>KK116393.1:62941-121660 GCA_000611955.2 Stegodyphus mimosarum | reverse complement strand
AAGGGCTATGGGTCCTCAGTTCCTCTTCATGGACGACAACGCTCCACCTCATCGCACAGTTACTGTCGAAGAGCTGTTGGAGAGTGAAGATATTGAACACATGGATTGGTCGGCAAGGTCTCTGGATCTAAATCCCGTCAATCATGTACGGAACTTACTACAGAGACCCGTTGCAGCACGTAACTTATCGCCAGTAACGATTCCGAAAGTGCGATTGGTGCTACAAGAGGAACGAGCAGCAGTGTCTCAACAGCTCATTAACAACCACATATCCATCATGCACAAATGATGTGAAACCTGCCTAGCAGTCAGGGGAGATCATATCTCCTATTAAAGACCGGATGTTTCTTGCTGGACACCCATCACAGGGATGTTTCGGCCTTCAGTCACATTGCGCTCCATGCTACTTTTTCAATAAAGCTTCTTTTTATCCCTCTGATTTCTCTTTTAGTAAGTGTTGCTTACATTACTTATGTCCTTACGTATTGGGGATCTTACGGTATTAAATATGTTGATTTGGAAAGCTTTTGTACAAAGTTATATTGAAAAAACCGTCTCGTCCTTAATTTTTGCACACCAGTGTAGATTTTAACGAAAAACCAGTTTCACTCAAGCAGCAACTGGGATGAGTTATTACATAAAAATCTGGTGCGGGAAGGACTCCCCATACTATTTTCTTCATACATCTTTCTAACTGGAAACAAAAGCTAAATAGAATTACGGAATTTTATTTTTTTTCATTGCGTCCTAAGATTTCTACCGATATCTTCTAACTTTCAAAGTCTTTAAAAAAAAACTCATTAATATTAGGTTAAAAAAAAGTGAAGCTGCGCGCCAATGCAAAATCGCGACGAAATTTCGTTCTGCAGGAAATCCGAACATGTTAGGCTCACTGTGACAGGCAACTGAAAAACTGCTGCTGCTTCACTCTTAGCAAGTTATTCTACTCTCGGCTTCAACTCTCTAAGTTATTCACTCTTTAAAAAAAAATGCAAAAGGAAAAAATCAGTCAGGTAAGCGTAAATGAAACGAGCCTAGTACAACAGAGATAAAAGCCCTTTTGTTCGAGAAAAGGGAAATTTGCATATACGCCCAAGGAGGGGAAGGAGTTCGAACTTATTTTTCGCTTCAGAAGACGAAGGGTGCGAGTTCCAGGTGGTGAAATCAGACGTGAAGAGTCCCTTCTTTTCAACATCTGAAAGGGAGGGGAGGAAAAACGGCGGTTGCTGAACCATCCAAAAGTTTCATTTTCTTCAAAAATATCTTTTTTTTTTTTTAATTCTCTATCTATTTCTCTAATACTTCTAGTTACGTTGCAGTCAAAGACACTCTTAAAAAAACCAATCTCTTATTATATTTGCACATACGCAAAAGTTTAAAATTAAATGTAAAAATCTGCTTAAGTTCTTACTCAGAAAGTGAAGAAAAGAAATTTTAATTTATGCTTAAGAGATCAATCAGGCATACTTGCTAACCTATGACAGTCAAAAATCAGAAGTTTTTTAAAGAAATCGGGAGAATTTTCTCAACGACAAAAATATTTTTAATAAAAATGATGCATAGAAATAAAATGTATTTTTGTAAAATGAATTAACTTTAAATAGTAAATAATTATTTAATATCTGAAAGTTCAGTTACTAATTCTTAAATGTAAGTAGTTCCATTGGTCAAGGATTCTAAAGAAATATTTCTCTAAAGATAACCAGCATGTACATACATATTTAAAACATTTTCTTATTTAAGTATTATGTAGTTGTTGGAATTGTTTCAATTTCTCCTTCCTTTTAGAACTCTTTTCAAGATAATAATAAATATCATCAATGTGTTCATCCACACTTATTGGTAAACAGCTGCCAATTTTCAGTTGCTAAATGTTAAGAAGTTACAAGTAATTTGCAAATCTCAGTTTTTCTTTTCTATTTTTTTCTTTTTTATTAAATACCTGCATCACCAGTCCTTTAACTTACCATTACTGGGGCATAGTTGGCACCAACTGCTTAACCAATTACCCACAGGAATTGCATTTTCTTTTAAAGTTTTAATAATTAGCTGTGCTTGCTATAACAAAGCCTGTCAGATCTTCTTCTAAAGTAGAGACAGAAAGTAAACTACTTTCAATATCTGAAAACTATGACTTAAAAAAAAAGGAACAAAAACTGGATACAGTTTTGCATCGGTATTATTCCTCCCATCCATAGACAGGCAGAATGAAGCTGTTTTAATGCAATCAGTAACTGAAGATTTATTTTTCACACCCACTTTTTATCGATTGCAGCCGGTTTTGTCCTTGTGCTTGAGTATTTCTTACCGATTTCGCTATCGAGAGCCATTTTCTAAATAAAGACCCGATGTATTCAGTGGCAGGTTGTGCTCCAGTAAAAAGGCAGAGAACAGGCATTGTGCATTAATAACTTTCTGGTCCTTTGTTTCCATAAAAGAATTAAATTTTTTGTTTTTATTATAACTGACATTGTCCTTGTGTACGCATATATTTAAGAACATCGACCCTTCCATCGTGACATATAAAAACATCGCAATGACAAACGACGGTGAACATTGCAAATGTTCCTTAACATTTCCTTGACGAAATAACAGATCTAAATTCATCCGTGCAATGATTTTTGAAAAGTACATGAATATTGTACCTTTTCTGCAGAATCACAATTTCTTAAAATATTTCTTGAAAGCATGTGAAACACACAGCGTTCAGCGGCGAGACGAAGTAAATAACAATCTTGATCTTGGCTAATATACACCAGATGGCTCGCAGTAGCGTCTGCCGATCATTGGAAAACTGAAACATGACGTTTCCAGACACATGTGCTCTCATACACAACGTAGAAGCCCACCGTAATGTCTCACTAATGAAACGATGGCTTTCTTTTATATGTAATCTTGAAAAAAAAAAAACATACACTTTCAGATGCCAAAAATCACTTTTTTGGGTGCAAATGACGAAGGATTAAGTCAAGCGACATAAAAATCGCGAGAGATCTTAAGAATAAGAGAAAGTCGGGAGAAATATGCTGCAAATCGGGTCGGCGGGAGTACGGACAGAAATCGGGAGTCTCCCGCCTAAATCGGAAAGTTGGCAACTCTGCGATAAATAAGTACGTATGCACACATAATAAATGTTTCCAGTTGTTCTAAACATAATAACAATCACAAAGATATGAATTTAAAACCTAGAAGCAAATTTTGATGCCATTATATTGCAAACTTCCATTATCTGAACTCCATAATCAATTACTGAAAATTTTATAAAGTTACATCATACACTAACGAGTCAAAACATTATGACTATCCCCACATTTTTCAATTAACTCGTCTGGGTGACGTACACGGCACGTGATTAAGTGAGAATGGTATGCTTCTGAAGAAGGTAAAGAATCATTCTTCTACTTACTTTTGCCAGTGATGGGAAAGGCTGCTCATCTAAGCGAATTTGATAGAGGGCAGATTGCACTGGCCCGAAGACTCGAAATGCAAAGTGGATAAATGACGCTGAAACCAGAAGTAGATGCCAAAGTGTTGGACGTCCAGGCGTCATCAAGTAAAAAGGACGTCAGAGACTGTCCCGCTTGTTGCAGCAAAATCGGTGACAAACAATGGCTCAGCTGACAGGCACAATAGAATGCAGGTCCAAGTGCAAGTGCTTCAGAACACACTGTTGTACATGGGACCGTGTAGCATATGTCCCACTCGTGTGCCTCTGTTTATCAAGCGTCATTGTCAGCCACACCTACAGTGGGCCCAGAAACATCGAGACTGGAGGAAGTTGCCTGGTAGAATGAATCACGATTTCTCATTCATTAGTCGATGGTCGTATCAGGGTACGCCGTCTTCCATACGAAACGTTGCTCGCTTTGTACAGCAGGCCATACACAGACTGGTGGTGGCGGTATTATGCTTTGGGGGACGTTCTCATAGGCGGCTCTGGGATCCTTAGTTGTGGACCATGAAACCATGAAAGCTGCGGTCTATCTGAATATTAACTGCGAATCAGTTGCACCCTTAGGTGACGTCTATCTTTCCAACTGGAAATAAAATCTTCCAACGTCACATGTCACAAGGCTCGAATTGTGTTGGACTAGTTCAAGGGGCACTAGCTAATGTCCTGGCCACTTAATTCGCCGGATCTTAACCCGATAGAGCCCATTTGAGATGTCATGGAGCGGCAGCTCAGAGCTCAAACACCACCATGTCGGAATACGTCGATTTTGCGTGACCGCTGCTTAGACATTTGGTAAAACATGTCTCCAGTCATCTACGAAGTACTTATGGCTTCATGCCAAGGCGAGTTGCAACTGTTTTGCAGGCCAAAGGTCGTGCAAGCCGTTATTTACCAGACGGTTATAATATTTCGGCTCTTCAGTATAAGTATACTAAATCTAAATACTGGGTAATCTTCCTTGATTGCTAGACGAATTTTAGTTATGTCTGTAATTTAGAATCAAATCACACAAAAGTGTAACAAAGTCGCATAAAAGCAATTTTAGCTGGAGCTTAGCAATTTTAGCAATTAGATTTATTGGTATTTTAGCTGGAAGTTACACAACCAAGGAACAAAGTTTGAACTTCTGCTGCCTGCGACACGAATTGCAACATTAACGCAATTATTTAAAAATGAAATATTGAAAATCAACAGCTTGGCTCCTATGCTAATATGCCTTTTCACGTCTAGCAAATGAAAGCGACCTTGACAATCTGCACAGCATTCCAGCCAGTTAACCAGTATCGCAGCGCTCCTGACATTAGGTTGCTCTAGCATTCTCTAACACTCAGATTCTCGTTCGCAATTTAAACTTACTTAATTTGCGTTTTCTGGTGGAGTAGACGAATCAGTAGAAGTGAAACAGAAAGATTAAACACGAGAAATAACCTTTTGACTTAAATAAATTCGCGCGGAATCTATTTATCTAAAATGTTAAATTCTAGCTCTTTAAAGACAGTCAGGCGACTTATCGGCCTGTCCTGATCCTTCAGCACAGTAACACCAACTCGAAGGAGGTTTAAACAAACATTTTTATTAGATTTTCAACTTAACAACTTTACCCAACTCGTGTAATAATAGATGGCTCTGCAACTTGCGGGTTTCATAGACGTTAAATGAAAACTTAAGTATTTTAAAATGTGAAAATTCACAAAACAAACTGCACCTTAAGTTTTGGCTCAGGCCCTCGACTAACGGCAGCCGACATAGCTAACAAGGGCTACAGCCGATTCAAGTTATTTAAAAGCAGGAAAAGATTACTGAGATGGTTACCGGTCGCTGCCGAAAGTTAACTCTCTATCCTAACATCAAGAATTCCGTTCTTCATATACACTCATGTTCATAAATTAAGGATAATTCGGAGTCACGCGGAAATCGAACTCTAAAATAAATATATCACCTGTAAAATCACTACACACATCTTCAAGAATCATATGCAAATTTCAGGAAGTAACCAGATGACACCGATGGTACGTCACAAAGAAGAGAGTGTAAGAGAGTGATATATAAGGAATACAGGCAAAGAAGTAAAATTGTTCGCAGGCGCTTTATAAGCATTTCAGTGCAATAACCGAATAGTTATGACACAAAGAACGCATTTGGATGATTTTTTACGTGGTAGAATTATCGGCCATCTGGAATGTGGGTGTACCCAACTGGAAGTATCAGACGAACATGGAATTCCCAGAGTGTCATCTCCGGGCTCTGGCAACAATTCCAAGATGATGGTAAAGTGAGTAGACGTTACAGCACAGGTCGCCCCAGAGTTACAACGCCGAATGAAGACCGGTATTTGGCAGTTACTGCCAAAAGAAACAGGCGGAGCACAGCCTCAGACCTGTCTCGTCAGCTCTCTTCAGCCACTGGTACGACAGTTTCAAGGCAGACCGTGTACAGACGCTTAGGGAGATTGGTCTATATGCTCGTAGACCTGTCAGATGCGTTTCACTTACTACAACTCACTGTCGCCTGCGGTTAGCCTGGAATATAGAGCATGCATTGTGGACACCGCAACAGTGGGCTTGTGTGATGTTTTCCGACGAGTCCAGGTTTAGCTTGCAGTCTGATTCTCGCCGGACTTTCATATGGAGAGCTCCAGGTACCCGTTACCACCAAGAAAACATTATTGAACGACACCGTTACGGTGGTGCAGCAGTGCTCGTTTGGGGTGGAATTATTCTGGTTTCCAGAACTGACCTGCATGTTCAAACTGGAACCATGACAAGCCAAATCCATCAGGACGTCATTCTGGAACAACACGTACGTTTGTTTCGGGGCGGCATGGGCGCACAATTTGTGTTTATGGATGACAACGTCCGTCCTCACGGTGCAAACATCGTAAGCGAATGCCTTCAATCGGAGGATATCGCCCGTATGGACTGGCCAGCATTCTCACCGGACTTGAATCCAGTAGAGCAATGTTTGGCCGACGAGTTGCAGCCCGTCAACTTCCTTCTACATGTCTACTGGAACTTCGGAGAGCATTGCTTTTTGAGTGGTGTAATATCCCCCAAGATCAGATCGATAATTTGATACTCAGCATGCCTAGGCGTTATACGGACTGTATTGCATCGTCTGGGAGACATAATATATTAACAATCCTACCAACCATGTAATATTGGTTTTTTGTAAATAGGTTTTTTTTGTAATTTGCTCCAGGGAGAAAAAATTGCTAATTTTTTTAATAATATCAAACATATAGCATCTTTTTTTTTTGCTCTTTACCTTTTGTTTAATAAATAAGCTTTACAAATAAGTCAAATTTGTTTTGCTTCCAACTCTTCCATTGCCTGATTTTGCATTATCCTTAATTTATGGACATTAGTGTATATATCAACAAATTTGCATGTTGGTGAGGGCCGACGAAAGTAGGAGGGACAGTAACTATAAACATAAACGAGTAACGATATCAGTAGACAGTCTATCAGATATAGACAGTAACTATAAACGGGTAACGATAAACGGGCATAAAACGATAGTGGGTTAATCTTTAAACATAATACACTGAAAAACTTTACTTAATCTCCCCGTAAAAAATATCACACAGACTCATTCCGCGAATACTGTAGCTGACAGGCATGAGCTGGAATATCGACTTAAATGTTTTCATGCATATGCCGTAATGAAGGAGTTTTTTTGAATGGAAACTACACTAAATACATTAACACGAAGAATGGTGAAAGTTGTCCGGGAAAAATGAAAGAATATGCGTATGTATTGGCTAAACACTTAAACATCTCAGGTAATAAATCTTTAAAAGATGGAGGTCAAAGGTTTCTTTTATGAGCGGCTATGTCTAAAACTGTAATATAAAAAGTTTGAAAAAAATAAAATAAGGAAGCAAGATATAGAGAATTTGACGAGAAGAGTTTTAAAAATGCTGAATTCCCAACGCCGTAAATGATTCTCATCATTATTTAACATCATAGGACGTTGAAAGAAAATACTGTCGTCAACGAAGCCAAGGCGCTCGGCAGGTAAAACGATGCATCAAACTATGTAATAAAAAATTAATTACTATTTTGATTTTATACAGAGATAAGAGTTAATTTTAACCCTTAATAGTTTCGTTTCGGTTCTTATATATACAGTCAACTCCCTATTCACCAGAGTAATACCGGGGGATAAGTCTATGATTAAAAAATTGTTACAAAAACACAGGAAAGAAGAATGAAATATAATCTAATATAATAATTCTAAAAAGAAATCTAATATAATAATTAGCAGGAAAATATTATTAACAATTTATCAAGTAATTTATTCTGCATAATAACCTCCTTTGTTTCCATAAAAACCAGCATTCAAAACAAAAGGAACGAAAAAACAATCATCATTAGAAATGAAGAAACTAAGCTAAAAATAACAACGATAACATTTGCTGGTAACGCCTTACCAGCGGCCTACCAGTGAAAGCTGCTGAACACTCGTAGTTTGGTCCGGAGTCAGAGTCTCAGCGAACGGGCTAATTGCATGGGCGTCTTCGTAGTTTTCCCCATGTGTAACGTTAATCCGAGCTAGTTTCCCTTCAAAAGTTCCCCACGGGGCCTCCCTCCCATTCCACGTAATGCCTAACAGCGAAGCACATAACATTGCTACCACTATTACTATTCACGCATTTTCATTTCTTTTCACAGTTTCTGTAGACAGTTTAGTTTTATGGTGATAATGATTTTTCCATCGTTCCTTAACAAACAAACTTAATACTTTTTTTTAATCTATTAACTGCCTTAGCAGTCAATAATCGAATTATTTATTATTATTATTTAGTACCGGCAATTCATAAAAATGTCTACCGACAAAACATTCAAACTGTTGGGAATATGCATTTTAAATATTGAAATATTAAATCTATCTCAGAAAAACAATGACTTGCTTGTTTCATCAATAAAGATAATCCGTAAGAATAAACATCGGTCTAATCCTACATAGGAAAGAATTCGCCTCTTTTCGCACCTCGATATAGTAAAAATGCCCCTTTCCTCCAAAATACTGTGGGGGGGGGCAAAAAAAAACAGGAACAGATATACCGTAAGGAAACCAAAGATAAACTTCAGTTTCTTTCTTTCCTTCTTCTTTTTTTTTTTTTTTTTTTTTTTTTTAATCGCTAACGAACGATGGAAAGGGACGAAAAATTCAAACGCAAGACTTGGACATAATCCTTACTTACAACTCACCCTACAGTTTAATATACTATTTCCATTTAATACATTTCCAGTCCCCACGACCAGCCCTCGAAATTAAGATATAATAGCATTTCCAATTAAAGTTTCTGACAAGAGAACACACATCGAAAGCGGAAATTCCTGACACGCTTTTCTAACTCCATTATTCGCAAATGAGAATCAAACTTGGAAGCGGCACTAACGTTATTTCTAAGTTTGGTAACAAGTTGGAACGTTCTGCAGAACGAAAATTCACCAGCTTAACAGATGCACAGAAAACAAAACTCCAAATAGCCGGACTGTATAACTAGCACCATCGATCATCCGGACATTCAAATAATCCGAATAATTACTCTATACGGCTCTGTATGTTTATGTGTGGGAGGGCATGTTATTTACTCATCTATCTTGTTCCAACAAAGCTCATTAAAGATAAGACCTATTTCTATTCTAACATCAACCCTTAAGTCTTAATCTTTTCATCTGCAGTACGTTCAAGTCCCACTACTAAGGCCGGGAGCAATGGTTTCTTTGTTACGAAGGTACCTAATAGCTGGGCCACCGTTGTCTCCTATGAAGGGGATGAATAAATTACATCCATGCCTTCCCCGGGATTCGAACCTGGTCCCTTCGGTGTGGGAGTCCGAGTCACTACTTTCCCGTCTGGGCAGCACAGAATACTAAAGTTAAAGAAATTGTTTTCGGTTTTCACAAAAAAAAAATGCACAACTTAATTTCTATTCAATTGAAACTCACCTAAAGCATTTTAAATGACATAAAATAATCAAATTAAAATTATTACAAAATTATTAAATTTCTGAGCTAAAGAATTCTTATTAAATTGTTGACTTTAACGAAAGAAAGCCAAAAAGCCTGGTGCAACGTGGAAAGCCTTTTTATTATTATTCGCACTGCACTGTATACACAGTTGGCACGTAATGATTTCAGGCTTTTATTAACTACAGTATCAAATTATCAATTGTATTCATTGAAAATTAAGTATATTTTATATCACTCAGGCATTCCATTTTTTTTGGCACTTGCCTATAACAGCACTGGCCACTACTAAAGCCAAAGGTGGTGGCTATTTTATTGGGGAGGCACCTAATAGGCGGCCACCGTTACCATCCTATGAAAGGACAGACAATTTTACATTAATGCCTTTTTCCGGGATTCGAACCCAGGCCGTTTCGTAACGCAGTCGGGCTTCCCTAATCACTATACCGTCTGGGTGGCTATTATTCAAAAAATAAAGCAAAAATTTAAATTACTATGAAGATCAATTATTGCTTTAAAATCGTTCAGTTTGTTAATAGCACACAGATTTAAATTGGTAGATTAATTACTGATCTTATACTTAATTAATTTTGCCATTCGGCGAAGTAAGATCAGTAATTAATCTTATCTTACTTCGCCGAATGGCAAAACGTATCTGCTGTGCGTAAGTAGGAGTTAAAGGTTTTATATTTCGTGCAGTGGAAACACTTCTTCACTTTCGCAAGCACGATAAATGTTGCTTCGGTTCTCAACGCGTCCTCTTTGACGCATGACCATGGCCACATACTCTGTTTTGCCTAATTTTGCTAAGAAACAATTTTACGTGTTAATAGAAAACAATACACCTTCTTTGAGGTATAGTGACACCATGTTCAAACCAGAAACAATCAGTTTTAGAATCTCAGCATGAGAACGGAATGATAAATTTAATAAGCAGTACAGTACTGAGAAAGTATTTTAGATACAAGAAATGAATCTACGCGATAGGTAGAAACACATTTAAAATGTGAATTAAGTCTATAACGCTGAATAATATTCTCAAGGATTTTTTTTCTTTTTTTTACGTGAATAGCCACTTAAGTGCGAAAAAGATAGAATAATAAATTTGATAATTTTGCAAATATCTAAAGAATTTTAATTTGCAAATTAAGAAACGATGCTGGTTCCTTCTTTTTCAGTCACCTAAAATTAATAAATAAAATAAAACCTAGCTCCTCAAACGGAGAAAGGATAAAAATGATATATGTATTATTCACAGGAAAATCAATGAACTCACATGCTCTAATGCTTTCCCTTTAACGAAATAGTTTTACGAAATCAATGAAGATAGGATTAGTACCAAATTTTATTCCCAAATCAGTTCTTTTAGTTGAGAGAAATCACAATTTAAAATTACTTTTTTTAGAGGTAAGATTACAATAAGACTTTTTTAAAACTTTATTTCACATCGCCATTAAAAAAAAAAATAAAGAGTTCAATTAAATAAGAGCAAGAAAACACAGTTTTCTTGAATCAAAAAATTCGGGTTCCTGTAATTTCACCTTAAAACAAAAAATCGAAATATCGATCCTAACTACTATGTACTTTATTGTATGCGAGACTTTTTTTTTTTTTTTTTTTTTTTAATTAAAGGCTTAAAACGTTAGGTCATCGACCACTTCTAGAAAACGTCTGCTGTGGAAACGGAAAAACAAAAGCTCACGCAGTTCCGGTGAAATCTACCTCGTCCCATGTGCGTTCACATTTAGATTTTTTGCATGTTTTTCTTTTCTTTTTTTTTTCTCGCTTAAAGTTTTATTTCTTTTCGTTCAGCCTCACCTGCTTAACCCGGATATCTTTGGCATCATTGATCCAACGCCAAACTGTATGCTAGCCAAAAAACAGAACATACGACTGCCATTTACAGTTTTGTTTGCTTTCCAGAGTTGTGTGCCATGTGGATTAATCTGTCATCTCAGAAAAATAAATTGATACTCTTCAAAATTCAAAACTAGATAATGACAAATTGAAACTAGGTATGAAGGCACGTAGGTAGAAGTAAACATATGCGCATGTAGGCAATTTAAGCTTTACCTGCCAAACTCAGTTACGTTTAAAAAATTTTCAAACTTAAAAAAAAAAAAAAAAAAAATTATGTTCACAAGCAGTTAGATGAAAGTATACATGAAAGAGAGGGAAAACTATATATATTTAGTCTTCGACTTACGACGAATGCCGCTCTAGCGGTTCCGTCGTTAGTCGATTCTGACAAAAAGTAGGGACATTCTTGATAGCGTTGATATAAATTCAACTTTTATTTAACATAAAATTGGGTTTATGAATACTCAATTTTACGTAACATTTATGAACGATTTATTTATCCACATATACGCGTGAGGTAAAAAAATACGTAAATCAAAACACTAAATTGTCCCTTAACACTCCATTTTAACTTGGGTATTTCCCCTTTCTGTCCTAAAAAAAAGTAACTGCTCATAATAAATCGCCATGAACTGGATCAATTCAAAATTAATCTATGTCATACGATTTTTGCACAACGCTAATGAAGCTGACACTTACATTAAAGACTCGGCCGATTACTAATTTCCAGTTTGGAAATCTAAACTTGTAACAGCCATTGCAAAAAATGCGAACTGAAACTAAATCCCTCTGACCCCAACTTTCATCATGGACACGTCGCATTCGCTCTCTGCTTTTGCTAGCTAGATTTATATCACTGCTTCTCTTGCCGTTGCAACGTCTTCAAAAATGTAAAAAAGTTCCTCCAAGAGCAGGCGTGCTTAATGGGCTACTGTATCTATGTTGTCTTAAAAATGTTTGTCAACGAAAATAAAGAAAATTAAAATCGGCCAGGATTACAACCATTTCTCTACATCAAGTCCTATATCATTACATTTTTGAAAAAAAAAAGTTATAAAATAATTACATGACATGGATTAATTTACAGTTCAGAGCGATTTATTATACGCAGTTACTACTTTTAGGACAGAAAGAAGGAATAACGAATTTAAAGTGAAACTATTGCAAATTAAATTTGAATTTTTATTTACATATTTTTTATCTTACATACATATTTCATGAAATTAACATATAGTCTTCCTTTAAATTACCCATACCAGTTTTCGGATCGTGCATTATCATGTGAGAAAATTCGATGCTTTTTTTTTTTTTTTAAATAAAATACGATGTTATGCCAGTCACATACCTTCGGTATAATCTAGTAAATTAAAATTCAGTTAGTCTTTCAAAATAAAATTTCGCGACTTCAGTTCTTCGTTTAATCAAAAGCAAAAATGTCAAATGACGTAGATAATCTAATTAATTTTAAAAACTATTAGGAAATTAATTTATCATATATTACTTTTATACATATAGTGGCACCTTCCTAAGACGACCTCCGATTTTCCAAAAGATTTTGGTCTTCTGCAAAGTTAGATCGGCGTAGCCTTGCACTTATTATGAGTTTAGGCGCACTCGAACTATAGGCTGAAGAGGTACTACTAGAAGAATGCTAAAGAAAGGCACGCTTTCGTGAAGGATTTCCTAAAGGAAAATGACGCTAAACTGCACTAATGTATTCACGCTACGCAAAGGAAAAGCACGAAAACCCTATCGATTCGCTAGGGAGGGGTCGCACTAACAATTCAATGGTTTCATTTAGTCGGTCAACGTTGCTAAGAAAGATATGTCGATGTTAACACCGGGAAACTATGAAACACCTAAAATGGCAGCCCGTTCCGCCTCCGCGAAAACAACGTACGAAAGCTACAAACAGTTTCTCGCAGTTTTAATCAATTCACCCAATGGTAGACTTCGCATACTCATTTCATTTTGTAGAAATATTAATGATCATAACTCATAAGACATAACGAAATAAAGACTGCTGTTATAAAATATTACGATATAGAGAGATATAATGATTATGTAGAGATTTAGATTGGGCTATTAATAAAGCCTTATGAATTCATCTCGTAAAGTTCGTTCTAAACGAAAGGAATAAGTAATTTTAAACAAACTAAATCACAACAGAGAAGAGTTCTTGATTTACCCTTTTGCAAACTGGAGCGAAAACGTTATGGGTTCTGACCAATTCATACGAAGCGGAAGAATGAACAACGAGAGCGAATGAAACAAGAATGTGATACTACAATTACAAAGGTAACGCCGATTCGAAAGCAGTTATGGAGTTCGTACCATTTTTGCTAAACAATGAAAAATGCCATGAGACCATATATAAAATGTTGTATGTAATTAAAAAACAACTACAACAACAGCTTTTAGACATAAGTTGCGATCTTTTAAACAATTACATCAGGAAAATTTTTAAAATGCACATAGCAGTTTAAATAAATTAATTTCTTCTGTTAACGAAAGTGGCACTTGATCAGTACAACGATTAATGCTGACTGCGCACTAATAGGGCTGGGTTCGCATCCCGAACAAGGCATGGATATTTGTAATTATATAGTCCCTACGTAGTATGAGGCACTTAAAATGCTGGCCAGCCGGAAGTCCTCTGGAGTGATTTGGTGGTAGATGAAGAGGGGTGAAAATGCGTAGGACCGAAACTGCACAGTTATTGTCAGAATTGCAGAATTAGTGCGGCGAAACTATGCCTACACTACCAACGGTGAACTTCTGATGACTCGCCCACTTGTACCGTACCTGTGAACGATAGCGAAAATGTGTCTCCGTCGAAATAAAACTTATACATTAAAAGCAGGTTATATAGAATTAGCGTATGAAAATAAATTCCCTCCCTTTCAAGTAATTTCTTTGTTCTGTTGTCACTATTTTGTATTACTTTTGTTCCGTGCAGGAGAAGTAAATGCGACAGAACTAATTAAGAATTAATGTTTCTTTCGGATGAGTTATAACTTAAAAAAAAAAGAAAGAAAGAAAGAAAAAAAAAAAAAAGAAATCTGAAAGGTTTCAGATTTTAAATTACGTCCAAAGAGGCGTTTTTTTAAACATTTTGTGTGTTACCTTTACTTATTAAATATCTTGTTCTTCGCATTTAAACCATAAAATTCAGTTTAAGAGCCAATATCGCAAAATAATTTTAAATTGCGCATATCTTTAAAATTTCGGATACACAGTCTCACGCCCTGGAGATAAAAATGTTTTTTCTGTACAACGTCGCCAGTGCTCGCTTTGAAATCCTTGAGTTTGTTAATCAAAAAATTCGTTAAAGTTTTACAAAATACGAAATCGGTAATAAAACAAATTCCAAATTTGGGCTTCCAGGTGCCCATATTCGCAGTAGGATTACGCCATTCAAAATTGGATGGCTCTAGGTACCGCTGTTTTATCACAATGCGAGGAACACACACATATTTATGCAGATTCTTCATTGTTTAATTTCTTCAAATATAATACAGGGCGATAAACTTTGGTGGCAACATCCTGAAAAGTGAAACTGACATTCAGAGTGATTCGACGCAAAATCGCAAAACGAAAACAATAGTCCTCCAGGGACAAAGCCTCTTTGGACTTTAGCGAAAATAGAAAAAAAAAAAAAAAAAAAAAAACCCACCTGCAACGATAGTTCCGTAAATTAAGTGAGGAAAACCACCCACCATTTACTAATCCCTGAATTATTAGATACTCGACTGGAGCAAGAACGATACGATGAGTTGGTATGTGATCCCAGATTGACACTGCCTAGAATTGCATCAAAGGCTTTATTTCCAACTAACTCACTTTAATAAAAGAAAACCAAAATAGCGCAGACAAGAATTTTTGAAGCTACAAAAATAGTGGCTTCAGATGTCGAATCAGTGCAGCGCCACGAACAATTCTATGAATTCTTGGAATCTTATATTTTATTAGTAAGATTAATAGCACCGAGTGGACACTTATCGAAGCCAAGCTCAGAATTAATATTAAGATATTTCATACAATGTTCAAAGACGACACTGCCAAAGTTAATCCTTTTTTGCTATCAGTGGCATGGAACACATGAGTTATATTTAACTTTATGTACTATTTTTCGCCCCTAACGTAGCAGTCCACGTGTTAGGGTAACATTACTGAGCAAGTCACACCTATTTTGTTATGACTGATAGGAAGAAGATGCTTTCTTCATGCAATGGGTAAAGGGCATGGCAATGGATAAGAGTAGTTGCAGCTCCCAAAGAGTCACGAGAAAGATCATTGCAACAGTATGCTAGACCAATAAAAGTACATTTCCGTCTTCTTTCCAGTGATATCAATCGCTTACAGCAAAGTGCTTATAGTATACATGATATATTGAATCAAAACCAACTCATTTTCATCGCGAATTCCCGCTTTGGAAGTAAATAAATATGTAAACTAAGATTGGAGTTTGATTACAATCGAACAGCTACGAGGAAAAAGAATTCGCCACTAAAAATTTAAAACTTTATAACGTTAAAAAATCTGATAATATGGCAGTTACGTAACTATAGAAGTAACATAACTGGATTAGATTATAAATAACATCAAACCCGCAAAAGTTTGTAAAAAGTAACAGTTTTATATATTATAAATTTCACATGGATTTTAATTTATGCCAATCAAACACATAATTATAAAAATAAAGATTTAAATTTTTAAGATTACATTATGTTTATTAATTTTAAATCGTTCAATTTATTAAATAACACCACAGTCATTAACTATGGAAGAATGATTAAAGACATTATAATTTGCAAAACTGCAAGACTTTGAGTACCAGCTACATGCGGAGCTGCGTGGAAAATACAAATGAAAGGTCTTAAAATGGTTCGCACACTGGCATCACTCGCCAAGGCCTACAATTTAAACGTACAAAGCAAAATTTAATTAACCTACCGTTTATTCGTTTTGTTTAATTCCTTTATCGACAATAAGTTTTTTTGCTGTTATCAGTACGAAATTTCTTTTAGATATTTCAGTTTTAATTCGTAAATCTTAAGAAATCAACAGGTTGCCCGCAGGTTACATTTTACCTTTCATTTTGTTTTATACCACCATAAAACAAATAAACCGATAAAAAAAAACAAAGAACCGATTTTTCTTTTTGAGTTCGATGAATATTCTTACTCGCATTTAAAAACAATTTAAAATATAATTTTGCGCTTAATTAAACTAAAGTTGACAAAAGTTTGTCCCTTCCCCCAACGCCCTTTCAGCACATTATTTCCCAAAATTAGTAGAAATACTTTTTAAATTTAATAATAAATACTTTGATGATAAAATCTGTACGAAAGATCCTTTTACTTGGGTTAATAATGCTAACAATCATATTCGGTCAGAATTTTTCCACTAAATTTCCCAATATACAAGGATTGAAAGATTTAAGATATATCCTTACTCTAGTGTACCGCATCCTGATTATTATTCTTGCTTTCCCCTTAGAGATTATATTGCTTTCAAGACAGAGAAGTCTTGAGAATCACAGGCAAAAATGAAACCTCAAATCGAGAAGTAATAACATAAGCTTTCGATCGATTTTGCACAAATAAGCTTTCCGCTATCGGAAATTTCAAAGCGAAACCAGTATTAAAGGCAACGACAGACACTAGGGACAGCATTAAGTTAGATCCATTAAGAATTTTTTCTTTTTGTAGTACACAGTTTTCGCAGCGTAAAGTTAAGATTCAAGAGTAATCGGTAGTTCTGTTTCATGGGTTACAGAATTATTTTCCTTCGAATGAAAAGCTATTTACATCTTTGCAAAGCTTACTAAGTCTTCGTCTCATTTTCTGTTTACGTCTGTCTGTTGTAAAAGGCATTTAAGCATTATAAGGTAGAAGGAGGTGGGAGTCGGAAGAAAATGTTCAGCTGTCTGAAAATAAACGCTTATTATATAGAGCAGAAGTAAAATTTGTGTATCGTAGAATACGGAAAAGCTATTTAGCTAAAATAAGAAATGTCTTCGTGAAGGCCTTTTTAAGGTAAGCTGGCTCAAATTTACATTACGCACGAGAAGCAACGATCCAATTCACAGAGACTGGATGCGTGTGCAAACGACCAGTATTCAGTGGTCTTATGTACTCAACTACAGCTAGGCAGTATCTAGCTACAGTTCTTGAATATAACTGACGTCTAAAATGCAGTTTCTATTAATGAACGCAAAGTGGCTGCACCCCTAAATATAGTACATGTTTTCAACATCAAAACACAGGAGATACAGGATAAAGTGTATCGCCCAAGGAGCAGTACCTCTCTATCATATAAAGTGTCCCAAATAAAAGTAAATTCAGATTGAATTTCAGTACAATGTAGCTTTTATTAATTTATATGTGACATGAACATATATATAATACACTACATAATGGCATGTGCAACACTATTACAAAAAACAGGTTGTTCCTAATAAAACCAACATAAATCAAATTAGCAAGTTTTATTTGGGACACCATGTATATTCTAAATACACTCAAACCTGTTTTTGTGCGGTGGATAGAGACCGCATAAAAATCACCCAAAACTTCACGGGTAACTATAAAAAAGGATTCGTTTAGAGTAGACTTTTTTTTAGTTACCGTGTAGCAGGTGATCAGTTTTTTGCTACGACTGTTGTTTCACTAGACGCTTGTATATGTGCCGGCATCCAGATATACAAGATTGAAGCTCCTTTTTTATTGATTACTTATTTTTTTTAATTGATAACTTCGTCAATTATGTTCCAATTTGATTGAAATTTTCATATACCGCGCGCAAAAAAAATTAAATAAATAAATAAATAATATATAATAACAACAACAATAATAATAATAATAAATTAAAAAAACAGGTTTGAGTGCATAATAGGTTCTGAAGTTTTATATTCCGTAAGTTAAATAAATGTGTAAGCTTGTTCTTAATGTCCCCAAAGCCGTGATAAAACTGCAGCCAGCTGATCTGCTTAATTTCTAGCTTTGTTTGCCTTGTTGTGATGGTAAAACTTTACGCATATGGATGGGGAAAGGAGGGAATTCTAGTGTATTTTACAGTTTATAGCCCTACGGTCCACTTTTAATCATCTCTTTCGAGGATTGCTAGCACCGATGCAGTAATCATGACACACTGAATACAAAATAATAAATTAAATTTTCATGGCTCATTAAACGTACTGCCTTTTAATCTAAGAAATGTTAGGTTGGCATCTGGCGAAGGACACGTTTCATCTTGATCATGGTGGCTTGTAATTTACTCTGAGCAGTATGACCGACTGTAAGTCTACTTCCTTGCGGAACGAAAAATTGATCGTGTAGCGATAAATAAAACTTCATTAACGCGTCTTTAAATCGCCATAATTTGAAAGATGGTTCCTTCAGAATTTCACTAAACATTTCAGACTAAATATACTCATCATTTGGATAAGAATTATAAGCAAATGAGGAATTAATCTATAAATCTCCAAGAAGTGATGGCATTAAACATAGGTGCTGCAGGCGAATTTGTGTTTCTTTAGTCTGGTTAAATCAAGCTACGTTAAGAAAGAGTTTTACGAAAATGTACAAGTTTAATGTAAAGTTGTTCTGAAAACTATGAATATAATTGCGCGCGATTGCAAAAAGCTATTTTGCAATTTTTGTGCAGAATTATATTGAAACCGTGTTCCTGGATTATTGTCTTACACGCGAGGTTTCGAATAACATGCAGGTCTTTGTTGTAGCGAATTCAGAGATCTGAGTGATTTCTACACGGATTTTCATCATGGCGAATCCGACTTCTGTACCAGTTTTCATCATCAAGGACATGGAAATCAATGACTGTTATATGAAGAAATTAACAGATTTATGAGAGCTGCTTCTTTAAAACAAAAGCTGTCACAATCAAGTTGCAGGGATGATATATGCTTACACTCCAAATAATCCAGTTTTAATCGTTTCATAGAATTTTTGCAAATGTATTGCAACTTAGTCAATTTAAACCTGACAAAAATGAATTTTAAGTAGCGGCAAGAATCTGAATACTGAATAGAAAATAATCAAACGGGCAATTTCAGCCCGTTTGGTTAAACTCCTTTACTGCCTACTTTTAGTGTTGCTGCAATGAGTTTGCATCTGATTGAAAATTTAGTTAGCAACCTTATAATAACACAGCCAGGTTGCTAGGCTTTAAATTTAACATTTGACTTGGAAATACTTTAAATCATTTTTGCCTGTCTACCCTGCAAGAAACAGAAGTTAATTTTATTAATTGTTTTAATTTCTTAAACTTCTAATGGAAATTCAAACAAATTTTTTTGTTGTTTTATACTGTTGTTTCTACTTCGCGTTCTAGTACGGAAAGATAAAGAGGGGATGAGAGTTCTCTCGGCAGTTTAGAGGGTAAGAATATTTTTAAGAATATGCCAAATTGAGTTTAATCTTGTAAATTAAATTACTTGTGATCCCCTAGTCCTTCCTTTGAATATGAAGCAGTTTAACTACATATTTTTTGGTAACGTATCAAGCTGTAGATCATAGCGCAAAGGGTTAATTTTGGAAAGAAAACTAGGAGGTAATTAATGAAGCAGGAAAAGTAGTTAAGAAAGAAAGTGACATCGATCAAAGACTATAGTATACCTCCTAGCATTTTATCTACTTTTTTGAAGAATATAGTTAAAACACAGACGGCTGGAACAAACCAGTGCATGTTGAAGTATTTTAAACCACCAAGTGAACATAAAGTATTTGTAGGCGGTCAAATGATTTTTACCGAAGTTGAAGAATTTTCCAAGAAAAGGGAAATGTAATTTGAACGCAAATGCAAAATAATATAATGGTTCAAAGCTAAAAATTTTTGAAAAATAAAATAACAAGGAGGGAAAGAAAATAAAAAGTGCAGTGAAAATACAATAGTAGAAACAGATTAGACAGACGAACGCTTCAGTGAGTTGTCTAAGTATATTATTGCAGTTTATATTTTTAAAAAAACTGCTTTCAGTAAGAACGAAATAGATCTTTTGCACGGCAGACAAAATGTTCACATTTAAATTTGAACGATGCAGTAGAGGCAGAAGAAGTAACGATTTCAGTGAAACCAAATACAATAGCGGTTCTAAAAAACCCGCCGATGTTAATAATCGAAGAAAACTGCACAGCAAAAAGTTTTAAATCTGTTAAAATATTCCCCATATAGAATGAATCCAACATAATGGCTCGTATGTTTAATGGACTGTTTCAAGGACTGTACTATTAAGTAACAAAATTATACGCAACTAATAGTAAAAGTTCTGTAACTAATAGTAAAATTCTGATTTTCATTAATAATTTAATACCCATCATTACATTATGCGGTTGAAAGGTACTGAAATCTCATCCCCCCCCGTATAAATTCAACAAAGGATACGTCAATCAGAATCTCAAAGCAGTTTTACCGTCGAAAGTAGTTTCGAAAATCTTGGAAAATATGAATTCAGAAATGCACACGAAACCTGAATTCCTTGATGTAGCTCGAATAGGCTGTGCTTGCAAACAAATGATACCCAAAGCGATCTTAAACTGCTCCCGTAAAGCAGGCTTTAACTATAAAAACAATCAAGGAAGTGACATTGAAATTATTTCAGGTGAAACTGCAGCAATGTCGATTCAAGAACATTAAAAATAATGCACTGATGTCAGTTACAAATTCTACTTAAATATTCATTTGCTTTTTGTGGCAAATGATTAATACAGAAAGAGTAAAGAATAAAGACTTTGAATCATCCGATAAAGAAAAATTAAACTAACATCGTTATAGAAACGCTTAGAGCAACCTCTTCAGAAGCTACGGATATGTAAAGAAAAATAAGCAAACTTGTTGAGGCCTAAACTGATGTTAATGAGTACATTTTAATTCTGTAAGCATGGAAGAATGCACTCAAATTACACTTAATCTACTCCGAGCATCCTCACTATACTCTCAGAAGACTTTTTCCTCCCATCTTTACTTGGAATACCACAACACAAACTGATAACAACAAACTAATAAAAAACTACTAAACTAGCAATTTTAGCTTTAGCCTGGTGTTTATATATCCAGGGAGAATAACAGTACGAACCTTCCACCGATTATGTACTGATGATATAATAGCAGCCCGATATTTACAGATCGAAATCTTAAAGACTAAGAGCCTGGTTCACCGCTCTCTCCAGACTCAAATTGCCAAAGCTCTCTTTAGACTTAAATTCTCGCTCGTTATTTAAACCCACATTATTTGCATTTTCTAATGGAGTAAACATAAACAACAGAGGTGCAAGAAAGGCTCAACATAAGCCATAATGTGATAATTAAAATAAACCTTAGAAAGCAAACCTGGAGGTTTTGAATAATAGACAAATACAAAGAGGTAAATTATAGTTAATTTTATTTATTTATTTACTTACTTTTAAAATAAATTGCAGAGACTAGTTTTTTTTTTTTTTTTTTTTAAAGTAGGAGAGATGAAAAATGAGCAGTGCCCTCGCAGGAACTCGAACCACGGACCTCTGGAATACGCGCCGAGCGTGCTGACAACTACACCACGAAGGCATACTAAGAAGGCGGGAGAAATACCTTATACACTCCCCCTTTTAAAGGGCGACTGGGGATTGGGGGCCCTAATGGCCAAATTTTGGTGGTGGAGAATCATCATCCACCACCTTTTTTTTAGTTCGGGCGCTACTGTAGCGACATTAGATTATTTCGAAGTAGGAGAGATGAAAAATGAGCAATGTCCTCGCCGGGACTCGAACCACGGACCTTTCGAATACGCACCGACTGTGCTGACCACTACACCACGAAGGCATGCAAAGAAAGCGGGAGAAATATCTTATTAGGTAAATGCATATAACGAAAGAACAGTGCTTCCTCGCTATCTGCTTCAAACATCGTATATTTCAAGTACACATACCAATATATTTAAGTTACAGAATATATTTATACACGATACCTGATAAGGGAATCATAGAGCGTTAAACCTGAGCAAACGTTACACAACGCCTACTCGAAACTATAACCCTTACATGGATCCGCGTGAAGAAGAAAATTCATCACTTACGTAAACTAATGATTTCATTTACTTGCCTGCGAAATGTTCTAAACACTTGAAGAGCCATAGAGAGTAAAGTTTCTTCCTTTAATGAACTCGAAAACTTTCTCCGAAAAAAAAGATAATTACGACTTGGAAAAATTATTCCTCGTCCTTCTAGAGACACTCAGACGCCAACTTTTCAATTAGCGCGCTGAAGAAAAGATGGCTGATAAATCTGTAGCACAAAAAGAAACGGCTGCAAATTTCATTTCAGATATCGCACAAAGTAGAGATGATACTCTCAGGATATAAAGTAGAATCAATAGCACGTTGAAAACTTATATTCAGTTTTGTTGTATAGCTGCACACTCAGACATTTCATTCCTTCCCAGACACCAAGATTCCCATATACATTTATTGAATTTCTATTCCTGGGAATTGAAATATTTTTCGGTAACACTCAATTTTATTTTTTATTATGCAATAAATGCCTGAGGAAAGGAAGAAAGAGGAAGTTATTGCAGTTCGCAGCTGGGCGAATAAGATGAAAAATAATCCGTCTAACAATGAAGCAAAATGGGTTCGCTTAGCTAGTCGTTCAACTAGGGGTTTAATTCCGAATCAAAACGCAAAAATCCGAATCACACTCTGAATAAGACATTTCTTTCGGCACATACGAGCAGTAAAGATGATGCTGGCTCGAGTGGACAAGGGAAAAACTGTTGATAACAGTCTACAGAAAAATGGGCGAAACCATCACTAAAGCTTTTTAATAAAAAGGGAAAAATAACTTTTGATAAGAAATTAGAAGCAAATATTTTGGCATAAATGAATTTCATTGTTGATTAAAGTAAGGGGAAAAAAACTGACTAAAACAGAGATAGAAGTTTCTCTTTCGATAAATAACAGATCATTAACGAATGAATACTTAGGATGATATAATTTCGTTGCTTTTTTAGGAAGGAACTTACTTTTAATATTGGGACAAGGCATTTTTTTGGTTTCTATAAATTGTTTTAACTTTTAAACGTTTAAAGCTTACACGACCGATTTTTGTGAACTCGTGCAACCATTCTTGGGAAGCAATGTCACTTCCAAAAAAATTAGCGGGAAATCTGGAATGAAAAATAGTACGTAATTAAGGAAACGTTAATCTATCATAAAAGCCCTTCACTATTAACAATCAAACTTTGAATGATTCTGCATCGAAATTTGCATGATATGGCGGAGATTTATTACAAATGTATGTTATTAATGTGTTGTGTATTCATAATTTTGCTACTGAGTTTGTCTTAGAGATTTCATTTTCCCTCCGATTAATATTTTATACTCCGTTTAGTTTCACAACAACGGCACAAATGTTATAAGTGAGAACTCCTCTAGTTGGAAACGGAAAGAAACTATTAGTGATCAGTGGTTTTTGAAGTCGTTGATCGCTTATCTGCTCCGATATTAGATAGTCCTACAGTTGTATAAGATTCATAATGCACAATTTCGGCTACAAACAGATGTTTTTAAAAAAAAATGTTTGAAAATTTTTAGATAATTAAAGCAATTGGCTAACAATACCAAACATTATTCTAGAAGTCAAACAACAAAAATCAGCGTTATATTTGCAAATTTTACAGGACTAATTTCGATGGTTTTACCGAACCATCATCCTCAGCTGTCAAGGCGCAAAACACAGCTGAGGATGATGGTTCGGTAAAACCATCGAAACTAGTCCTGTAAAAATTTGCAAATATAACGCTGAATTTTTTTGACTTCTAGATTAATACTTGTTCAGCGTGTTATTTTATCTTAATACCAAACATATTACGTAGTCTTAAAATAAAATAAATAAGTAAATAATAAAAAAACTAAAAAAAATCTGAAAGCAGTTTAGAATTTGAGCTACAGAGTCTCGCGCGTTAGAGATAAACGTGTTTTTTCCCCGTACAGTGTTGCCATTGCTCGCTTAGAAATCGTTGATTTTGTTAATCAAAAATTCGTTAAAGTGTTACAAAATATGAAATCGATAATAAAACAAATTCCAAACTAGAGCTTCCAGATGCCGATATTCGTGGAGGATTACATTATTCAAGATTTGATGGCTCTAGGTACCGTTGCTTTATCACAATGCGAGAAACAAATATACATTTAAATATATTCTTCATTATTTAATTTCTTTAAATCTAACACATGGCGATAATATTTGGTGGAAACAATTTGAAAAGTGAAACGGACATTTAAAGTTTTCAACGCAAAATGCCAAAACGAAATTACTTGTCCTTCTGGGCTAAAAAATAAACTTAAAAAAAATAAATGTGTCATGAGTGAAAAAAATGCATATAGATACTATTTTATCATTTATTACTATAAACAAAAATATATTACCCCCCTCCCCCGGGATAAAACGCCATTATGTCAACACACAAACACGTATAGACTTCATATAACGCCGCTATCAGCAAATTAAATGTCAACAAACATAAAACTTGAATGAATTACGAAATGCGTTTAGTTATGTTGATACTGCTTCACAAAAGTAGAGAAAAGTCACGAAATTAGAAGAAACTGTTGAATTTTTTGAGAAGTACAGCAGATTTTCAATATTCTATTTGTCACAAAATTTTTCGCTTCTGATGTCTACAACATCTATAGCATTTTGTAAACTTTAAGAAAATGTAATATATGCTAACAGATGGACACCTTGTAAACAGACGGTCTATACTTATGATATCGTGGAATACGTTGAAATTCTATTTGGTGCATTTTTTTATCCTTTATAATACTTTCTCTAAGAAATAAAATCCATTTACTAAAGTTTACTTTACTAGAAGAAACCAATATATAATACATATATTACGCGTAATATGTGTTAATCTACTGTTTATACGAAGAAATGCTGAAGTTTATGCTGAAGCTTCTAACATTGCAAAGTTCCGAAATACTTCTAGTCATTCTTCTAGTATTATTAAATTTTGACTCATTAGGAAACGCTCAGGATGTTAGCACTGCTATCCCACCGTACCTCTACGGTCAACTTAAACCCCTTCCTCCCCAGAAAAGCTACACTTTATATCAATATTAAATATTATTGGACAGAGACGGATTAGAGTCACATATCCTGAAGACAGTCTCGGAGCGTTAGTTTATACATCAGTAATATCCCTACTTAAGCGTAATTACGCAGTTCCTTATTTTATTTTACGCATTTATGGATGTAATATATTTGCATTAGAAACTTATATTAAGAGAATTCTAATAAGCAATTCCTTGCTACGTCTAAACTCGAACTAGCTTTAAAAAAATCATATGCATTAAAGTACAATAATTTATGCTAAATACTCTGAAACTACAGTTGAGTTATAATTGTGTTCCCAAAAAATGGAACGTTTATGTACATACTGTATTCTTTGATACAGAAAAAGCGAAGAATACAATAATTATAATTTGGATCCTTAAAAAAATTAAACTTTAATAAGCCATCGGAATAACTCCGTTTTATATAGCATGTTTACTTTAATACTCTTTAATATTAATATGCATGTAAAAATATTCTTTTTTCAAACAAGTGTTTTACATCTATTTAATTAATAAGATTGCCCTTTTTGTAGGTCCCCCCCCAACGCGTAACTTCGGGGTATTAAATTATTCTTTTACGCATTAAAGAAAAGTACAGGTAAAGGTTATGACAAGCTAGAATTGTTATAACGAGAAAAAACTGATACCCCTGATACTCATAATTAATGGGTTCGACTTAACACCATATTTTAACCAAATCAAGAAATGCAATGTTTTCCACAACGCACCTAATGTTATATTAACTAGCACAGTTTCTTGTAAGGCATATATTCTACTCTCCTTCGCCAAATACTTCTACTTTTACTGTACGGTCGTATCAATCACATAAAATACGTAAAGCACTCAGACTAAGAAGAATAAAGTCACGGATGTCTTCTCCGATGACAAAGCAACACGATTTTGCTTTAAAAGACGGCCGCTGAACTTCGAAAGATAAACTCGCAAAGTTAAACGTGTCAGCCGCGGAAACAAGACAGAGTAGCACAGAGTCAACACGAATTTCCAAAGAGGTATCATGAAAGAAAAATACAGTGATATATAACCAGGAAGTATAACTCATCAGAAGATAGGACACTTTTCAAAATAACAATCAATATTTTACACGGAAAACAATGAATATTTTACACGTAAAAGCAAATCGTTAATGGAGAAGCACAAGTAATCTACACCGAAATCTCTCAAAGCAACAAAAGAAACATCATCTCCTGCTTGCGTAGCTTTTACCTTTTTGGTATAATGGCGATTATACATAAAATTATCTTTTTCAGTGGAAGAGCTTTAATCGTGAATATGAAAATCTTATTTTCCACCTTATAATACACAGAAAAATTCATCATCCGAAATCGCAGTTTTACGTGTAACCACTAGTCTATGATTTTGGTTACGGAACTTATTATTGATTTATTTTGATTACGGAATTACTTATTTATTTTGATTACGGAAAGCCTCCTGCTCCTAGACCCCCATGGTGGAAACTAGCCAATATAGGCGTTGGCCACTACTGATGTCGGAACCGGTGGTCATTTTATTATGGAGGCATGCAACAGGTGGGCCACCGTTGCCTCCTGTGAAGGGACAGACAATTTACATCCTTGCCTTCTCAGGGATTAGAACCCGGGCACTTCTGTACGGCAGTCAGAGTCAATAACCACTTTTCCCGTCGGGGCAGCTATTACGGAAAGTATCTGCCTAAAGGAAGAGATGCCTTCATAGAAGAATTTCTAATGGTAACTGACTCGCATTCACGTTACACATGGAGAAATCCCCAGCCCGTTTGTCTAGAATCGAACCGAAGTCGAACTACCAGTGTTCCGCGATTTTACTGGTCGCCACTGATGGGCACGAGCTAGTCTATGAAAAAAAGGTACAAAGTGTGACATTTTAATTCCCAGAATAGCCGCTTAATGTTTTCCGAACGTAATTGTCTCCAAATTATGTCAGTATTCATGTTTGAATATATCTGAACTATAATGTACATAAATTTCATGATGACGGAAACAGATGTTTTAATAACTTATTGGAAAAGTAAGAGATATAACAGTGTGTGCACTTCGTCGTAAAAATGGTTAGGTTGGGCTAATCGTTATTGCAAAGCAACTGGAGGACTATCTGCCTATGGGAGGATGCCTTCGATGAGGATTTTTTAAAGAAAACTGGCGTAGCCACGGTACGCATGATAAAAACAACGAAAACCAACCATGCAGCCAGCCCGTTCGCCGGGATTCAATCCCAAGTCGAACTACCAGTGTTCAGCCAATTTGACCGCTCGGGCCGCTGGAGGCCCCGTCGTAAAAATGGATATTTGAAATTTAAAGATGTGTATTAATAACAAATTTTATACGAAAATTGGAAAAAGTGCTCGTGAAACGTTAGAACTTTGGAATAAGAGGTACCAGAGTTTCAAAGATGGGCCGCAAGATTTGATGACGACCCTACATGCGGACAGCTGAAAACTCCAAATAGAACGCCAACATTAAATTGCGATTGCGATACTGTGGATGCGTCTGGACAACGTTGGCATAAATATTTTTCGGTTGCCCAGTAACGAAAAATAATTCCTAAATATTACTAATTAGTCACGATACCTACGGCGGTAAATCAGAGTATTCTTTGAAAGTATTTTGGCATTACATTTAATGATTTTGTTTATTGCTGATGAAAATGGAGCAGAGCAATTTTCATCGAATTTAATCTATTCTACTACCAAAGAATTATAGTAAGCCTTTGTTCAAATATTTTCATTGCCAAGGAAAGCTGAGCACAGATACTGTATTTAAGACATGTTTCATAAACCTAAACAATTTTACTTTCTCCCTTTTTAAAGATGAGCTTAAGTCAGAGTAATTGGCTGTCCCTTTTGTCAAACCGAATGATGGGCAGTACGGAAAACAGAAAGAAACGAGCTTAACTGACGAAAGACAAAACATAATTGTTGAACAGAGAATAACTACACAATGAACGAGAGCTCTAATCAGCATTTTTTGATGTCATAGCCAAAACTCATTTAACTTCATGCATATTAAGATGAAACATAGAATGCGCATGGAAGCGTAATAAATAACACAGATCAATATCTCTCAAACTCTGCAAAGTAGCATTATTACTGTTAACAATCCACTTGAGACTGCAATTAATAAAAAATTAACTCAAATGTTTGTAAAAATAAAAATTACGTCAGAAGCATCTGCATGGTAATAACCTGTAATAAATTTCGAATTTGCTGACCTTATTAAAGCTATTGGATTGCTGATGACTTCTCAGATGCATTAATTAATACAATTTGCTTAATACGGAACTGGCTTAATTAAACAATTCTAATACTCTTCAAGACGGTGACATCAGTTCTAATGTCATTTAAATACTAATTTGGTGACTAGGGAATAAAAGGAATTGAGGCTTAGAGTAACCCCTGCACATGGCACAGGAAACTAGAAGTTTGCTAGTCTTAATTGACAAGAATTAGTTTAAATCTCGATTAAAATTTCAATTTTATCATTTCCATTTACTTCTATTATAACTTTTCTGAGACATCAAGCACACACATCTACCCTCTATGCCACAGTTTCTCAAACATGTACCATTAATGTACATTATTTTAAGCGGTACAGTTTTTGTACCAAAGATTTAAATGAATATTCAGACAGAATGCAAAATGGCACCCCTTTTGGTGCATATTACTTATGTAGCACAAAATTTCAAAAAATGAGAGCCTCTGCTTATTAAGTAAAATGATCAAGGCACCTATTTCCCGTCACGGAAGAAAAGAAAACATTGAAACTAATAATTAACTGCCAACGATGCCTTATCTTCAAAATATCTTACAAAATGTAACAGTATACTACTCAATAAATAACATTAAATTAATAATATTTTGATATTTCTAAGTGGCAACAAGATTGTAAATAAAATGCTTGCTTTCTGACCAACGGTTTCGCTAATATTTATAAATACCATTTGACATTATATATATATTCCTCAAATGTCTTCTCACAAAGATAATAAATGAAATCACACTCGAATAACAACAGTTTTCTCAGTGTCTTATAAATTAGCTCTTCTAAATAAAATCATATAAAACAGATCCTTATTAAAATGGCACTAAGCTAGCCTTATTAAAATAGAAAAAGAAAAAGAGAGAGAGAGACTTGTTTCTTACAATTCATTGGGAGGTTACGTTCGGCAAGATAAACATCCTAATTGCGTTTTTCAAGAAAAACCCAAGAGAAACAGACAATTAGTCATTTCTACAATAAAATGCTCTGTTTATTTTTGGAAATCAAAACAGCAAATCTAAAACCCGTCAAAAACACAAGCACGAATAAGTATGCATTGAAACTTGCTTAAGAGTACCTTGTAACACAAGGCCGTGTCATGAAAAACAAGCATCGTTAATACCAGTGTATTTCCTACGCAGTCCTTTACAAAAGCATCTTTTCCCCCTTAGGCAGCCCTCCTATGCTTCGCCGTAATGAACACAAAAACAAGCAGCACCTTCATTCCCATGCTTCCAATTATGGAACCTTATGACTCAACGCAGGTTACAACTCTGCAATTTTAAATTTGCGCTAAAGCAAAATTTTGAAGTTAGAACCGGCTAATGAATTTTCCGATGGTTTTATTTTGGTAAAAAAACGCAGTGGTTTTATCTTGGTAAAAGAACACTTTTTTATCCAGGTATTGTTTTGTTTGTATGAAAGAACTATACTTAGCCACCAAGGAAAAGTGTCTGTCTGTCTGTCTGTCTGTCTTACTGCCTGCCTGCCTGCCTGTCTGTCTGTCTGCCTGCCTGCCTGCCTATATGATTAACCCTTTGAAGGCCAAAACGCCTGAGACACCCTTTTATTCAAACGACCACAACCGCCCGACCCGATTGCTACGTTGTTTTCTTCCTCCTTCCTCCCCCTGAGGTATGTAGTAGGAGGTGCAGTTTCCACAAATGCACTGTAACAGTTTATTACACACAGCTTACCCTAAAAAGCTAATCGAAGCTTCTTTGTTAGGAAGTAGAAAGGATACGTAATGGACAGCAGGGAAGGAAGGCGACAGGTCGCGTAATGGATGGGTACGGGCGTTTTGGTAATGCAAGCATACATGTTAGCGAAGGCTTCGGTTTCTCTAAGAGTTAAAAAACAAGATTGGTCGAAAACAGCATTCAATTCCTACGATAAAGAGTAACAAAATATTTTACGAATATGGCCCATTATAGCTAAATTGAAATCAACGCAGTTGTTGCACATTCTAATGTAGCATATGTTTCACATAAGAATGATATACAAAAGGGATTACGGAGAAAATATTAAAATATTAAATAAAATTGTCAGTAGCGAAATGAGAAAATTACTTCTTGAAAACTTTTCTCGCCGACTGCAGTTTATGAAATATTTGCGAACAACGAAGTTATAAATTTTCCACAATAGAATTGTGCGCATTAGATAAAGTCTTTTATTCAAATAAAAATATAACTGGCTCAGATGGAGGAAAGAACATTACGAGATATTTCAAAATTATCGTGGCTGTCAATAAAATATTAAATAAATCAAAAGGAAATGGCTTCTAGAAATAAAAATGCGGTATATTTTTAAATAGACAGCAACACAGAAAAGTATGATTTTCCACATATTACGCCTTACAATGCAAAGTATAAACATTCAGTGATTACATACTGTGGGTTCGAAAAAGATAATAGCTTATATCTTGTACAGTAAAATTTCACTATATCAAATCAATGTACGATAACGTTCAGTCGCAGTGAAAAGATATACCACGTACAATTATATAAGCTCTCTATTTTGTTTCTTCATATGCCCTTACTGCATAATACGCACTAATTTATACGAAATCATGAATTCAATGAAAAACATCTAGGCACGTAACAATAAATAATTTAAAAATAAAAGACTGGGTCATCATTAAATTCACTGAATCTCAATGGAAAATTAATTCGCCAGTTGTTTCCAGTCAGTTCTCTATATGTATAAGAACTGGAGAACGTATAAGAAATTAGATTTCGTCTTTTATAGAAAACTGATTTTTTAAAATTTAAAAATATGAAACTATGAATCTTTGCATCGCTTAAAATATTTCTGATACTGGTCTACGACCAACGGTTCCGAAAATAAGGGGTGGGTAAGGTAAGCATGGTGCCAATATCTTGTGTTACTATGATTTATGTAATAGTTTCTTAATCCGAACGTCATCTTCCTCCGGAGAGCGCTATAAGGATCTAGAGGAGCATTACTGGTCCGGAAGCATTGACAGATTAGGTTACTTGAATATGGAAAAGCACACACTTCCTCTAGGCAGACGGCACAAGGGCTACCTGTCTAAGGGATGGAATGTCTTTATAGAGAGCTTTCTACTGGCAAATGACTCGCATTCATGTTATACATTAGGAAAACCACGAAAACCAGCTATGCAGCCAATCCGTTCGCCTAGATTCGGAACCAGGTCGAAATATTAGCATTCAGTGGTCTTAAACACTCCGCCACTGGCGGAGTCTTAGAGGGCACAAAGAAGCATGTGGTTTATGAGAAGACCTCGGCACATTTCGTTGCTTTCACGCTTTTGAATCAAACGTTTAAATATTCACTTGATTATACAAAATATTAATCACGAATTTTATCGTACCAAATTTTGATAATCGACTCATCACATGAGTTAGTCTAAGTTGCATGTAGTTTCATATATATTCCAAGGAATCGGAGATTACAAATACTAGTCTAATACTCTAAAACCAGGACCTTCTGGTTTTCCAGTACCGCTATCTCAAACGAGAATAAATTTTACCTGCTTCAGGCTTAAATTGGTTACAGGAATATGCAAAGCCCTCGAGAGCTATCTGTCTAAGGAAAGAGATGCCTTCGCGGAGGACTTTCTTACGGAAGTTGGCTCATATTCATGTTACTCATGAAGAAAACTACGAAAGTCAACCATGCAGCCAGCCCTTTCAATGAATGAACAAATAAACTGAAAATGAATGAAAACATCTTTTTCTGATCCAGGGCGGATTATCATCATTGTCTCTACGGAAAAGCAACAGCACAAATAGCCATCAACACTTAATGAATAGATTTGTTGAATAACCGTCAAGCACTTCGTCTTCACTCTCAACTTACCTTTTGAGCAATTACTAAAACTTTACCTCGTAATTCACCAGAAAGTTGTTTAGCGAGCGCATGCTCTAACGATGAGATAGAAAGAAACTAATTCTGGCAGTCAAATCTTATTATAGTTATGAAATGAAAGATAACTCAAAATCGAAATATTTTATTTTTAAGCTTATACTAAAACACACGTAAACAATCAATAGTTGAAAAAAACAAGCGATGCCTCATTTTGCCCTCGACCAATCAAATTACACTTTTTAGGCAGAGTTGAGTCAGCTAAGCGTGCAGAGACTTCTGAGAATGAGAGGTTCATTTCTGTTATTTTGTCTTCACTTGCTTTTTTCGTATTATAAAGTTATTTACATCAAAACCCCATGGAATCTCCTCCTTAAAAGTTATATTTTGTTTCATTTAAATTCGGAAACACTTCAGGCTTGAAAAAGCAAATGCAACTTTTAACTCTTCAATCCGCGAAGATTTCAAAAAAGCCAGTAGCATATTACCTCCGCGGATCTGCCCATGATTTGTAAATATGTAAACTAACCACGACACAAGCTTTTTCAGAAAATTTGCCTTTACGTTCCTAACTGACTCAGTTAACTCTTTCGGTACGGAAGACCAATTATTATTCGTCGTACGAGAGAGTTTTCTGCTGCACTGGAGTGTAAAAACGTGTTTTGCGGCATTCACATGCATTCATTTTAGACGTCCAACATTTTCAATAACGAAAAGTAGCGATCTATGCACATAATGTCACTGAAAATATCGCTATCTTTACACCAATATTATAACTTTTTGCTTCGTGTCATTAATTTCGACGCAGCAATAAAATAATATAATTCGTGCAATTCCGTCCCTTCTGAAACCTCCAAGTAATCCGTTTTAACTGTCAACACCAGTAGTTGTTTGTTTTTTCCACAATGAATAGAATTAAATCTTCAGAAAAAAGCAGTCGGAAGTTATCTAAAATTTTTGGAGACCGATTTAAATTATTTCCTAGTACTCCCAAATGTTGTGGCGTAAAATCATGAATTTTTGGGCTACACTTCTTAGAAGTCCATTTGATACTATAAGGAGTATCAATTTGCATTTCAAGTTCCTCCGTTTCTTCAGATTCTGAGGTGTTATATACTCATTTTTTTGCGATATACTAAATTATACTCATTTTCTGTATCAGAATCACTTCCTGAATCAATTATTTCCTTTGTTTACTGCTCTCCTTTCAAATGTTTCGTACACATCCTGAAGCGAACTAAATTCAATTTATAAGTAAAACATTAAAAAAGTTTACTATATAAGCAAAGTTACCAATTTGTTTTCCGTATATTATCTATATATTGCAGAATATATATAACTAAGGCATGCTGTTGACTGTTACTAACCATATAATGGAATGATTAGAGCAGCCGGCAATTTTGCACACAGAATAGTAAAGTAATTCATCACATACAACGTAATGCGTACTATAGAGAATAATCATACCCCCACATAACTTTCCGTAAATGCCGATTTCAGGTGGCGCACCCAGGGAAAGTTTTCTGACCGCCGCCAATTACCCAGAGTAAGTTTCGTGGCCGTCGCCAATGGGCGGCAGGACTACCCAGAGAACGTTTCGTGGCCACCGCCAATGGGCGGTAGGAGTACCCAGAGGACGCTACCAGTAGGCGGCGGTAGTACCCAGACAATGTTTTGTGGCCGCCGCCAGACTGAATCTTCTTAATGTTGTTAAAAGAATCCACGTAGAATTACAATTCGCAAGCAATATTGTAAAAGTTTCATTGTATGGTTAGAAATGACAGAAAACTTTACTTCTAACAAGGTTTATACCTCAAATCCTATTCGTTCACTTGTTATGTAGTTTTTCATTTGATGAGGGTACGAAAAATACCGAATCTCTGTATTCTCTTCAGAGTTTTTAGTAGAATTTCCTGGTTTGATCTGGCTGGCTAAACCCGAGTAGTGTTGAAAGCTGTCTCCAGCAGCTTGGAATAACTAATTTCAACTTCAAAACTATAGGCCTAACCATTTTTGCAGAAAAATTGGAAACACTGTCTAAGTTTTGTCTTAAGGATGAATCGCTGCGTCTGACTTGCCTCTCTGGTAAGGTACCTCTAAGTATCTTTCTTAAATCTCATACGATACCAAACACACATATAAAAATATTCCATATCCTCAGAAAGATGCCCAGGTTTTATCCAATATCCAAATTTAGCGAACCGTCTAAGATTGCTTGATGAAATTCATCAAAACGATAACTCATAAAATATTTTAACTGAATATAAAAATCTCCGTAAAAAGAAAAAAATGAAACCCGCTTTATATTAAAGCTATAAATGTGGAAATTTAAAAAAGTATATTTTACGCAACAAATTAAATTCAGAATAAAAGCTTTATATATCGGCATTTATTTCAAAGCTTTCACTCTCCAAATTTCTTTTCCAACATTTCGGAAAACACTATATATTGTACAGTGTCACACAACACCAGGATTTCGTTCGGAAAAAGCATCTGAGGGTCTATAATCTGGGGCTGCGAAAATGCATTCCATTCTTCAATAGCATCTTCTTTTCAGTTCTCTCCGATAAAGAACAATTGAAATTCGATTGCATCTTGTGATAAAAATAGTAATTTGTTTTAAACAGTTATTGATATAGTTTGATGGTGCCTCATTTCACAAACCGTGGATCAAACTCATGGCATCAAAAACGTTCAGAACATATTTTGTTGTTGTTGCTGACTTCTCACTCGTCTCATAAAGATCAGCATAAGCCCACAACATTCATCGTGGCAAACAGTCAAATTCGCCTGTCGTTGGCATGATCCATGAGCACCACACAAGTGACAGCCCGACTTTAGCTCAGTTCCGCCCCCCCCCCACTTTTGAGAGACAGCACCCCCAGGGGGACGATCCGAGGATATCCCATCCCACATTCCCTACCACCACCCTCTCAAGTAGGCTTTCGGTTCGCTGCATATTTAGAGTGCCCCATGTCGCACAGACACTATACAAACATATATGCCATCTCCGGGATTCGGACCCGAGCCCTTCCGTAAGACAGTCGGCGTCGCTTACCACTACCCCGGTTGGGTAGCTGTACGTTTTGTTTTGAATTTTTCAATATTCCTTCTGACTAATACACTGCTTTACGGGGTGTTTAAAAGACCGCACAATTATAAAATTTCTCCTTTTCCTCAAAAGGACTTACTAACCAGAATTTTTTTTCGAACAGCGGCAGTATGAATATTTAAATTTCATAATTTTTACTAAAAGATGCTTCCTGACCCAAATTAGCAAATTCTGAAAGGCTCCGTAGATTCATTAAGTTTTTTTTTTTAATCCAGAAGACGTGAAAAATGTGCAATTCCCTTGTCAGGACTCGAATCCTAAACCTCTCGAATACGCGTCCAGCATGCTTCCAATTACACCATGAAGGCTTGAGGAAATCAGGGAGAAAATTCCTTAACCGTCTTTTTTCATTCACTCTTTTTAAATTAGAATTAAGGGCGAGGTGATACTTAATCACCCAAATTTCTTGATATTCCGGTGTGCGCGAAAATTTCCAACTTTATTTCATCCCTTTCTCGTAATGCGTTTCTTATTTTCACACGATCACGATCCTAGATAAAAGTTATGCAACTCTCTTTCACACTGTTTCAGACTCAGGACTGACAGTAAAGAATACTTAAAATCTGCGTGACATTGATCTTCTGTTGGACAAAAATGGATATTAAGTAGTTTTTTATATTTCGTTACAAGTGAAACTTGCAGTACATACTTTAAATTATTTTATTTCATTATAACATGTCTCCATTCTCCTTCAACACCCTAAACTTAAATACCATTGTTGTATCAAAAAAATTAATTTAAAGAGCTACATTTCGTAAAATTTTTATTCCCTGCCATTTTAAGATAGTAAGCTGTGAAAACAAAGTATAATATATAATGCCATCTTTTCTGCAATATTGTTTGTTTTTCTTGCGTACCTTTCCTTTGTAATTACGACTTTGCACCGTTGTGGCAGTGAGTACCGTCATTATAAAATTCTTCCAAATTTGGATCAGGCGGTGAACTTTTTTTGTAACAGCACGTGAACCATTATCGACATATTTCATACGTACTCATATAAAAAACGTGCACATACTAATGTATGCCTTCTAAATTTTTACAGACTTAAACAATCCGGGAGCAAAACGAAACAACAATAGTATTTAATTTATTGCAGGTGTTTCCAGTATCAGTATGAACAGCATGTACATGAACAATAGCTTTAAAGAACTTCTAAAAATCCTATCTGTCACAAAAGTTTAAACAGTTTTCATTACTTGACGAAGCTTTAACTAGCAAATAGCTGAAGTTATCATCCAAATCCAACAATTCGTTCAGAATCATTAAGTCTTTCACACGAACAACTTCTCATGCATATCTTTCTGCTTTCTGCCTGGAAATGTATAGCGTAGTTTTGTCGCAAAAACTGTACAATGTTTGCATATCTTGACTGCATATTTTCACATTTCTGCGTTATAAATTTGGAAAATGGGAATATGTTCTTATTTTGATTCTATTTTTACAATAAATATTAGCGCATTAGCAAACAAATTTGACAATATAATGTTGATATAAATGAAATTCTCCTTCGGAAACGGTATTTTCTTGGACCTTAATGGCGATCCTGCAGTTTTTAGTTTACTAAAGTTAATGTTATTTCTGTACTGTTATCGCAAGAGCCCGAAAATTGGTGAATCAATGTTAAGCGGTAAAAGTTTAAAAAAAAAAAAAAGTAAACAATTCCAATTTCGCTTTAATCAAACCATTTCAACAAGCATTTTTGCATTTTATGAAAAAAACTTCAAATATATTTACCCCCCCCCCAAAATATATATATGTATATATTCAGTGTTCCTAAACAGCAAAATGCAAACTAGAGAGAATATGGTTATTTATACCTGTTTCAAAAATTCAATTCCTACCTGAAAAAAAGGTCTCTTATTAAAACTTCAATCAGTGAGTCTCGATAAAATTGTCGATTAAATGGCTTCAGCTAAGTAATTACTGACAAAAAAAGCCGACTAATAGGCTTCTTGTCTGAACACAGTTATGACTAAAACAATTATTAATAGATTTTAGTTACCTAGAATGGGAAACAATAAAAACATCACACCAGTTAAAAACAACTCTGCTTTAATTTTTTAAATTAATTTAAAATTTAATTTTTATATTAATTTTAAATTTAGTTCCTTAAAATTTCTATAGCTTAACATCGACTCCGCCTTAATGCATTTGTACAACGAGAAACATCTCTTTCAGCTTAAGGATAATAACTTGCCTTTCATTCTCGTACTAATTATACAACTCACTATAAACGCTTTATAATACATGACAATCCGGCATTGAGAAATTGTAAAGGGTTTCCAGAAATATCTACCCATACTAATGTTGGCAACAGACGGATTGAAGGAAGGATGTTCTATTTCGAGATCTTCGAATCAAAAGATATGAATTTTCTCTGAGCGGTTCCAATTCTTTAGATAAACATGCTCCAGATGAAGGTGACTGTCTACAAAATTATAAAAAGTAGACCTTGAAATTCCTGAGAACAAATAGAGTTCTTCAATCGGTCATAGAATATAAGTTCGCTAAATGAAAATGAGAAAAATGGTTGATAAATATAAAAAGAGGAAAAATCAGCTTTGGGGAGAAAAATAAATAACAGAAAATAAAAGCATAACAACAGAAAATCGTTGCGAACTTTGATGCGAAGCCTATGTGAATATACCGGCAGCTCGAAAGAAAACAATAGTAAAGCCATCCCATTTATACATTTATAGAGGAATAAAAGACCATAACACAGCAACTTCAAAGTAAGTATTGACCCCACACGTAGGCATAAAGACAATAAAAGTACACTTGCAGATTTTATTAAGAATTTTGAAATATATATTACTCAATGAGTTTTCAGGATTATAATAATTATATAATAGGATATTGTTCTAGATTAGTTGGTTAGCTGACTTCTCAGAAAACGGGAGAACTATTTGACTAAGAGGTATACTTCATACACAACTTTTTAAAGAACAAATAAACTAGCTTCGATGTATATAGCAAATCAACCCTAACCCCCCCTTTTTTTTAAGTCGAAAGGAACTTTGGAGTTCATATCTGAAGATACACGCTCGATGTTATATTTTGAAATTATCCAGGGAACACATACTAATAATTAATTAAGAAATATCCAAACCTTAAGTAACCTAAATACTTTAACAAAGAATTAACCCCCTTTTTTTACTCCCCCCCCCGGAAAACGCCCGGAGAGAACTTCTAGGATTAAAAAATTATTAATCCAATAAATAATCAAACAAATAGAGGAAAACAAATGCAAGATACAGTAATATACATTTTACGTAAACAGATTTAGACATTTTAGTAATTTATTATGTTTAATGCAACTACAAAAGCATAAAAAACATATATTTAGAAATGTCTTGATGAAGTCCAGAGAATTCAACGCCAATAATTTCAGAATAAAATTACTCTTTTAAGAATTTCCTTCACTTTAAAAACGAACATTATGGCATCGGCAAAATCGTCTATAAATATTATGAATTAAGTTCAAATGACAATCCGTCTGAGAAAGCAATTAACAGTGGATGCACAAACAGATATAAAAATATACAACACAAAACAAAACAGCGGAATTTAAGACTCGCTGGCTCAGTACCTGATGAAATGGCATAATGTTGTAAGTATACAAAAAGGGTTAAATGGCAACCAATTATTTTTTATTCTCGAGTTTTATAAGTTTCAAAGCTTTGCCCTGAACTATGTATTAAATATTAGAATGCGATATGGTTATTCTCTCGTCTTATAATATCCTCTTCCAACATCCAAAAGAAATAGGTAGCAAATGAGTGAAAACATTACTTTTTTTAAAAGGGATACAAATTCAACAGGTGTTTAAATCGGAATGTCATAAACGGTCATTAAACAAAATCCGATTACCAGAATCTATCGGCACTACCAAGTTAGGATAATTGGACACAATGATTGGAAATGCGAGGGCTACTCCAGATAATAACGATATGTGGTTCCTTTTACCATTTTAAAATGCATAAAGACACTTGATAAATTACAGTTCTTAATTATTAATGAAAAATGCCTGTAACTTTTTTCTTAATTTCAAAAAAGATATTCTTTCACATACGGCTTTATTACGTATTGCTATTAAGCAATTCGAGGAAAGGAATCGGAGGATTCCTATCGTTCCAACCAGTTCACCGTGTTTTTATACAAGCAAACACCCATTTCAAGATTTAATTACATGATAAACCTAAACACCGTAATAATAATTTTCTTTCGTATTTAACTTGAACAGAAGACATGATATCATAACAGTTTAAATATCATTAGCGTCTAACATTTTTAACCACTCGTCAGTTTCATTTTTATCATAAATTTGTTTTGTTCCAGTCTCTCTCCTGCCATCCATTTTGCATTCCTGATATTCCTTGTCACGCTGCTGAACTTCACTGTTACAATTTAAATCACAGCATGTTTACACTAACCTTTTCGATTAGGAATTTAATTCTGAAAGAATGAAACTCGACGAAAGGATGGAACACGTCTTTCAGGATGGCTGGTTTCGAATGGCTGGAACCAGATAATCGGAGTGGCGTTCTTAGTATATTTATTATTCTAATCATTTCACGCTAAAAATGGTTCAACATACAGACAACATAAAAACAGAACAATAAATCAGATACTTGTAGATGTTACGCAGCTGTTTCCCATGATCCATGTCTAAAGTTATATTTAGAATACAGTTTAAATATTTATGCATATAATAGTAATATATCATTCTACAAGAATATCTGAAACTGAGGATTCGAGAAGCTATAAAACCAATAGAGAGAAAGTGAGAAGTAAATGACTAGCAGAGAAACGTCATAGCTTTTGACAGGTCAAAAAGAAACAGTATCAAGGTCTGGTTTATTTGATAATAGCAATTTGAGGGCTATCTGCCTAAGAGAAGGGATGCTTTCATGGGGGATTTCGTGATGAAGCACGAAAACGCCCATGCAGCTAGCCCGTTCACCTGAAATCGAACTACCAACGTTCAGCCATTTTACCACTCGGCCGCTTGTCAGTCGTCGCGACAGTATTAACAATGGCGGAGTCGGCAGACAATAGCGAAAGCAATTCTACTTGTGTGTACAGGTTGGTCAAGTGAATCTTAATTGAAAAGAAAAAGAAAATGTGTGAAGAGAAGAAATACTTTCAAAAGTCGTGAAAGCTGCGAATTTCTTGCTTGGTCAATGAAATAAGATTTCAAGGAAGACAAGAACTCCTCTAAACTGTAAGTACGCAATAGACCTCATACGTCAATACCTGAGCGAACAATGTTCAAGAAACTTCATCTAACAAACATCTAGAATACATTTGAAAGATGAAATAACTTCACAGAAAGATACGTATAGCTTAGCCCTGAGATTATATGGATTTTGATCACTGGAAAATTGCCGTATGGTCTACATATACTCAAATTATGCAAGAAGCGGGTTCAGCAAGCGTTCTGAAGAAATCTCAAAATCTAAGTGTGTTCAGACAACTCTGTGGATCTGCAATGGTACAGGATTGTTTAAATGCTCGCCAATTAGGCCCATTAACAAAGGTGTATAAAACGATGAATCAATATGTTTACAGAGAAATTATAAAAAAAAATGGGGTTCCTAACGCTTAATATTTGCAAGATATCAAGAAGTAGCGTATTCCACTTAAAACAGGGTTAATTCTAATATTCATACAGCTAAAATTATCATGGATCAGAGTGAAGAGCTTAAATTATAACAATAAGTTTATAAGGCATTTTCCCCTTCCACCATGCCTTCGTGGTGTAAAGGTAGCACACTCGGCGCGTACTCGAGACGTCCAGGTTCAAGTCCCGGCGAGGGCATTGCACATTTTTCGTCGTCTCCTGCTTCAAAATAACCTGATGACTCTACAAACGTAAGGACACAGAAACTAGATAGCTAAGTTGAAATGTGAAATCCAATGAGAAAACATGGGACAACCTTGAACAAAAGAGACAAAAACTGAAAATGCAAGATTCTAAGAATCTCATTTCAGAAACAAACAGCTCTTTAGAATAGCCAAAACTTAACCTTGTTGAATCTTTTCCATCAACGATTAATGTTGTGGTTTCTGCACATGAAAATATAACTAAATATTATAGTGAAATTATGGAATCGTGTAATCTTTTCTCAAGTATCTGTACTTATGAGTGAACAACATATTGAACATTCAATACGTTTACGACATTGAAAAAGTGTTTTGCGCAAGTTTTCTAAACATGAAATGAAAATCGATGATAAATGTACACGGCACTTCAGAGTTAATAAAAATTCGGTCTATCCACGTGAGAGTTATAACTACTCGGAGGTTTAAACACAAACTGATCATAACATTTAATGGCCAGACATAAAAACATTTTTCTTCTGTCAAATCCTTCCACAACCTAGTAAAATAAAAGTGCCAGTGTTTTAAAGCATTGAGAGCAAGCAATCTCAGAGGCCGTTTACACTTGCGTGTCTCCATCTTTATGAGACTAGAAGATCAAATAAATGCCTGACGCTCTTGTTCAGCATTTCTGACAGGCTTTTCGTAGGACACTCATTAAAATAAATGTCAGTTAAATGACAGAACTTAAAGAATAATTTTCTAGAGCATATATAGCATTCTACAGCTTTATATAGCATCTTTGGAGAGTTCCAACACTTGTCAGGCAATAGGGACAGACGATAGAAAGAAGTTTATAAAATGTTACGATTCTATGTGAATGGGAACGTTTACATAAGGTATCATGACGTCGAAATGCCTGAAAATAGCAAACATTAAAAACTGTTTTTTAAAGGCTTCAGCAATTATCAAACCACCTAATCTAACCTTTAACTCTACATTAGATGTGTAGTGCCTTTTTTACACCAAACTACCCCCTTTTATGTTTTCCAAAAGCGTTTAACCCTGAATTTTGTATATATAAGATTCTTTTTTTCTCTTCAGTCATCAAACTATTGCAAGTAACATTCGGACATTAACGGACCCACATGATTCCTTACGAAATACTTCCTTTCCACTTCAAAATCTAAGTTATTGTACTCTGCCTGAAAGCCCTTCATCCGAAGGTGCTCGGTTACCTAAAATTAAACTTATGGAAGAAAAGGGTTCGTTGCTATCTCATAAAGATATTAGGTTTCTTTCGAAGCACGAAACACCAAAAATCGAGAGATTCCTACCACAGATCATCCAGCGCTAGCTAGACACTCCACCACTTACACAATGACAGCACTCACGGGAGCCTGTGATGATTGCAGACAGCCTGTGCTCTGATAAAGGATGAAATATATGCAAAATGTCTTGCGACAGAATGAAATAATCTATGCAAAAATCACCAGCAAATTCTTTGTGAAAGTTGCATTGATTGAGGTAAAAAAATGGTTTGGTTTATTTAATTACGGCAAAGAACACGATGGCTATCTTTCTAAGGGGATGGATGACTTCGTGGAGAACTTTTTAAGGAGATTATAAAAAGAATAGACAATTTAGTTATTATAGTAAGATTTGTTTTCTTGGTTAACGTTTATTCAAGTAAATTACACTTTTACGAGTAATTAATTGTCGAACTTCGATAAGCCAAAATCGAATGCAAGGGGGGGTGGGGAATAAACTTCAATTTACCAAGAAAAGTTAACGTTAATTTTGAATTCTATGGCATCTCATTTTAACGAAAATTTCTACTTTTTGAAGTTCGATTATCTCAAAGTTCTGCTGTATTTCACAAAATGGTGATACAGTAAATAAACTTTTTAAAAGTTATATTACGGTAATATGTAATCGAGTAATATTGCGCAGTTAAAACAGGCTTATTTGATGAAAACTTTCAGTTCATACAGACTTTTTATCATACAAAATCTGTTTGGTGGCTTAGTAAAATAAATAATCATCAAAACACGCTCTTTGGTCTCCGAGCGACAAATAACGCAATGGACGCTAATGCAATCAACTAACAGTAATCACGTAGTAAAGCACATGGAGAGGCATTTGGTACTGCAATAGGATTACGAGGAAAAGCTCTTCCTCTCTCTACTCCTCGCCGACATAGAGCTCAAGTAGTTAGCGAAATTCCAGAAAATAATTCACTAAGAAGCCAGTAATCTGAAAGTTATTTCAAATTGGAAAGTGAATATCTTTCATGGCCAAAGCAAGGGTTAACCATCACTAAATAATTATAGTTATCAGAATCTTTCATTACATCAGACTATCTAAAGTCACCATGCCAAGAGAACCTTTTCGTACGGAGCCTAATTATATACCCCGTCACTACGAGCAATATTTTGGATCGAAAAACAATGTGTTATGCAGAGAAAAACCTGCCTCTGATATTGTATTGTCGTAAAAGTTTCAGAATACAGAAAATCCTTGAGCATCACTGAAAAATATGGGGTCTATAAAATAAGCAGCTTGTGCGTTTATATGCATTAAATTACCCTAAGCATGAGAATGATGCTATGCATGAGAAAAGTACCTCATGTATAGAATTCGCATCAAAACAGCATTATTCATTATGTGGAAAATTTGCGACCAACAAATTTTTAAAATATATTGGAGACTGCATTTACTTTTTTAATTCATTTATAATTTTATAAAATTTCCTATAGCTTTGTCGTGGTACAGTACAGTGCCTGTAGCGAATTAATGAAAAAAAGAAGGCGCTATGCACAATTATTCAACATTTAAAAGAAAAGATATGAAGATTTAGTTTTGAATAAGAGGAAACCGTACAGAATTCGAGAGTTTTTCACAGAAAATGTTGTTTTGACTGCCCTAAGGCAGGTTTCATGCAAAAGCTAATATTCGATTGCCTGCAGACAAAAGGAAAATGATGTCTCCCAAAGATGATATGTATTTTTATGGTTCGTTTAATCTCTGCAAATAAAATTTTGTGTTTGTTATTAATAATTTTTTCTTTTGCTTAAATGAAGACACCTGACAAATAAAGATCATGATCACCACGGAATTTGTTTCTTACAAAGAATAATTCGGACTCCAAGCGAAGATTTTCATATGTAAGGAAAAACCTCACATGCATTTAAACAAAACCATACACATCGATTTATTGGAGAAGAGATCCCCCCCCCCAAATTAAAACATTTAAGAATTAGCATTTGTATTGTTCATGGATTAGCACTACGTTAATTCTAGATTAGAACTAAATTAGTTCACAAATTAGCACTACATTACTGGAAACGAAAACAGATTCAGTTAACAAAAAATACCTGTTTTTTTTTTTAAGAGTCAATACTTAGCAAGTATTTTACAACATTTTATACACTACTTCCCATGTGACCAAAAAATTCAGAAAAATCACAATAAATTACACGGAGGATTTCAATGAATTTTGTAAAAGTATTAACTACATTTTATCAGTTTCACTATGGTACAATATTTTAAAGAAGAAAAAAAAATTGAGTTTGATCGGGCATCAGAAAATTATCATATAACTGAGATGACCCCAAATGCACGCTGGATAAGGATTATATACATATAATATTTATATTTCCTCGCTAAATCACCTCAAGAAGAGTGTAACGATAATTGCTTCTTTAAAGCAATTACAAACTTCTTTTTTGATATCGGATTGTAGGCAATCAATGGTACTTTTGCTCAGAGCATTCCGCACATAATTAATAAGTTTTAGATCAACAAATCGAGCTTGTTAGTTAATGCACATGGTAATCTTCGCTACAAGATATTGCTCCATCAGAATAACTTGGCATGAACAAGCGTTACTGTCCAGTAGCACTGAGATTCCCATAGCCATGAGTTCCGTACGAGTTCCCTACATGCGACCACACGGCCTCCAACATAAACATAGTCTTGAGTGTCCAGTTTAACCGCCTTTTCAACATGACGTGACAAGAAAGGCACTCAATTTATTGGCAGATTAGTGCGTATGCGTTTTTCATGAAATTTTCTATGCTGATTAATATAAACCCTAACTAACAGAATACTTCCATGAATTTTTTTAAGAACAAGATCGTAGATATCCACAAGAATATCTATTTCATTTAACGCTCTGAGATTGCAGTCGCTTTTCCGGAATTTTCGGAACAAACATCCATTGCTAAAAATTGATTCCATGGAGTTTATCAATACCAAAACTCACAGTCAGCCGTCGCACAGTGCCAGATAAACGCTGACATGCTTCGACTGAGCAATGACACATTACAACGATTCACCTTATAAGGTATTTCGCCTCCTTCTTAGTATGCCTTCGTGGTGTAGTGGTTAGCACGCTCGGCGAGTATTCGAGAGGTCCGTGGTTCGAGTCCCGGCGAGGGCATTGCTCATTTTTCATCTCTCCTGCTTCGAAATAACCTAATGTCTCTACAGTGGCCGTCGAATTAAAAAAGGTGGTGGATAATGATTCTCCACAACCAGGATTTGGCGACTAGGATCTCCTAGTCGCCAAATCCTAATCCCCAGCCGCCCTTTAAAAGGGGGAGTATATAAGGTATTTCTGCCGTCTTCTTAGCATGCCTTCGTGTTGTAATGGCCAGCACACTCAGCGCGTATTCGAGAGGTCCATGGTTCGAGTCTCGGGAAGTTCATTGCTCATTTTTCACCTCTCCTGCTTCGAAATAACCTAATGTTTCTACAACTTAATGAATGACGTTTCAGTGTCATTCCTACAAAATGGCTAGCTAGACTTCCTTCATCGACACTTAGAACAGTAACTTTCTCAAGAACACTTCCATAGCTTCATGCTGGCGGAGTGTACAATCAATTAATAGAGAAGGACGCCTCACAGTGAAGCATCTATGAGAATCTGACATACATTCAAGCTACATACGGACAAATCCACAAAATACCTAAACAAAAATGCCGTTTAGTCACTGAGTCGAAAAGCTGAATTCGTGAATAAGCAAATAGTGTTTTGGGGCTTTCATCAATCGGCCATTGGCGGCTTTGCCTCGATGATATTGACGGCATTCACATTATTTATACCTACACTCAATCGGCATTATTTCATTGTTTACAAGATGAAGTTTGATGACGATCATGCCATTTTACAGTAAGTTATCTCAGGTTTTCGGTTGCTTTCTTACGTTTAATTCGCGTAATTCATTGCAAAACATACGGCATTGCAAGAAACTACTAATGCAAAACAAAATACGCATTTAATACAACATTTGTAACACAGCGTTTATAGCATTAATCCATTATCATATTATTAAATTTGCTTTTTCATTTCAGTTCCCGGTTTTCGGTTAAAAGAAATTAAAAAAACATCAAATATTTTACAGGATAGTAGGGGGAGGAAAACAGAGAATTAGAAAGAAGCTTTTTCAAGAACTGTTTTCAAGGACTGACTGGATGGAACATTTGAAAATCATATAACAGCGTTTTCAGATAAATTGGGTAAAAAAATATGTATATATGTAGTTTTATAAGACAGAATAAGAATGGTCTTCAAAAATTCAATTAACTGATAAGCCACGATTAGACGTAAGCCGTGGGACGCATGAACTTCGTTATATCCCTCAAGCTTATTTTACAAGAAACGAACCGACTCGGATTAGCCGGAGAAAATGAATAAGGAAGCTTAATATGAATAATTTTAAAAAGGGAGGGAAATAAAAGCATTAGCTTCAGATTTGAAGGAAATATAATTTTAAAAAGGAAGCAGAATGCTTGCAGAAATTATGCAATCCCTCTAGTTAAAAGCTCATGTAAAAAGAAGTATTACTTAATACTTATTTGTTGAAAATATTAACATTCTGGCTAAGTTCATCTCTGCTCAGTTAAGAATATAGTCTGAAAAGCAAATAAAATTATTTAAGAACTAAATTTCTCACCATCGAGCTTGTGATATCTTTACTACTTATTTTCTCCTAACATGTTCTTGCCCATCGATATTTTGAGCCGATTAGGAAAATTTTGAATTGCGCAGGTAGATTTAACTGTTTACAAATACAGAAATTTTAAAATAACATACCGATTTAAAATTTTGATCGAAAGAAAAATCTAAATTTGCTATTTGAGTAATCCAGCGATCTACGCAGTATGTAAGGCGGCTGATAAAAATATTACCAGGTTTTAAAAGAGCAGCTGCTGATAACCGTTATGTCCTGTTTGTTCGAGCACAAACCTTATTCTGACTATAAAGCGAACCCTTGAAAAGTATGCTGTGAATAAAGCTGCTACACATACAAATAGTGCACCTGACAGGATTTACGCTGCTAACCTGCGTACTCGAAGAAATAATGCTATTATCGAACCACCTAAGAAATAACGTAGTATATTTGACTGGCTAATCACCCAGTGCGTATATATATATATACATAGAGAGAGAGAGACAGAATATCCGCATTTCTATGCCACTGTAAGAAATATTAACCACAGATGTCTATTTAGGTTTTTTAACATTCGATCTATTTGAGTTTCAAACCTACATATCTTTTTCAAGTGTTCTTGATACGTGGTTCTTGATATTGTGTAGAGAATTATCTTTAGGTTGAGCACAGATCCTTATATGCTCCTGCATGGAACTAACTCTCAATGCTCAAGAAGTACGGAGATGACATACTGGATACTACTGTTTGCCCGTATGTTGCAACATTTCGCGATACCTTTCCTTTCGCAAACACATAATGCTCGCCCTCACTCTGCTCGCCATGTGTACCAATTTCTCGAAGAACTATAGTTCAAATGTAATAATCAGCACATTCTCCCGAAGTTAATTCCATTCAGCATGTGAGGGACGCTCTCGGATGGCATGTTGCTGGCTTCCAACCCCCTTACCATAGTCTAGATGGGCTTAGAACTGCTTTACGTGATCAGTGGTCGTGTAGCTACTTATGAAGCTCATTGAAAATGTCATAAACAGCATGAGATATCGTTGTGAGGCCTGTACTGCTGTTCGGGCTGATCATATTCGCCATTGAAAACTTTTTTTGCATGTAATTTGTATTTCCGAAATTAGGAGATTTTATGCCCCCGATGATATTACAAAATGTAAATACTTTGTATAATATTTCCTTGTGTTTTTATATTACAAGCGGTATAATAAATATTACCACCAAATTTTGACCAATTCGCTTGCATACTTTTTGAAGTTATGACCAGTTTTCCACTTGCTGCAGAAATTTTGGAAACTAGTGTAGTTTCATTTTCCCATTTCAACGAAGGGGAACTTACAGAATACTAGTCTACAAATTCGCACTTGCAGTGCTATCTAATCGGCCCAAGCAACATATTCTTTCGAAATATACCACAGTGCATGCTATGACTAGAGTTGCCATATTTTGAAACGAGAATCCAGGAATATAAGCGTTTGCGAGAAAAAAAGGGAAAGGCACTTGCTCCCCGGGAATGAAGCCAAAAGTTTCTTTTTGCATTGATGCATGTACAGAACATATACAGGGTGAACCGAAAGTAACAGAAAATGTAAACATTTCAATAATTTCAAAAGTACAAACAGTGCAGCTTTTCACAGAAACGCTCAGATGACTTTTTTTAATAACGAAAAAGTTTGTTCCCAGAATAGCTGCATTTTTATTTGAAGTCACAGATGTACAGAGATCAGCCGAAGTTATTGGGCATATGAAAGAAGGTTAAATTCACGTAACAAGAATTACAATGGAACCCTCTTCAGTGCTTGCAGAGCGTAGTGCAACAACTCATAGTCACTTTCATGAACATTGCGAACTGAGCTGCTCCAGTATACGAACTCCTCACGCAACTGAATCACCACATGTCTGTGAAAATATAACAATCCTAGTAATAAAACCTTTCACTGTTAAAAAAATTCCATGCCTTTCTGGGTATTTCTGTCAAAACCGTACTCAGGAAACTGTCTGCATTTTTCGAATTATTAAATTTTTACTTTTCGGTTAATTTTTTTTTCAGTTAATTTCAGAGCATCCTGTATATATATATTATATAACACCCTAAAATTTGCTAATCTTAAGTGCTTAAAGAAAGTACTCAATCATAGCTTAGATTACTTTCTGCATCTTACTTAGTACTTTTTGCAAAACAACTACGTCATCTCTTTCCCCAACTTCTGCTCTGCCAGCACCGCGCTGCTTTACTTATTTAAATGCCTGTCATTTCTCTTAAAAAAAACCAATGTACATAGAAATTACCGTATTTCGTTAGGATTGGATATACGCCTACTAAGATGGTTTTATATGCGTGAAAATAAAGACTGGGACTTCTTCAAAATTCATTTGTGTTAGCGTCATCTTTCCGTCTTTCCACTCAGCCATCTAAGACTGCAAGCTGCTCAAGGTACCGGATTCCTCTTACGCATTAAAATATGACATATATATATATATATATATATAGAGAGAGAGAGAGAGAGAGAGAGAGGGAGGGACTAAGGGTTTTTGTACTAACGCAATACTGAATTCTAAAATAATCTTGCGTGTTTCTGTACAAATGTAATACTGTATTCTACAAAAGTAATTAAAAGTAAATTAACAATCTTTATTTTGATTGAATATCAATTGTGAATTATGTTATGAATCTAGCAAATAATTAGATGCTTTCTTGCAAGTAAGATGAAAACACTCTCTTTTATTTTAGTTATTGTTAATTGATGGTAGATTCGTTTATCCCCTTGATAAGTCGATTAATCTGATCCCAATAACAAAACTGGTTTTTCAATACTTAAATAAGTTTTACTTTTGATTTTGACATTTTTGCGATTAAAGTTTTTCCTTAACTGTTTTTAAAGCAAAGGAGGACTAGTAAATTCTATTTTTAAATTCTTTTTAAAATTCTGACAAATTCCTTTTCGATGATGATTTTAAATTGAATTTCTGTTCCTTGGAGATGGTATATGGAAAGTTTCTTATTACAATTTATTGTGAATTATTGGTTTATTACTTTGCAGCTTTAGCGCAAGTCTTGGGCTTATTAATTTACTTTTAATTACTTTTACATTGAATTTCTATTCAAACTAATAGCAACTTTCAGCGCTGTTTTAGTAACAGCCTGCTCTCTGTGTATTATCTCCAAGAAACTTGACCAGTTTTGTCGCCAGTTTAGGCTAAACTTTCTTAAAACTACATATTACGACAACTCTTTTATTTCCATCACTTAATACTTGCCTTCCAGTCATTTGGTTTTAAAATTTGGTGGGCAAGTTGGTTAATTTTTGCCTACTAGTTTGATTTTTAAATTTTTTATTTACTACAAGTTTTTAACTTTTAATTTTATAGATTATTTCATTTTTAGTCTTCTTATGATTTCTAAAATTTGTTCTTGAATTTATACTCTTGTTTTACTTTTCTTCTTAAGTAAGCATCTCGTTCAGATGAATTGTGTTCTTAATGAGAAACTTTAATTTTAAAGATTATTTTCTTTTTAATGGGATTCTTTTGGTTTAAGTGGACTAATATCTTCATTTTGATTGAGTATCAATTGTGAATTATGATTTAAATCTAGCAAATAATTTGATGCTTACTTGGAAGTAAGATGCAACACTCTTATTTTAGTTGTTAATTAATGGTAGATTCGTTTATCCCCTTGATAAGCCGATTAATCTGCTATCAATAACAATAACTGGTTTTTCAATACTTAAGTAAGTTTTACTTTTGATTTTGGCATTTTTGCGATGAAAGTTTTTCCTTAACTGTTTTTAAAGCAAAGGAGGACTAGTAAATTCTATTTTTAAATTATTTTTTAAATTCTGACAAATTCCTTTTCGATGGTGATTTTAAATTGAATTTCTATTCTTTGGAGATGGTATGTGGAAAGTTTTTCTTATTACAGTTCTGTATTCTACAATATACTTATGTGTTTTTGTACCAATGCAATAATGTGTTCTATAATATACTAATGTAACACTATATTCTACAATATACTTATGCGTTTTTGTACTTATGCAATCCTGTATTCCACAATATATACTTAAAATCTCCCGAATTTAAATAATTAAGTAAAATATGTAGTGATATAATTATTTTTATTTCCAATTTTTACTCTAATCTTAAAATATTTTCTATGGATGTCCATGTCCAGTATACTTAATAAAAAATTAATTTCAGTAATTAGGAAGACTAGAACATGCTAAGTTATGTTATATTTCTTAGTTGATAATATTCTTTCTACTGGAGCTGATGCACCCGGTAAACACGCAGCGAATTTTTCTTACGCAACATTCTTAATTATTTCAAACAAATACAGCCATTTATTTTCAATGTTTAAAGTTTTAGAGTTTCTTTTCTTTCTTTCATTTCCCCCCCCTTTTTTTTGCTACAAAGCTTTGTTTGACTTCTCATCAAACAATTCATCTGTATTCACTGAATTATGTACTGCCAAATTTGCACTCTCTGCTAAACTAATCCGTTTCCTATCAGAATTTAAAGTATGCAATTGAATTTTTCTACCTGTTCATGCTTTTTCACAAAACAAAGAATTTATATCGACTTCATAGAATTAATCGAACTTCTAAATGAAATCTCCCCGATTAATTTCATCATTTAATGCCCATTTATTTAATAGTTACTTTTCCAGAAATAGCACAAATTTAAGTTAGCATCTTTTTTAAGCTTATTTTCTAACTCAGAATATTCGCCAAACATCTCCGTTGCAGTTATAAAAATGGACTCCACTTATTTCATTAGAGTCTGAAATAATTTTTTGTTAACTTTCATGCCACAAATTTGTCAGACATTGGTCATTTAAAAGAAAGTACTCTTTTAAGACATATTACGTAATTAAAATTCTTTGCATTGTATGTAACAAATTAAAAATCTTGAATTGTTATGCTACAAAATTGCTTTTTATACATTTGCTCTTTTAGTTGGATGATTCTTATCATATACGTAAGATGGTTTCGAAGTTCTAAGAAATTTGCCAATTTTCATCCATATTACAATGCACATTTTCAACATAATCTCCATTTAATTGAAAGCATTTATCCCCCCCCCAAAAAAATTTTTTTAAGCTGTCAAAGAATTTTTTCGGCGTCTCCTCTCTCTCTCCCCTTATGGCAGGGTTAAACTCTCAAGGTGAACACCCTCGTAATTTTTTTTTTCAAATGCAGGAACAGAATACTTCTCACAGATGATGAACAATTTCTGAAGTTCTCACGGCCTCTTTCCACAAGAACAAGATTGTTCTTCGCATCTTCCATGGTTGTAAAAACAGAGCTACAAAAACTGCGCCTGTATCAGTCAAACAAATGAATCGGATCAACCCTTTCGAGACGGTACGCCTTTGTTTAAGGCGTTCCCTCGGGACGGGGGGTTTTCGTCCGCTAAGCCTAACTTTAGAAAACAATTACACAAAAAAAAGTTTACGTCCTAACGTCATAATTCTTCGTCCTATTTTAGATTATTACATGCTATTATATATATTAAAATTAGCGTCTAATATAACCTCTTTCCTTTACATGAAAACATATAAAAAAAAAATTGCTTACTCCGAAAAGTAATTTTCAGAAGGCTATTCAAATTATTCTTAAGATTTAAGTGATAAAATACATTACTAGGCATTTAAATTAATAAAAAAATTGCAGGAAAGACTATTTACTAGAAGAAGTAAAAAAAATCTTTCCCGTGAACCGAAAGGCAGACACTCAGTGAGCTCAATAGAATCACTAGAAATGTCGCTCTCTAGAAAATTAATCATCACTCTCATTCATGTCACTAACTGGCTCATTTACCATACGAGTATATTCATAGTTTGATAAATAAAGCCTGCTCGCCATAGTAAACTGAAATCAAGGCTTTCCGAAATATAAAGGGAAGTACGCGAAATATACAGAACCTCACACAGTAACCCTAACAGACTCTACATAATAGCAAAAAAAGAATACAAAAAATGATTCGAAGGGATAATCAGACATGCAAATATTTGTATCACGTGGCGTGTTAAAGACCCGAGTTTGTTTACATTATGCATTCTCTCCACCCCCGCAACAGCTGAGACAAACGTTAAGCCGAATGTGATCAAATTGAAGATCAAAAATCCTAAAACTATATTCAGTTCAAAAGTGATGGACACAGGACGCCATCTAGTGATCTTTAAGACGTTCCAGGACATTGGCATCAATATGTGACAGCCGGGGGTGAACGAGAAAACGTTCTGGGACGCCAGCGTGCCGGCCGGGAAATAAGTGCGTTTCTTGCTGGCACGTATGCGTGATAGTCGGCGCGAAAACTAACTGCATGGGATAGCTGCATAAATAGGTCAAGGCTTGTCTTTGGCTGATAGAACTTACAAGCAAGGCTAGGAACTGAACTAGAGCTCAATTCCTATAACTTTAGAAACATCCCATGTATATATGAAAAAAATTTGTTTATTTTAATTACTTCGGTATCCACACGCAGTTAACTACCGAAATTTAAACACAGAACTCGATGAGAAAAATTATTTTCTGCCTTTCTGAATTTAATTTTTCTCACCACTTCGGATTGGTATTATCAACTAAGAAAAATATGACTTTCTTTTTTTATAAAATGATATATTTCTTGAAATTTAGAGGTGGAAATAATAAATTATATATTGTTAATTCCCATTGTTTAGAAATATTTTTCAACCCTTGACGTAATTATGAATTTCGGGTATTTGATAACTCTAACAGAAATCTCTGCATGTCTGGCCAAGTTCATAATTACGAATGCTTTGAGAAGTTTTTAGCGACTCCCATTTTTTTTCCGCATTAACACTCCGCACGGCCGAGCGGTTAAAGTCGCTAAACACTAGTAGTTCGACCCGTGCTCAAATCCCGGTAAATGGGTTGGCTGCATGTGTGTTTTCGTGGTTTTTACCCATGTTTAACATGGATACGAGCCAGGTTCCCTTTGTAAGTCCTTCACGATGGCATCCTTCCTCTTAGGCAGATATCCTTCGCGCGAAGCCATAATCAAACAAAACAAACTCCTTCCGCACAGCGCGAGGAGTTTTAATTAATCATTTGGCAAGGTACAATTAAGTACCTAAAAATTTTACATCCTTTTTAGACAACGGCAACAAATGAGTGAAAGCGCTCTGACGGGTGTGAAAAGGGAATTCAAAAAGGAGACTGTGATTCAAAAAAAAAAAAAGTAGGAAACGATTATTCAAGTTATCCTGCACATCAAATAAGCTTTCGATAAACAAAATCAAAAGGGACAAGTGTGTCCAATGCCAGTGGCATTAAAGTAACTAATCCATCCAATACCTACATGGTTCACCGTGTAGTCAAAACATTTTACTTCATACGACAACAGTCATTCATGCTCCGGATGGCAGTGCTTTGACAAATGAACATTTTGTTATTGTTAAGAAGATGTATTTAATTCGGAAGAAGACAACCTATATAAAACAGCCTGAGAGACAATGGGACAGATCAAGCGGGAGGGAACAAAGTAACTTCAAATTGCTCGCATTCTCCAAATAATATAAATTTGAATCTTGCAGCGAGAACTATGACATATTTCCAGAACTTCTACACGCTTAGTTATATATTAATTTCAACTTTATGTATTATTATTATTCATATTTATTTACATCATTCTTTGCCAGCTATCTAAGGTATTTAATTTCATTGTTTCTTCACCAGATATCTAACGACATTAACTTTGTTCTTTTTCTAGATGTTTAACGATAGTTATTTTTCTGCTTGGATTATTATTAATTTTCATTCATATCAATTTCCTCCCTCCTGCTGATTTGATTTTAACCAATCACGGCAAAGCAACCAAGGGCTGCCTACCATAGGAGAAAGGAAAAATTACTAGATATTCACGTTACAACACGGGGAAAACCATCTCTCGCTAGAGTTTTAATGATCTTATTATTAATCTCATTATTATTCATATTAATTTCACAGCTCTTTTGACAGATGTTTAATGATATTAATTTGATTCTTCTTTATTCAATAAACATAGAAAGCTAGTGCTCATTAAAAACTTGCGAATTTCTGGTTGCCTCAGAGAACTGAATCCCAAACATGAAAAGAATTTAGTTCACAATTCCACACACAAAATAAAATAAAGCAACTAAACAGCGTATGACAATGAGACAACGACATTGTCACGATTCGGTTCCTAAGACAAAAATATATGCCAAGAAAAGGATGCCTTGTCTTCCCTATGCACAAAACTTTTGCCGACAGAATAAGCTAAGAAACAACAACAGAAATCGATGAAGGTGAAAATGATAATGGAAGCAATTTATCAAGTGACAAGGTCACACAAACATCAGGGTACGTTCAAACGAGTCAATCACCCCGAGGCGTAGATGCGAGTTTTATTCAGTTAGAATTCGCCAAAATACCAATTTCGGTACGTCGAAAAGCGACAAATATACTTTTCTTTAGAATAAATCTTTAATACCAACTAACATCTTGGCAGCGCTGATCGATTTCGGCCAAACATCATATCTGGGGATAGCAAAAGGTGGAACGGTAAGATAGTGAAATTATTTCTTGGGGCATAGTTTAAATTGGATTATTAGAAAGTGGCAAAACACACTAGGGTAACCTACTTATGGAAAAGGATGCTTTCGAAAAGACCATTATAAAGGAAACTAGTCCGCATTTATGTTATGCAGGAAAACACTGAAGACTGATGCAGCCAGGCTGTAATGGTCTATGGGAGAGTGGGTAAGACCACGGAACAAAGCTTGTTTTTCCCAGGTTCAATTTCTCGCGAATTAATGGACTAATTACATAGCGTTTTCAAAGTTTCTCCCACATATAATACGAGTCAGTTTCGATTAGAAAGTAACTGAAGCAACTTATGCAGTCAGGCCCTTCAATCTTTGGGAATAAAATCGGGGCAGAGCTACTAGTGTTTGGTGCTTTATCCAATTGGTTCATTGTCAACCAGAGAAGCTTTGAATGTAGTTGTAACTCTTGAAACTACGAGGATTTAGACATCAGTGTATCAGTAAAATATTTTACCGTTTCATGCGCAGAAACATTATCACTCAACAAAGAAGTTAATTATTAAGATCAGTAATTTTTATTATAATCAGTCGTATGATGGTTTCAAAACAGAGCTGCTTCATGAAAAAAAAAGGCCATTTGGATAATTTTATATTCTCAAGCAATATACTCCAGAAACCTAAATTTCAAATATAAACAATTCATTGATTTCCTCTTTCCTTTATATGCCTAAAAAAGTTTTGAAATTTGCAAGATATAAACTTCCCTCACAAACGTATTTTTCCCTTTCTTTAAAATATTTTTATTTTCTTTATACTACTATATAATTTACGCAATAGAACGTCATAGAAATAGCAGACATTTTTAACAACTTGGTAAATTAAAACGTCTACAAATTACTACTACAAATTAAAACTACTACAAGTACTACAAATTCAAAAGTCTTACACCATGAAAAAGGATTTGGATAACTAAAAGAAATTATTTTAAATATGAAGTATAAGGAATGAAACTACATAGTATGGATTACTTTCTATTTTGTAGTTGTAATTACAAGCATGTAATTAGCACACCTATTTTCTAATTTAACACATCATTCCACCTTATTCTTAACCTTATTCTCAAACAGGCTTTTTAGCTGCTGAGACTTTAAAGAGTGGTCTTCCCAAATATTTTGCAATGATTTCCCACCTGTTTATCAAATTTAAGTCGATCATTATTTAAACAAGCCATTACAGTTATGGATAATTATTTGACAATAAATATCTAATCAATTTTCTTCAAGATTTTACCCCTATCAATATCTTTCTGAATGCAACAACAGTCGATTAGCATGTTCGGGTTCCATTTTACTTTATAAATTGTTTTCATTATGCATGTATTTTCATAGAAACATTTTTCCTGCTCTTCACTTATGATTTCTGAATTCTCCGGGAGAGCGAAGGGGGGATCAAGACTGGGGTTCCAGAAAATGAATCTTGAGATATTTTACGGCCAAGTGCTTCGTAGTTTTTTAGAAGCTCATTAATTATTGCTCTGTAATTTTCTGCTTTGTGGTTACCTAAAACGTCATCCCAGTTTTAAAAAAATTCAATGCACTAAATTCAGCTTTATTCACGTACCTTTAATATTTAGGATCCTCATCAGCCACCTAATTTAAAGCCCAACAAAAAGATGTCTTCCTTAATTTTGGCATCATAAGTGCTGGAGAATTCTGTTTTTAAAAAATCGCCTATTGTCTACACATGCCTTCATTAAAATTTTTCATTACACCTAATCAGATGTGAAAAGGTAGCAGATTTCCTGAGGATGTTCTAAGGATTTAGATACTACATTTTTAATTCCTGAAGTCCCGGGCATTAAAAAACCAAAATTTTCATTACAGTGATTCTCTCTGCCCCTACCACGAAATACAACAGTATGCTATATACCCAATGCTGCGTTCCAAAGGAAAAGTTTTTATTTTTAGATTTACGCAGGATGGGATACTCTGTTGTCCAAGGTTAACAGAACGTGTCCTGTTCTGTTCTGTTCAGAGGCTAACGAACATTCTCAGTTTTTGGTTGAATATATATGTAATAATTTCGAAGCACAGTCGCCATAGCTGAATGGTACGGAAGTGGCTGAGAAAGGAGCTCATACGTAACTAAATTCAGCCAATTATCATCTTTATTTGCAGATTTCCAGGCACACTAGAATAACTCCTTGTAGAAAATATACTATTTAATCATACAAATTACGATAATTTCTTATATGCACGTTATATCATCACAGAAGCTAGGGAAAAGAATGCAGTAGAAGAAGAATGGCGTAATTAATCGCCAACGGTATTTATACCAAGTTTGATGTACAAGTACAGCTAATCTTATGATTGGTTAACTTTAGTTTTAATTGCCCTTTTCAAGCAGCGTTACTAGCACCAAATTTAGAATGTTAATTTTGAGGTCGCCAATTATTTTTTAAAGCAGCTATCGTATTTTTTATATCTTACATACATATCCACCAAAAACTGACTATATCTACAAAAGTCCTTGCCTGGCCTTTATTTGTACAACCGTAGGTCAAAGATGTACAGTTCCAGTTATAAAAATGGTGTGAATGACGCAAATATTTAAGTTCAAAGTTAGGGTCGTGTAGAAACCGAAGAGCGAAATGTTTGCATTAGCACGTAATTAAAAATAAAATATGAGTTCAGAAAAAAGGTTTCCGATCCTAATAGATTAACTGATGTACATTTCTGTGCAGATGGTCGCAAATGACCAAT
>KK116393.1:39473-62808 GCA_000611955.2 Stegodyphus mimosarum | reverse complement strand
GGGGGGGGGGTAAAAAGAAAATTGTTTTCACAATATCTTATGTAATTCTTGTCCTAGAAATAGCAGCAAGTTTAATACTGGTTCAAAATAAATTCCTAACATTATTTGCATAAATTAAAAATGAAAAATATTCTTCATTCAAAGAATTTATCTCCATGATTATTAGATCGTGATTCTAAACTAATACAGCACGAAAATATTAATACTGAATTTTTAGCATTTTAAAACACAGAAATTACTTGTGTGAAAAATTCTTTCAGCATACCATCTCTGAAAAAATTATAAATTAAAAAATGCTACATGCTAGTAAATCACAAAATATTATCATTAACTAAAATTTATGGGAGAAAAATCAACCTCCTATTACTCTAATTTACTTTCTAACCGAACCCTTTAAAACAAGTTTAAAATGATGCCAGAAATCCCTAATTTTCATATTCAATATCTTGGTCAATTTACGTGCTTTCAAGTCCCGCTTTCTGTGCTTCACAACTTACAATCAGTATACAGTCTCCCTAAATATAAATATGGGAATCGTATAAAAAGTTAAGATTTCGTAATTTTTCACAAAAGTGGTATATTTTTAATCTAAAAATACTATAGCATGACTATAAGCGTTATTTAAAACATTTTTGGCCGGATCAGGACTTTTATGGAGTGGATGAATACCTGCTTCATGCGAATATTTGTTCAGTTTTATATTGAAATTTTTAATATAACTGCAGTCGATTGCTTGACGTAACTGAAAGAGCACAAGACACTCTTCATTTCAGTTTACATGCTAGTAGTATATGCTGTGAATTACATATTTGGCGTGTCACCCTGGATGGCATAGTGATTAGCGAACTTCCGAACCCCAATGTGTCGGTTCAAACTTCCAGTTAAAGCATTTTGTGTGTGTGGTGTTGATATGCAGTACTAGTCTCTCTCCTACCCAGTGTGGTTTCGGCGATGAGGACGGGGCTAAAAGGCAGTGTGTTCAAAAATTCCCGAATCGTTCCTAAGTACCTGTTTGTCCATTGAATAAGAAAATATATTTGGCGTTACCCCAAGTTTTAATTTAGTCGGATTTGATAGAGGGTTCTGAGCTCTCAAAGAAAGGATATACCTCAGATCTCCACAGACATGATCGGCGTACTTCTCTCGTAATTTATACTTCACAGGTAAGTTTCGTATTTTTACGATTCTTTTCGGGGGCTTTATAGACAGTCTTCATTCTTCAAGATTTTGTTGATCTTCACAATTACAAATACTCCACCTGCCTCTGGCGAAAACTACTTTCCTGGCGCTTTTACGAGCTTTCTCACTGATCTTGATAATAAAAACATACCCTGACTTTTTCATAACATTAAGATCATGAACAAGATTTGTAAACCAGACTAAGACTCTTATTTAAAAAAAAAAACTGGAGCACAGAGGGCTAAATTCTGACTAGTTCCAAAGCAATACCAAAAACATATACGAATCACTAAAGACTACCGACAATCAGCGTTGTCAATTGCAACATTTTCCCACAACAGCGTAATTCCTGCATCAAAAGAATACCCAATACTCACGCAAGCATATCATAACTTTCACAAACAAAGAGCCCAAAATGCTTAAGTAAAATTCAAAATTTTCTACTACTTTTTACCAATATAATCAGAAATCGTACTAGTTAAACAGAAGGATATATATATATAACTCTTTTGCAAAAAAAATCAAAGCACCAAGAAGGACTTTTGCGATCGTGACAAAATTTGGTAAGCAAAAACATCTTGATCGAACATGCAAATGATCAAAGTTTCGAGGCAAACGAACACGAATTGCGATCATAGCGCGCATTTCTAGTGCGCAATTCGCAAAGTATAAAACTAGTAACGAAGGCGGAAAATTTATCTTTTTTTGTTGTTGCCTTTGTAATTCCGTAAAGAAGCAACTAAAGATGCCATAACGACGTTATCGAAGACCTTGCAAACAACTAAACAACTTCGAACATGGTCGCATTGCAGCGTGAAGCTGGGTGGTCATACTGAGCAATAGGCCGCCACCTGCAGCGTACAGACACTGCTGTGCAAAGATGATGGCGACAATGGTTCGTACAAGGAAATTGCCGACGAAATGATGGCTCTGGAAGGCCAAGGAGCACAAATGCGAGGCAAAATAGGATATAGGATGATTGTTCCCCCAGGCCCGAACTGCCCCAACGGTATCATTGTCGACTATTCAACGCATTACAGCCATGTTTATACCTCCGGTTGTACCGTCCACCATCTCACGGCGCTTGTCTGAGGCGGGGTTACGCTCACAGAGGGCTTTAAGACGTTTGTCTTTGACCACACAACATCGGCGGAGTCATCTGGAGTGGTGTCGCAGCCAATCATCATGGCTGCCATCAGACTGGCATTGTATAGTGTTCAAGGATGACTCCCGCTTCAATCTTGAACCAGATGACCACCGTGTTCGTGTCTGGAGAGGACGGGGCCAGCGGTCCCAATCAGCCTTTGTTTTACAAAGGCATAAAACCATAACCCCTGGTGTGATGGTGTGGGGCGCTATTTCTTATGACAGTAGGTCATCTTTAGTCATCCTCCGTACATCTTTAACAGCTCAACGATATGTTGATACCATCCTGCGGCCGGTTGCCTTACCCTTCATGACACGTCATCCTCAGAACATTTCCCAACCAGATAATGCCAGGCCACATACCGTTCGTATATCTATGGACTGTCTCCGCGCGGTTGATACTCTTCCTTGGCCAGCAAGGTCTCTAGACATTTCACCAATCGAGTATATCTGGGACACGGTAGGCCGCCAGATTCGGGCACCACAAAATATCGCAGATCTGGAGCGACAATTGATGAATACCTGGCAGGATGACAATAGGAACCTCTACCACTCCTTGCCTGGACGAATTCAAACATGCATTGCCGCCAGGGACGGTTCGACCAATTACTAATTTTAACACCCAATGGGTGATTGTGAGCCGTGAACAGGTACTATGACCTTGATTTTTTAATCATTTTATTATCTAATGAACTATACACATATTCAATTTCATAAAAAACAACCACTTTCTTCACGGTGCTTCGATTTTTTTGCAAAAGAATGTGTATATATATAAAAGGCGTTGTGACTAAAGTTACGATTCGCGAAATAGCCAATCTGTGAATGGTATTAAGATCTTAACATCATGGAATTAGATGTCGAATTAGAGCATGTAAAATTACAACCCCCAAACTGTAACAAAAGGTTAGAACATATTTTTTAAATAAAATTCTATCAATTTCGAAGGGGGTTAAATAAATTTCTCTTGGACAAGAATAAAAACACTTAATTTAAGGATATTCAGTTAGGATCACGGGTAGGAATCATTAGCCGAAAAAAAAGAATTTAATGTCAAGAGTTCATGAAATCGAAGTCTACGCAAGTTCAAGTAAGTTTTTGTTTAATTTTATGTTCCACAATGGCATGCTTCTCTCCCGTACAGTTTAGGAGATCTAACATTTTGGTGTATCTTTTCCCTTTTAACAATTAATGTCAAACAACCAATAAGTGCGGAGTGCTATTAAGTTACCATCGTTTTCGAATGGTGATGAAGATGAAACTCTTATGCTGTAAGTTGAAAATTTGGAAGAAAGTCTATTCGCGACATCTTCCTTGTGGAAGTCGAAAGATCATCAGCTTTCTACCTGTGGCAGAAAGGCTCTTTTAACCCAACTCAGTTATCCCAGAAAGTAACAAATGTGAAAAGCCCTTGCCACATTCTTTTGGAATACATACAAGCCTTTGCGATTGAAATTAATAGAGACGTCAGATTAAATTTAACAGGTTTTAAAATTTAAAGTTTAATTCCAATTGGTCAAACGAGTGATTTTCATGAAAATTATGCGTCTAATAGGAAATTATAACAATTTCTTTAAATGCGCTTATTCTACCTGCTGTCTTTTTAGTTGGACGAAATTTGACATTTTTAACTGATAAATGAAATTAATTGGAGTACAAAAATTAAGCAACGTTCTCAAAATGCATTTTTAGTTAAAATTTCAAATCCTTTGTTTTATTCACACAGTACAGTAAGCGTAGGAATTCACACAGGAATGGTAAATTTCAGAAAAAGGAAGTTTTGATGGTTTAAACGTTTTCGATGCAAGGAAACGTGAAAAATCAAGTATGTGTTTGCAAGGAATTAAAGAAAGCATCTTCTAGTTCGCTAGCTGTATGTGCTAACTATATATCAAAACGGCATGCGCGAAAGAAATGCCACAACTCCTTCCACTTTCGTAATACAGTTATAGAAAACATATTTTCAGAGAAGTATTGTCACAACCTAGCAATTTTTAAAGAGCTGTTAATAGCAGCTTCATAAATTCTTCTCAGTTAGTACTATTCGGTTTAAAATGAACTCCTGTAGTATTTTAAGCATATGGACGAGATTAAATTGTGAATACGATCTTCCACAATAATTACTGAGACACAAATGTAGCATGTCACAGTTAAATAAAACGTCTACGGGACTGTTTTTAATGGGAAATGTTACTGCAGTTTCAAAGAAAGATAAAAAGATACAAAACAGGGTTGAGTGAGACCAATTTATTTGAAATAAAGAAAAAGTACAAAAATTCTACAATTTCTGTACAGCACTGAACCATGGACGTGGCATATGCTAAATGATGCTACTTAGGATAACTATCGATTAACAGCACTTCAAGACGTTACCTCTATTTATTATTTTAGGCTTTAAATACCAGCTCTTCTTTGATTTCCTGAAAAGTGCCTTCTGTCGAAAATTTAACAAATTCAACATTTTAAGCAACTGCCCATGCTGTAACACGTCCATGATTACAGTAACACATCTACTATGTAAAACAAAAGTAAGATAAACACACTACAAAAAACTGCGATGTTAAAATTAACCAATACATGCCACCGAAGAGATCTCTCACGAGCTTGTACTGCTACATATGCACTGGCGTATCAGCAAGAGCTGTTATACACTGCTCTTAAAAGGTTTGAAAAGCTGGAAAGCTTACGATTTTACCCTCAGAAAAACATCAAGTTCCTTACCTGCAAAAGAAAGAAAAAATATCATTAGAATAATTATTTTTTAACTTAAATTAATGAAAAATAAATACTTGTATAAAACTAATCTACAATCAATAGAAATACAGGGTGTTTATAAAGTCCCGGACCCATTTTGATGTTTAACAACTCATAAAATAATGAAGATATAAACAAACTTATGGCATTTATTGATGAAATAACTTATATATTTTCCTTTTCAGGTTTGAATATCTTTACTTTTGTATATATTGTGTGCGCGTGTGGTTAATTTCAGATAATTTCGTTTTCCAGTCTAAATATCAGTACTTTTCTAAATATCGTCTGCTTATATGCCAATTTCGACGGTGTACAAGGTTATTAAGAAAAAATTAAGACTGCATGCATACAAAATTCAAATTGTTCAAGTTTTGGAACCGGACGATAGGCCTAGGAGGATGGCCTTTGCAACAGATATGCTAAGGAAGATAGAACATGATGCTGAATTTCTGAAGCGCATAATGTTCTCCGACGAAGGATCCTTTCATCTTTCTGGCATTGTTAATAGCCATAATGTGCGCATATGGTGATCTGAAAACCCCCATGAACACCGTGAGGCAGAAAGGGATTCCACAAAGGTTAATGTGTGGCGTGGACTAATGCACGACCAAGTCATTGGGCCTTTCTTTTTTACAGAAAAGATGGTCTCATCAGTCGTATACTTAGACATGTTGGAAAACTTCGTATTTTCACAACTAGAAGAGCTTCAGCCACATGTCTTTTTGCAACAAGATGGTGCACCACCTCATTGGGGTACCATCGCTCGTAGTTCTTTGAATGACCATTTTACAGGAAGATGGACAGGGCGAGGAGGTCCAATTCCTTGGTCACCCAGATCACCTGATATAACGCCCCTGGACTTTTTGCTTTGGGGTTTTGTAAAGGACAACGTTTACAGGAGGAAAGTGTCGAACATTGATGACCTAAAAGCCAGAATTACAATCGCAATAGCCTCTGTGAATGCCGACATGCTTGCCGGTACCTGGCGTAAAATTGAATATCGACTTGATATTCTCCGTGCGACGAAGGGGGCACACGTGAAAGTTCATTGACAAGGGTCATGAAACTTTTTGAGTCTATCTAACCATTTATGTTACTAATTTTGATCTATCTTTATTATTTTATGAGTTATTAAACATCAAAATGGATCCGGGACTTTATAAACACCCTGTATGTTTACATTAGCTTAATAATGAAAGTAACTTTGAGTTCATACACGCAACAAGTAAATAATTCACGTTCTCTAGAAAATGATTTACGCCTTTTCTCCCAAAGCGCTTCAATTAAAGACAGCTTTATTACCTTCCAAACTTTAATCAGCATTTAATTACCAAGCAGTTCCATTATAATTACGCTTTACCATTTTCTTCGAGGGAACAATTCATTTCAGCTCTTTTGCCTCTACTGCAAGATCAATTTGTAATGAACTGCAAAGTTATCTAGTAATAGAAGAGTAGATGAAAAGCAACTTCCCATTGTTAGGTTTCACTAACTATGCATTGGTAGGTTGAAATGAAACGAGTTTTAATTCGGATAACTAAAAGGTAAAATTTATTTACACTCTTTAACCTTAAACATAGGTGCTGTCAACCAATTTCTGTTAGTGTTCGATAGTTATTTTCGCCTGAGTTCAGTTAGAATCCCGGCGGTAAGTTGGTCGGAAATATCGAATTAGCTTACCTATTTGTTGCACAGTTTGTAAAAAAATATTAATCAGAGCTACAGCTCCTTGGCATAATATGCGGTATGTCTAGTACTATGTAAAACTACATTTATATATACATTTATATAACTCTGAAGTTAATGGTTTTCGACCCTCGACTACGAAAAAGTCCAAAAATGCTTCCTTTAGAAATTACATTTATATGTGGATACAAAAAGTCCTTCAAATTTAAAAGTTATAAATGTTCTCTTTAAAAGGAATGCCATACTTAAAATATATTTTAAGCCTGATATTCAAATCGGACTTACAACACAAACAAGTAAATATATTTTATACACGCACGTACAAACACACAAGCCTTAAACAAAAAAATCCTAATTGGTATTACTCCCTATTTCGTCAGAAAACATTTTTCTCTAGATTAATTCTATGATAAAAATGAATCTAGTAGGGAAAATAATTCAACTTTTCAGATTTTTTTCCTTTTAAATTATTCCGAGCAAAATATTATTTTTACTTAATATTCATGCATTAAATATTTTGAGGTTTAACCATTTCCTAACGTTCACAGTCGGAAACATATTAAAACATACTTTTTAGTTAAAATTGGGCAAAAAAAAATAGCTTTTGAATAAAACTATCGATTTCCAGAGCGATCAGACACAGGTCTTTTCTATCTCGACAAATTTTAGGTAACTTTAATATTATTTATTTATTTTATTTGTTCCTGAAGAGAAGGGACTTGTATCTGATCGCCATTGAAATAGGTAAGAGTTTTATTGAAAATCTAGGCCAGACTAAGATTATTAAACAATTTTTCCGCCTACTTTAAATTTTATATCGGTGTCTTTCTCTTCTAATATTTTTAAATTATTTTTCAGATTTTATGCAATAATTATTATGCGATTCGAATTGATTTTTAAAGTTATTTGTTTCAGTAAAAAATATGTTACTTATATGTAATTAATCAGACGTGTTTGAGCATTTCCAGTTTCTTTTAAATCGGGACGCGGAAGCTACAGAAATAATGAAATTTATAAAATTTCAGTATTATAACCTGATAATCACTCAGTAATACCCTAGAGATTAGATTCGACGATATGTGAAGTATAAATGTATTCACCAGTGAGGAAATATGTACGAGCTAGCTGTGGTACTTGAAAGCCGCCTAAACGGGATAGTGGTTAGAGGCGCTGACTGCTGCACCGAAGGACTCCGGTTCGGATCCTGGAGAAGGTATGACGTTTGTACGCGTATAGTGTCTGTGCGGAAAGAAGGCACTCAAAATACACGATGCGCCGAAATCCTGTCGAGAGGGAGGTGGTACGGGATAACGGTTGGGAGATCCTCGGACCGCAACGCCACGCGGGTTGTTTTCTCTCGGAATTCCATCCGGAACGGAAACTTAGTCAGCAACGCCCAGCGATATGTAATGTGCATAGGATGCATAGGTGCTGACTTTGCTTCAATCTATATTTATGTTACCTGAAATACGAATATATGAGGAAGGAGAGCTGGACTCTCAAATTGTATCTGAATTTGGCAGGTTATATAAGACCGGGTAACCGACAGACCAGAATAAATCAAATCCAATTCACAACAGAGAGAATACATAATTTTTTACAATCCGATCATCATAAAGGCTTCCTTTTATCAGACTGGTTAAAAATGTCAGTTATTTTTCTTACGGTTATTTTTCTTACACCACAAAGAACAATTTTATTGCAGTGTCTGTTCTTAGCTACATTATTAATAAAGAACTGCCCGAAACCAGGTGTTCTGAGGATTTTTAACGAAACTCTCCATGTATGAGAAAACGGCCAGTAAGTTCTCCACCGAAAACGCTTTTATTATCCAAAACAGAACTCTGAAGATGAGATTCCAGTATCTATCCAATGAACGTCCACAAGTGGGGAGGGTAGCGACGCAGGGGTGCGGGAACAAATTAGTAAGAAAAAGACGCACCGATGTCGAGAGACAGCTTAACAAGAACATCATCAATCATAGCGAAAGTGGAGCAAATCTCTCCATAAGTAATGAACGGTACCGCAGTGTAGAAAAGATCCTCGCCCCGTTTTTAATAAGTTCTCCGCCGCAATTGGCGATTTTTAAAATAACTTCACTACCTCCCACGACATAAAAAATCTTTAAATAAAAGACTGCCGCGTCAAAAGAGAATCTGAAATGCAAAAAGAGTTTCGCAAGCGCTGTTTTAAACCGCACTTAAAGAACAGGAGAATGTTTTATACGATTTAATTTTCAGTTCCTCTCAAAAAACACTTTAAACTACTATTTACAAGTAATAAATAAATAAATAAGTAAATAAATAAATTGATGACAGATTTCAGATTTATGATGTTACAAGTTTATCCAAAAATTACCTCTATAGTTTCTGTTGATTATTAAAAGAGAACTGCAGAAATTTCAGGGCCATCTCGCTTTATTATTATTATTACTAATGTGCAGAGTTCTACTGTAACTGGAAACTTGTATTTAAGTCCTGCACACCCTACTAGAAGGCTAGCAAGTTATAGCTTAATCTTAACAAATTACAAACACTAAAGCAATAACATTTTTATTTAGTCTTAAATTGAATAAAACAGGCACAACTTGTATTACAGTGAGCTTTCACTAACTTGTAGATATTTAAATTAATATAAAAAAATTAATTAACGTAGTCGGAGACTACACATAAATTAGACTAATTAAGTTGGCTCAGAATTTTAGCGGCGCATATTTTAGAACATCGGCTAGCAAGACACTAAATCTAGAATATTATCCGAAATTAGGCAAAGCTTGGCGTGAGTAATTAACAGCAAGACGCGTTGCCTGAAGTCATCCAAACTTCCAAAACACTCAGCGTAAATACGTCAAAACCTAATTTGCATTCTGGTGAGGAATACGGAAAGGAGAGGTGACAGTAAGAACTGAAATCATAATTGGTTAATTAAAATAAAGTACCTTACATCTGCAAAGCACACGACGGTTTGGTTTAGTTGACTATGACAAAGCACACTAGGGCCATCTTCCTAAGAAAAGAGATAACTTCGTGGAGGGCTTTCTAAGAGAAACTAGCTCGTGTACACATTACACATTGAGAAAAATATGAAAACGCTCGTGCAGCCACCCCATTCATCACTGCTAGTTCGAAACCCAAGTCGGAACTAACAGTGTTCAGCCATTCTACCGCTAGGCTGCAGGCAAAGCAGACAGGGACTATCTTTCTACGGAAAAAGGTACTTTTGTGAGGACTTTCTAGAGGAAAGTGGTTCGTATTTATGTTACATATGGAGAGAAAACTACAGAAGTATATCCATGCCGATAGTCATTTGATGGATTCGAACCCGGGTCGAACCGTTCAGTGCTCAGCGGTTTGAACCATTCAGCCGCCGGACTGCCTCAGAAAAATGCACTCGGTCCACCGGCGTTCTCTGCTATATGCATTTTAAACAAGTCAACTCTTCTTGTTTTTTAATATTCACAAACTCGTCCGTCGGAATAAATGCACACGAGCAAGAACTCTATTTTGAATATTTTACTGGTACCACATCCAGCACACAAGCGAAAAGGTTTCGAAATAATTACAAGAGAATTCTTCATTTATGACGAACGAAGTTTAATTTACGGAAGCCAGCAAAGTACAATTCATCAGCCGGTTAGATCTCATGTCACATTTCGTAATTTCTTTCTCTTAGAAATTCAAAAATTTTTTGTACAGTATTTAAATAATAGTCATTAAATAATGAAATTCTTAGCAAAAAAGTAATCCGTCGAATGTTGCATGTATCATTTACGGTGCATATGAAATATTTCTAAGACTCTTTCTTCAATCACAAAAGACTTTAGAAAACCTACATTTTTAATAAAAATCTTTAAAAATTCCACGTGTATCAAATTTTATAAGATTATGAAATTTTACAAGAATTTTTGGGGTTTCGTATTGGTGTATGTTCACTATTTGTTCGGCAGATTATATATAACAGCGCTATCAGAACCCGTTGAAATGCAAAACCAATCTCATTTTATCTTATGTATGTTGTTAATGGAAAGCACAGGCAACGCCCAACGCAGCTCTTCAAACGCGTTCAACGATCACATAACCTACTTTATACAAATAAATATGCACTATATAATGGGCAAAAGCTTGCATTTTAATTTACAAAACACGATTAATAGGCCACAATAGGCCGAAAGTGCGTGACACACATGGATTCTGCACATGAAAATGGGTGAAGGAGAGAATGTTCGAAAAGTACTGTACATAGTTCTTGTACTCACATATAGCGTGATCGTGTAACAATTTTCCATTTCTGTCCACTGATATAGCACTTCTGCCGGTACTAGTCCTCACGCTTCTACTGTTTACCAATTTTTAATTCACATATTTTTAAAGGTCTCATCAAGTTAAAGCCACTGCATCACTAATTTAGAAAAGCAAAGTAATAAAAATGTCAGAATTCATCTCGCTACCGTAATTAAAATACTGATATCAAAATATCAGTTTCACCGAGATTCGAGATGGCTACTTACTTCAACGCATAAAAATGATATGCTTAGCTAATTTTCAAGCGCACGTTTAGTTATTTTTTACATCTCATCAAGTTATGTAATTAAAACTAACCTCGCTGTATATTCTAGCTCGAAACACTTTATGTTAATTTCAGAAAATCTTTCCTTTAAGTAGTCTTAGCACGACGTAATAAAAAATCAGCGCCCGGAGGGTGGGAAAAAGCAAGCAACTTGAATCCGTTCTTTCAGATAGCAGTTTAACACCTGAAAGGTTTCCTAAGCCGGTATCCTTGCACTGTGGAAACATGTCAGTCCGTTTAATAATCAGAAGCATTTACGCATACAGAGGTACGATGGGTAAATTAAATAAGTGCAAACAAAGATTCGGAACTGTATAGTAAGGGAGCTCTTAAAGGTAGCAAAACAAACCAGTCAGATATACGCATTAATTAAATGGAAATTTAAGGACTAAAAAGTATATGATTAAGGAGCTACTGAACTTAGCTGAACTATAAACTAGTGAGAAACCCTACAAATAATACTCATCACAATTAGTAGAACCATTATGTATTTATCGGAGCAAGAAACATGAAAAATCAACAATGCCTTCGCCGCACATGAACTACAGACTTCCCGATTGCCAGCCAGATGTGCTTCCAATTAAATCACAAAGGCAAAAGAAGAGAAATTACATTACACATCTAATAAAACCAAATCTTCATCGTTAAAATTAATTTATAAAAAAATGTAGAGCATTTCAAGTGGTATGGCGCTACAGAATATTGATATAGTTTAGCTAGATTTTACTTGAAACTATTACCTAAAACCAGGCCTATTTTAGTTTGCAATAAGAAACTTTTAACTTTTACGTTTAGTGACCTTTCGTGCAATATTCGAGTTGAGATGGTCTGAGTCGATGCTTGGATTTATCAGAACCATTTAAAAATTTGTAACTGTTATAAGCCCGCTAGGCAATTCTCGATTAAATTTTGATAACGTACAATTTTCTAATAAAACAATTTTATGTGGAGATTTCAATGCACATAGTTTACGCTGTAATGGAGATACAAACAGCGCAGGACGTCTTGGATTCCAATACTCTCGAACTGATCTATAGAAATACTGACTCTCCTACTTACCTCCACTATAATGGAACTAGTACTAACACTGGTTTAACTATGGCTTCAAACGGCTTAGCAGATGAGGAGGACAGAGAAATAATTTATGATCCTGGTTCTAGCCATCGCATTATTGTTACTTCATTCCGAATTAACTCCGAGAAAACTTCTAAACAGCACTATTTTAAGAACAGGTGGAATTTTAGGAAGGCCAATTGGAAGGCTTACCGAGATGAATTGGAAATTCTTTTTAGCTAATCAACAAACTATAGAAGAAAAAAAAATTTAGATTCCTCCTTTTCGTACTTTTGCAAGACCATTTTCATCAGTGGTTAAACATTGGATGCCTTAAGGTAAACAATATAACAACAAACCTTTTTGGAATGATCCAACTTACTGTGTTAAATGAACAGTCTGTTCATGCCGGTACTAAGGCTGAAAATTCTAAAAACTCGGAAGATGTCAGATATTGGAAAAAGAATATTCCAGTTCTCCGTAAAGAAATCAATTTAGCAAAGCTCAAGAGTTTTAATACTTTTATAAATAATATTGACTACCCTAAAGACGGAATTTATGCTTCTAAACAGCGCCTGAGTGGTGAACTTAGGATAGATCAAAAGCTGATGAAGAAATTGATCTGGAACCTCCCATAGGACTATGGGAACTGGATAGGAGATTTTTAATAGAGACTGACTTTTTGGAACTAGAAGAAACTACTGATTTCCTAAAGATGGGAAAACGTCCAGGCCCAGGTAATACTCATCCAGAGTTTATTAAATATCGAGGATATAATGACCCTCCTATCTATTTTCAATCATAGGTGGAACTCTTATGGACCCACTACGTGGAAAAAACCTTTATTATCCCTATTTTGAAAAAGGATAAACCTGCAGATAATATTAAAAGCGATCGACCTATTGCATTGACTAGTATTTCGTCGAAGATTATGGAAAAGATAATAGTCTCTAGACTGGCTTCTGGAGAGTACAGTCTTTGTCCCCTAAACAAGCTAGATTCAGACAATATCATTCCACTGTCCAACAGATCTCTCACGTTAGTCAAGCCATTAAGAATTCTTTAGAAAAATTGTTTGTCTGTCTTGGCAATATTTAAAGACTTTGAAATAGTTCATGATAAAGTACGAAGACTACGTAATATTTAAAAATTACAGAACTTGGGAATAAATGGCAGGATGTTTTTATGGATTAAGAATTTCTTATCGCTGTGTTTTTCTGCTGTTAGATATGGCTTTAACATTTCTAGATTTAATCAGACTGAAACTGGCCTCTCACAGGAAACAGTCATCAGCCCAATTCTTTTTCACGTGTTTATTAATGATTTACCGAACACAGTGGGTGGATTCTAAATAATTGTATTGCACTTCCTCGATATGAGGATATTGTTTGAAAATACTGGACAGCCCGTGAACTAATGACTTAAGCGCTAATGTTTAGCATTTGTAAAATTAAAACATTACCATAATAATGAATTATGGTGACTGATCATGGTCTTTTTATAAAGCTCTCTACCGTTGGATCGTAGTTTAGAGTTTCTTTTATGGCTTTGTGGGGCAAGTATTCCATATTTTCGAAAACGATGTGTGCCGAAATTAAAATTTGATTATGGATTGGTTGAATGTCCAAATCTGAATGATATGCGAGTTCCTTACAAACCGCACGGCGTTTGCTATCGCATGCAGTATTTTATTTTGCAGTACGTCGATCTTAAGTCTTTCAGTTTTGTTTGCTGCTGCCCACGCAGATACTGCGTAGAGTAGAATAGGCCTTATGAGTATTGCGTAAATCGTTTTCTTTACTTTGAGGCTAAGTTTTGATTTCAGACCAGTTAAATTATATAATGCCATGAACGCTGTATTAATTTTGTTCGTAACGTATGTGATATGCTCTTTGAAAGAGAGTGTTTCATCTACATGCACACTTCTTAAATACTTGTAAGAATCAGCGACAGGTATTACTGCATTTTCAATTTTGATTTCCGTGTTTACAGTCATGCATATTTTACACCTTCTATACAATACAACGCAGCACTTCGAAGCGTTTAAGTTAATCTTCCATTGTTTACACCACACGGCAATCGTGTTAACATGCAGCTGTAAGTTATGGATTGCAATTTGTGGATTTCTTGAATTTGTTTTAAGATATCAGTATCATCAGCATACTTGAAGACGTTTGAATTGAGCAGGTGTGGTAGACCATTAATAAAGATGTAAAACAATTTAGGGCCATTTTAAATAATATTTTTTGAAGAGAGTGAATCGCCACAATGTACTTCTGTTCAGATTCTGAAAGTTCTTCTGTTTAGATAAGAGATCATTAATTTAATAAAACTTATCTTTTACCACCAGGGGCCTCCAACTAGTTTATTTCGCCTCTGCATATGTCAGTCTGATAAACAATGTGTGAAACAATTGCTTCATCAAACAGCTTTTCAAAACAATCTACCGGACTTTTTCCTTGGAACTCACTAACCAGATAATTCCTCTTTATATGTTTAGATAAGAGATCATTAATTTAAACTATAAGGTAGAATGAAATTTTAAAGTTTGTATATGAGACTTGCATGCCACACTCGGTCAAATGCTTTTTCAAAATCGACGAAGCATGCAGCTAACCTCGTTCTTTTCATGAAATGTTTGAGCAATATATTTAATAAGGTTTAAAATTCGATGTGTGGCACTGTGACCACTACGAAATACAAACTGCAGGCTATCGATTAATTCAAGCCGCTCCAAATGTGTTGCAAGTGCATTACTGAGGATTTTCTCAAAAACTTTTCCCATTGTGTGCAGTAGATTTATGAGTCTGTAGCTGGATACTCGTCTAGGATTCTTTCCACGTTTGAGTAATGTAATTATTAAGAATGTTTTCACTGCTGTGAGCAATAGCACTGCCGTATACATGAGTTGAAGATATTTGTTAAGAGAACTGTGGGTCGTCACGGAACAGCTTTAAGCATTACGTTGTTTATTTGATCCTACCCTCTTGCTTTTCTTCTTTTAATTTATTAATGATTTTACGAATCTCACTCAACCGAAATCCTAACCGACCCGTATTTATACCATACATCAACCTCCGGAAACTTGTGGAAGAATCGATCGTAGGGCTTCGAAAATATGTTTTTTGAATATTCCAGGAAGTCGCCAAATGTTGCTAACCTGCTGACAAAAATTGTCCCCAAAGCCCCTTTAGGAACGAAATTGCATATATATCACCTTGAACTATTTTTACAATTCCAAAGTTTTAGCACTCAAAATTAAAAGATCTACAATTCTACGCAACAAATAAATACTTAAATGTGAAACCTATGGCAACAAATTAAACACAACATAAACCATAAAATTACCATTCTAGAAACAATTAAAGTAATAAAGCATAAAAAATACTACAACAATATAGAAAATCAAAAACATTAACAATACGTACAAATATTTATAACACTACATTATTTTGCTTGTATACATGTATAAATAAATACAACAAAATATAGATTTTTTGTTCCTGAATCTGCATAAATGCAATTATTCTTGGAATTTCACAAAAATTTTATATTTTCTTTATATATATTTTATTTAGCTGACTGATCTGCTTCGTTTAACTGAATGATTGATTTCTGTTTATCGTATAAGTTTTGTCTACAATGCAATTTTGATCGGATTTGCACTCCTTGTTTGATTCTTAATAATGTACGGGTTGCACTATTTTAAAATAATTCAGCTTTTTTGTAAGCAAAAATTGTCAGGCTTTATTGGTTATAATTTAAGTTTGCGCATTATTAAATTGCTTATTATGTAGTCTAAAAACATGGCTGTTGTGTTACATTATCTCGTGGCACCAGCCGTTGAAGAAATGTTAAGAGATATGCAACACCTCGTTTTATTTTTATAATTTTTTTTTTTTTTTTTTATTTTATTCTCTTATACTTCGAAGTATCGAGTTCTTGTTTTATTTTTTGAATGCCGCCCCTTCTCTTTTTTACTTTGAGGTACCATCTAGAAGATGTGGAAAGACATATTTTTTCTTTTTGTAATATTAATACAAAATTTACTACAACTTTTAGTACCTTGTTTAGTTCATAGATTGGTTTAAGCTGGTTTCATTTAACAATTATTTTAGCCCATACACATCTTATTTAATTCTATTTATTATTCTTATTTTAATCTTTATTACATATATGGCTTTAAAATTTTTCTTTATTAGCTTTACTAATCATAAGTTCATAAAACTTATTACCACTGACAAGTATCAAACTACAAGTCAAAAATTCACATCATTTCATAACGGTTCACTTTTTTATACTAGTTACCAACGTACTATTCTAAATTCGAAGTTAAGTGAAACTATTTTAACCACCTAGCAGGATAACCGTTAAAGCCGTCAAAAACACAGTATCGTAAATATTACTCTGTACTCACTTCACCTATTTCAGAAAACCTGACACAAACGGCAATCTATGAAAGATACAATGAAGAAAATAGTTCCCAATGACATTATCGTGTGACACACGGAGCTCAGTAGACAACTGCACGCAACTGAAGATCGTTTATCAAAGTCTGCACGAAAATATTGCATGAATAATACATTGGTTACGATGCAGCTGAAACCACACGTACTTAGACCGTTCCGATTGCTTCCAGATACAATACGAGGTAAACATTTATATCAAGCCATGAGAAAATAACTTGCTTAATGTGTACGTAATGATGAGAATTAAATAAGATGAAGGGTTTGTTCGATGAATCGACGTTCAATATCGATTGCATCTGTTTTGAGGTATCGGTCGATCAAGACGAGAGAAAAGTTTAGCTGCTTAACACAGATCAGATATACAGATACAGGATAATGACTATTTACAGTAAGCTGATATAGCTAATTTTCAGTCAAAAAGCCACATTTGAAACACCTCATGAATAAACACGAGTGTGATCGGAAGCACAGGTCTCATTAACCAAAGCCATTCACACAAGTGATGACAGAACGACTGTATGCTCAGCTCCAACCAAATATTCACCAAAAATTACCTCAGGGATGAATCAAAGAGTCTAGTTCACACCCTCTTTCCTAATTACCAGCCTTTGTAGGGAATTTTCAAACTGTCAGATTTCAAGTGATATCCTTGTGCAGAAATATTGTAGTAACAGAAGTTCTACTGGAGATTCGAATCCAACAGTTTAGTGGCTGGCCTACGTTAATATTGCATACCACCCAAGGCGACAGTAAAATCGACACAGAACGAAAGTAAAACGAGTAACAACTGAAGATCAAACAGCTCGAAAGGAAACGCACCGAGGCAAAAATGATGCAAAAAAATAAATAAATAAAGAGAAATATAAAGTGCGCTGACTGCAACTGTACAAAGCAACTGTATATATTTATGCCAGCCAATTTATATTGAAAGCAAGCACATATAGCTTTCGATTCCCTATAATAAGGCAAAGAAAGAAGCAATTATTTTACACGGGAAAATAATTTTACTATTCTCCCAACCGGAAAATGGCTGAAGTATAAGACTCCCTAACATAGACAACTTAAAAGTGAAAGAATTTTGATAGATATACACTCTATACGAAGTACTACAGTTTCATTTAATGGGAAAATCGCAAATTCACTTTCTAAGAAAGGCTGAAAGATGGTATGTCAGGTTTAGGCTAATCGGAAACATACCAGAATCGCGTGTAAACAAAAAGGCCCTTTTTAAAATTAAATGCAAAAAGATAGTTTTTTTTTTAAACTTTTTTTCATAAAAGAGAAACGCGTCCTCGTGTTTCTTTCAATTAGTGGAAATGAGTATCAACGCAGATTTTTAGTAAAACCGTTGCGACGTAAGTACATTTTAATAAGGCGGTATACTTGTACAAGTAATGATTGTGCTCTTTGTATATCGGTTGGGTTGGTTTGGTTTATTTAATTATGGCAAAGAACTTAAGGGCAATCTGCCTAAAAGGAATGCCTTCGTAGGGGTTTTCCAAGGGAAACTGGCTCGCATCCACTTTACGAATGGAAGAAACCACAAAAATACTCATGCAGTCAGCAAGTTCGCCTGGAATCGAACTCAGGTCAGCATAGTTTGGTTTATCTTGACCGATTATAATGCTTATTTTACAACACATCGCACTTAATGGAATGCAATATTCAATACACATTACAATTTTCAGAGTACGACATTACATTTTAAATAGGGCAACTACGTTAAAAAAATACTAATTAGTACACATCATTTTATTATTACTGAATAAAGATCGATCATTGAACAGGTTCGAAGTTTGTGTAGTGTCGATATATTGCTCAATCCCAGTATTACATGTCTTTCATAATACGGAAAGTCAAAAGTCAAATACATTTCACTACCATGTAAAATATACGTGATATTAAGGTGCGTCTACAGTAGACATTATTATTATAAAAGCGTGGAAGTATATATAAATTTGTGCGATTCCGCGCGGATGTTTTTTGAGTCATATATATTTCTAATAAAGTTACCTAGAAAGAAGAAAACGTTTCTCAGAAAATAGTAAGAACTGAATTGTATTCATTAATGCCTAAGGAAGGTAATCGTCTATCTATCTAACATTGTCTTATTCGTTATAAAATGCTGTTGGAAATTTACGTCGCCAAGAAGACGCATCAAATCTGCATTATTCCTGTCTCTTATGATTTTAATCAACGTAGACACGATCATTTTGAGCAGAAAACTACCATTTTATATCCAGTTTTTCAAAGTCCACAGATGTATTTGTGACTCATCCATATAATCTCACTCCTGTTTTGCCTTTGTTACGCTTTTTCTATGCTGCTTCGATTTAGTACTTTCATCCGATCATCTGTTTTTAGATAAAACCATGCACAATCCAGAACCTATTCGTCTGACAGTTTTCGGCGTGATAAGAGAATATAAAATTAATTTCCTTACCCTTTCTTTCCTCATTATGCAATGTATTCAACATCCTAAGTAACTCTAATGTGAAAATAATGTTTTAAAGATCGAAATCCAGCTTCTTTTCTTCCCCCCACCCTTCTCCCACCGTTGCTTGTTGCTAGAATTTACTTAGCATTGGATATCGTGCTTTTCCCCATGTGGAATTTCAACAGTAATTCGACTATAATAATTCGACAGTACCGTCGAATTATTATAGTCGAAATCTTTTACAATTTTGTCCATAATATTACTAACGATCTATCAAGATACTACTAAAACAATCATTTTAAATACACTTAACTTTCAGAGTTTTGAAATGGCACCTGTAATAAGGCATTTTGGATGGGGGAAAAAAATCAATAACGAAGGAAAGATAGAAAGATTCTTATCCACTGTACATGGAAAAACAGAAACAAAATTTTCTGACCATTAAACTCCTCTGTTGACCAGAAAAATACTTGGTTTAGTACGTAACTTTTCAATCAATCCCGGCAGTCACATTATCAAGGTGCTAATAAAAAAATCATTTTAAATCCCCTTAACTCTCAGAGATTTCCTATCATAAGACTACTCCAGGACATTAAAAAAAATTGAAAAAAAAAGTAATATTTTTCGCCACATTATTTTCCTAATAATATCTGAAAACAAGCACAAATACAAGTTTCTGGCTGCTGAACTCGTTTCTTCTCCATAAAGTCACTTCATTTAACGTGTAACCTTTTGAATTCCTATCGAGGTTTCAATAATTTCAAATCATAGTTGAGCATTTTTTCCCATCATAAAGAGTGCTCACCGTGGGGAGTCTCTGAACAATGGAAGTTTGGCTTGGGTTCGAATCCAGGCTAACGCGCTGGCTGCGCCAGCGTTTTCGTGCTTTTTGCCGTGTGGAACATGGATACGAGCCAGTTTTCCCGGGGCATCCCTCCCCTTACGCCCCGTGTGCTTTGCCATAATTAAATCAATCAAACCATCCTATCATAAGATCTTTCAAATGGAAAAACAATACAGTAGGAAAGATTTCTTAGCACATTAGTAAATGCTCATGCCACTAAGATAGCCTGGAAAAAAATACAAATAAACAAGCAATCCGTGAATTTCTTCCGTATGGGATGAGCACTTTTTTTTCACATTAGACCCGTCAGGTAATCTGGGAAAGCACGATTTCGCCGTGTTGGATATCAAGGCCACTTCTGGCCCCGATTCCCCGGTCGATACATTATGTCCGAAGCCTTTGCTCTGAGAAGCAATTCGAGTAACAGCACATGAATGCTCAAGGGTATCTTTGCTATATTTTCATAGAAAACAACAACTAGCAAAGTAAAGACAGCTTATCGAAAAAGTTAGAACATAAGTCAAGGGTAGTTTCAAGAAATGCACTTGATGCATATAAGGAATAAACTCACCTTTTAAATAAACCAGGATAAAACTGTTTGTTCGTAAGCTTAATCGATTACCGAAAAGCATACAAAGGCTAACTATCTGCGGGATGGGATGCCTTACTGAAGGATTTTCTAAAGGAAACTGGCTAGTATTTACACTGAAAAAACCATGAAAAACGCCCACTAGAATATAATAGCTGTGGTGATAGAATAATAAGTTTTCTAATAAATTACAACCTTTTAAATGCTGGTTTTAAAACAGAAGCAAAATACAAAGTTGCATTTTTAAAACCAGGACAACGCTATCGGCGATGAGGGCATTAAGTTGCAACTGTCCGGCCTTTCCTTCCTTCTTTTATACATTATATCACTCCTTAACCTCCAGTGATGCATATTCCAATACTGTTTTACAAAGATGAAAGTCATTTCAGGCAGAACAGAATACATTTTAAATTAGAATTGAAACGTGTGGAATGAGATAAGACAACACTATTTGCAATGATAAAGTACTCCAGATAATTCAGGAACAATCTTTCGGAGGAAATTTGGCTAGTATTCACGTTACACACGGAATAAACCACGAAATTCCCAAAGAACCGAAACGAGTTGTCTTGTCCATCCGTGGCCATGGAACTGGAATCGTGAAATATAAATACTAGTTAGCAGCTGCAAATCCTTAAAAGGGTTCCGGAATATATTATTAATAATTTTCCCCCATGGAGTTTACAACTGGAATAATTTCTAGAGAATTAACTGAAATGTTTAATTTCAATATGCGACACTCTTAGAAAAAATGTACCCGGTAATATAAAATTACTCTTTCTGCACATTAGCCCTATTCATCCGGTAAAGAGAAATTACATAGTAATTTGCAGATTAATCTAGTTCGGCCAGGAATGTAAAATTATATTGCTCAGATGTGTAAAGAGCTATCTCATTTTTTTGGGAGTTTTTTCATCTTAACAGCTCAGAATGTTCAGCTAGCAAAAAGAAAAATCCATGATTCAAATTCCGAGGAGGGTCTAGTCGACTTTTCACGTTTTTCTCTCCGAAAAGCATAATGAGTTTCAGCTGTAACGTCCGAACTAAAATGTGTTCAGAGATAGCTTGCCACGAACTTGATTTGTTCGACTGGGTCTCGTGCCTCTCCGCATTCGCTTTTTAAGTGGGAGAAGAATGAGAGAAATTATCGTATTTCCTCAGGCGTGCTTTCGTGGTTATAAAATCTAGCTAAATAGAACAAGTTCGGCGATTTCTTAAAAAAAAGGAATAAGTTTCACGATTTCGTAAAACAGTTTTATCATCCAAATTCGGATTACTTTCAGCGTGTTTTAAAAGGAAGAATATTCTTTTAGATACTTTGCTCTCGCATGAATTATGGATTTCAAATTTTAAATTTTTTAATCGTTATAATTTAAATACAAGTTCATTTCATTTGCTTCATTTTCATTTGAAACTAAAACGATGCAGAAGTACGTGGAACATTATTATCAAAGTTACAGATAAAACAAATCAAATAACTCTCTATTCCCGATCTTAAATATTTTAAATGAGTAATCACTTTCCATATTCCAATTGACTTCGGAACGCCATCAATATTTAATTTTTCAGCAATATGCAGATGGCATGAAATTTGAAAATTAAGAGCCAGCAAACTTGCTATCTCGTTAATTAATGCTTTTCAATTCATTAACGAATTTAACACAGTCAAGTACTTTCCGATGAAATCCTTTTAAGCGATCCAGAACTAGCAATCCATATTATTCTTCCCTTTCCTTCCGCGTTCTCTTTTTAACTAAAAGAACCAAAATAGTTAAGCCTGGGCCGCACGAAAGAAATCTTTTTATAGCGCGAGTGAAGCATAAGAAAAGAAGAAATTCAATATACGATGCTATTCAAAAGCATGCACATCAAAAGTAGGCTGCACAAGAAAGAAGTCACGTATCACGAGTACATGGATTACCAAATTTGTCCAACTTAGCTTTTCGTTTAAAGAATACCTCAAAGAAATCCTTTTTTTTTTTTTTTTTTTTTTTTTTTTTTTTTTTTTTTTTTTTTTCAATTCTAAAGACCAACTTCCATTCCGAAGAACATATTCAGAGATGTTTCACTAAGTCCGTAAAAGCAACTGTTCGAAAACCGGCATACAAACATTCAGCATCGCTACGATTACAATATGCGTACTGCAGATTACTTTCTGAAGCAATTAATATAAAATTTAAATTCACATTTTTCTTCTGAACAAACATACGTAAAACAAAGCTTAGCATGCCTTGGCAACTGTTATCATAGAAAAACGAGAGCTACTAAAAACAAAAATTGTATGCTTCGATTTTTATTGCCACAAGGAAGTCGATGTCTGTAAATTGGAAATGATTTAAAATGCAAAGCGATATCAAAAAATAGACTTCAAGTACAGAGCAGACTTACATAGCAGATGAAAGATCCACGTAAAAGATACAAACTCCTCAAAATCAGATGATTGGTTGGTTGGTTATTGAATATACCGCAAATCATGCAAAGGGTATGTAAGGGGATTTTCGTGGATAACTTTTAAGGAATTTCTAATTGTTAAAGAAAGTAAATAGTAAAAAAATTTAGATTTATAGCTAAAATAACTTTTTCGTAAACGTACACCTTCCGAATTAAACCCT
>KK116393.1:7747-39388 GCA_000611955.2 Stegodyphus mimosarum | reverse complement strand
ACCCCTCTTTTTTTTTCACTCAACTTGCATTTTTTCCTAACCATAAAAACGCATTTCTATTGAAATAAAGAAGAAACAAAACAAAGAAAAAAAAATGTGCCAGCTAAAAAAAAATTAAACAACCAATGTCATTCATACGACCTCTACAGTACTTTAAGACAAAAAAATGCCATACTGCAAATACCTGAAGCTTTAAATGTAGAAAAGAAGCATATTTATTATTATTAGATTTTCCAAACGAGTTAAGTAAAAAAGTAATATTGCTTTGAAATAATTAAAAGCAGTGGATTTAAGTCGTGCTTCAAAATTTCAATACTTGATTATACTATTTAACAAGTTGATATAGGGGGGGGAAATGTTTTTAAATTTAAAATACAGTTTTCTTTTTTTATATACAAGGAAGACACGTATTACGCAGTAAAGGTTTGTTGTAACATGTCGCCAAGGTCAGTTTAAGACAGTTAAATGACAATATACGAACAATGAAAATTTCCTGCTTTCGACGACAGTTACGTCATCAAACGTTTCTAGATCCCGTTCACTGACTTTTGCTCCATGCGCCTTCCCCGTAAATGACTGCGTTCTATTAGCGACAGGTTTCTTATTACATAGATTATCCGTTCTACAGGCACTTAATAATAATTCTGAAGAATGAAATTCGAGATGTAAATTTATATGAAAAGCCGCAATCACAAGTAAACGTCATTTAAAACCATTGCACACAATTACATCCGCATTACCTAATCCTTAAACTTGCAGACCTAGGAAGAAAATATTAAAAAACATCGGGTAGTTCGTAAAGGTGTCCGAGTAAGTGATGTAAACAATTTTATTAATATACGGAGGGGAAAAGCAGATAGCTATACAGCCAAATCCAAATTAAAAGGAGTCGAGTTAATCCCGCCTGTCTAAAAAAAGGTAAAGTTAGTTTTTATTGCGGAAAAACTGAAAAATCACTGTCACAAACCATCAGAACGAAGCAAAATTCTTGGTGGGAAATGCGAAAAGGAGAAGAAAGTGAGGAGATATCATCAGCGATAGCAGATAGCATTACAGTAATTAGGAATTGTTTTAATCGGCCACGATTTAATTGCACACGATCTCCAATACACAAATACCGTTAAATCATTCGTTGAAAATAAATTGCTGAGTAAAGAAAATAAATTGAGCTCTATAGCGACTAATTTTTTTGTTTACCATTGCCTTGTAGAGACATTACGATTTTTTTATGCTGGGGAAGTGAAAACAAGCCATGCAATCGCCGCGACTCCAACCACAGACCTCTCGAATACGCGTCGAGAGTGCTGACCACTACACCACGAAGGCATGCGAAGAAGGCGGGAGAAATAACTGCATACTCCCCCCTTTTAAAGGGCGACTGGGGATTAGGGGACCCAATCGCCAAATCTTGGTGATGGAGAATCATCATCCACCACCGTATTAGTTCGGACGCCACTGTAGAGACATTAGGTATTTTTGAAGGCGAGATGAAGAATGAGCAATGCTCTTGCCGGGATTCGAACCACGGACCTTTCGAATACGTGTCGAGCGTGCTGACCACTACAACAGAAAGGCATGCGAAGAAGGCGGGAGAAATACCTTATACCCTTCTATCAAAATACAAGAGCAATATAAACAGAAATATTCTTTTTTTTCAGTTTTGAAAAGGTTCTGCTTGTTTTAAATGATAATTTAATTTACACATTCAAATTAACTTATTCTTCAAATTAAAACTGCTTAAACATACAAGTAAACTGTTAATAATATTTTTCTTCCTTGTTTGTTTTAATTTCTGTCGGATTAATCGTGAAACATCATCTCAATTAATCGAAAATCCTACAATATCACTGTTCCTGTACACTTAATTGAAGTGCGGAAAAAACGAGGTATACGGTAGCACAGTTGATATACAGTTGTAACGTGAGGCGATTTACTGTATGTGACCAACTATTCCCACATGTGTGAATAAGAAGACAAATGACAGCAATGATATATGATTCTTGCATATGGATTTGTTGTTTTGGGATTGTTGTTATATAAGGTATTCAAGTAAGCCACGTGCTGCTGATGACATGATTCAGTTCCTAAGAGAGACCTGCCACGAAAATGATGAGTACAATCCCACTACGTCGCAAAGTATGTTTGAGAGTCCAATCAATACTACAGCAAATGTATGAATGCTTAAGACAAAACTCTGAACATATAATAAATAAGTATTCAAGAAAATTCACTAGAATAAAAACTATATTGTAATTATAATTCACGTTACTTTAATTTTTACCACTATAGCTTACGTTTTCCTTGGATGTTTCATTACAGTAAACTTACTACTTTGTTTATAGGCCCACAGCCAATATATAAAATAAGGTAAAAAATAAACCGAAAGGCATTAAAAAAATATTACAGGGGATAAAGTACCACCATAGCCAAACTACTAAAAAATTAGAAACTAGTTTACATGCATTAAAAATCTACCAACGTAATGATTCCATTATGACACCCACGTTCCATTTAATACCAAATAGAAAACAAAAAGTACTAAATTTCCCAAATTACACCTTTGCACGCACTACAGTCCAAGATATTATTCTTACAGTGGAAATACCAGTCGGAGAAGCACGTTGAAATTTCAACCATTCGCAATAACAGCATTAATTGAAATTCTGACTATCAAAAAATTAATTTTACGTAAAAATTGAATCAAACTGGCTCCCATTCCACATGCATTTTTAGAGGTGGTCGAGTGCTAACTCAATCTTTAAATTAATCGCACATTCAAGAGAGCTGATTAAAGGGGACGGGGAAAGAAATTTAACTGAAGCGAATACTTTTGACAAGCAAGAAAAATTCCAACTATGCGAGCGACGACATGAATAATAAGCACTTCATTTTTATAGTCAGCAATAAACCACCCTCATTACTGGAAAGTCTAGACAGGTACGAGACAAGAATAATCTTAAAATCCAACTAGAGACAACTCCCAAACTTTGAAATTGATAGGAAATAATTTAATACTACCACAAAGGACTAGACCAAATACTAACGATGCCACATGAGATTAGCCATATAAAGAACATCGAGTTCAGACCATCGTAATGACTTAACCACATCAAGGCAATAAAACTACAAATCAAATAATCTGAGCCAGAACATGAAATTAAAAAAAAAAAAAAAACTTTTTTTAACACTAACATAATCATTAAATTTTTTAGGATATACGATCTACACACCTGACGGAAGTTTTAAAATTTGAAAAGTTATGCATTAAAGAAGCTCGGGAAGTAACTGAAACGATAACAACTCTACACCATCTTACGGTCTGGGATGATTTATTGGAATGATGCTTGCCACCTTATTCCCTAAATAACTAAAGTTGTTAACTCTAGCCCCCAAAGATCAGTTTTCAGTGTTCGACTAGATGAATGTACAGATAAACAACAAACTTTTAATATATCTAACTAGTGACTGAGATCTGCAGTTACATAAACTAAGAAAACAACAGCAGCCAGAAACAAATTAATAAATAACCCAATTTTTGTTGGCAGTAATAAAACTCAGGTTACAATCCATGTTACAACTGCAGAGTTAAATAAAAGTAGAAGATTGAAGAGCTTCAAGCATTGCTAAAGCTCTCACCAAGTTTTAAGGAACTGAGTGTAAACGTTACTTCAAGCCTTCTATTCGATCAAACTGCTAATTTCAGTATTCCTGATACAATCCGCCAAGTCCGTCATCATCTTCAGACGTTCATCAGCTACCAACTGTATTCTCATGCACGTTGGGCTCTTTTTTACAGCAATTAAATATACATACATTTGGAGTTAATTAAATCAGAAACGGGGCAGAAATGTCCCATAATAAGATAAGAAGCCGTGCAACTTCAAGGCATGACGAAGTCTCACTTGATTGATAATGCATTTGTTCAGTACTCAACAAAATTATAAAAACAACTGCGTACCATATCATTTGCATTCGTAATGAGAATTACTGATTGACTGTTAAAATCATGAAAACCGGCCAGAATACAGGCAGAAGTACTTGCCCACTTGGAGAGGATAATGGTCACTCGAATTTCTCGAAAGAAAACGATGGTTACGGAAATACATCAGAGACAGAAACAAGCTTTCATGGAACAAGGAATAACAAATTAATATTAAGCATGGTAAAAAATTTACGAAATTTATTTAACAGCTGCTAATGAAATTTCAAACATGTTTTAAATACCTATGATTCAAAATTCCATTCCAAGCACTTTTCAAAAAGTGAACTATCGAGTTCGATTTTAACACACAATTTTTTGCCATGTCCACAGTTACGCGGTCAATTTATTTTTGAAAACATTGTTTTTTAAACACCGGCAAACTTAATAAAAGGTCAAAATTTCGCAGAGCAATAATTGACTAGCCGAAATTATGTTGATTTTCCCACAGCTGAAAGATTCTTTTTTCGCTCCAACAAAGCAGTTCAAAGCGTGGAGCGAGTAAGGCACTTGCCTCGGGTAAACAATCACAGCGGGCGTGAAATTAAAATGTAATATATTAACGACAATGCCGAAAGTAAAAAATTTGAAAGGACACGAAATGCAAATGCAGCGCATAAATTCACAAAAATTATTCAGGGGAAACGAGTTTTTAGATCTGATCCAGGTATAAAAATTTGAGGGACGGCAGTGTTGAAAACATCTTTCAAACTGAAATAGTATATTTCTTATCACTATAACAAAGTCATCAGCAATTTAAAAACAATTTTCACGCCTGAATTAATCATTACAAAATTACTAATTCTTCTACTTTTAAAATAGGTTTACAACAAAAATAATAATTAAAATAATGATGATAAAACTCTATGGCAGCATAAAAGTGATAATCATTCACGTCCCTCATTTACTAATTTTATACCATAAATTAACTTGCAACTGAGAACAAAGCTCGCAACACGAGTGGTTTGTTGTATCGAACATGCCGAATGGCATAATCAAGCTTCCTTGGAAATTTTTCATTTTCCTTATTTTTGGTAATCTCTAATGCCAGTGTTAAGCCTAAATATTTTCTTACATTTGCTGACGCAAAAATATAAAATTAGTAGTTAGGGGGTCTATCAAAATGCGCATCACACGGAAAAGAGCCTCGAACTCAAAGTTTACGATCAAATGAATGAACGGCTGTTCTAATACGTTATATTTATACGGTCTCGCCGAAGAGTGTGGCTCTGATTTTTACAGCAGAACTAAAAGCGATGCTTTACTACTATCAACGCCTACACCACAGAACTGAGGTTATTAGAATATAGCAAATCACATCAGGGATACCTGCTTAAGGGGATGGATGCCTTCGTGAAAAACTTTCTAAGGCAAATGGCTCGTATTCACGTTACACATGGAAAAAATTACGAAAATTAACTATAAGCCACGAAAATCAACCCTGCTGTTCACCTGGGATCGAACTCCCAGTATTCAGCGGTCTTAATATTCGGCCACGTACTTACGACACAGAAAATGGCTAGAAATATTTACCTAGTATTTTTTTCTTTAAACGGAATACAAATTTTCATATATTAAATATGTATACTAAAATTTCTACATACTATTCCTACACTTCTAAGACATTCATACATTTCAAAACTGCAGCAAACTTTTAATTCAAAATAATATTCAAAGCTCATTATCAAGAAAATAACTCCCCTGAAGAAACAAACTTATTTTTGATAAAACAATATCAATAATAACTTAATAAATCGTTTTTCAAGAAAATTCAACTAAAAAAATGCATTTTTTAGACTTAGATTTTTTACGTAATGGAAAAGCACTGGTGCGCTATCTGTTTAAGAAGAGGGATGCCTTCGTGCAAAAATTTCTACGGGAAACTGGCTCGTATTCATGCTACATATGGGGAAAACCACAAACTTCCACGCAGATGGCCATTTCGCCAGGATTTGAACACGGATGGAACTACCAACGTTAAGCGATTTTACTGTTGGAGACTTCAATTACAAAGATACCGCAGATGCGTGAAATTAGTGCCAATATGTATTTTGAAATCATTAAGAAATAAGGAACTCGGTATTACAGGGTAGTGAAAATCCGCTCGAAAAACTGATTAGGCCTCGTACTCATGTTACCCTTCGGTAAAACCATGAAAACGTCCATGCAAACAGCTCGTTCGCCGGGATTCGAAAGCCGGTGGAACCAAAAGTGTTCAGTGATCTTTTATCCTTTTGGCCATTGGTGGACCCTCGAGCCACTCGCAGAAATTGTTCGGAGATTGAACTTACTTCAAAGCATAAATACAACAGTCTCCAGTACTGATAAAATTTTGAACGCTGTCGGAAGGAAAAATTTCCTCTGAGAAAGTTCACTCAATTTCTTAAGCTGTTTTAGCAATCCATTGGTTAGTTTGATTCTTACACGGGACAAACACCAACAGAATGCTATTATATGTAGGCTTACCAAACGTTCTGCCTTCACCGGGATTGTCCGGGTTTGATTATGTGGTTCCTGTATCCCAAATAGTTTATCATTTTGTGCCGGTTATTTGGTAAAGCGCCGAATATGCAATAAGTAAAAATAACGCAGACTTGGATAAAACAGCTATTTGGCATTTAAATTGTTTTGTATTTATGATTTATGCTGAAACAACTCAATTATTTCTTATTCAAGCTAAATTCAATAAGAAACGTACAAAAGCCAGTGCAGATGATATTGTGATAACAAAACGGAAAATTAAAAACAAACCTTGAGGAGAGGTGTATTAATAAATTTATGCCTCAAAAAGGGGGAAAAAGTTTCACAATGCTTGAAAATAATAGAATTTTTAATATCATTACAATCCTACAAGTTTACTGCATTTTAAGACAGACATCTATTTCGCATTCAGCTATCTGAAAAGATTTCGGTGGAGAAGAATCGTTTACTTAGATAAACAACAATGAATTAACATGGTTTGAAATTGAAGCCTCAAGTGGAAATATTACAGAAACTATCGCAAATAATAAATACACTCATTTCCAAAAGTTAAGCACGGAGAGGAAAATGCTAATTTCCGGAAGTCAATCAGAATTGAAGAGGATGCAATTCGCTGCAGCGGTAGATGGAAGTATGTAAATATGTTACGTAACAGCCAATCGCGCTTTCATGTCAAGAAATATGCAAAAAAAGGCAGTCTTATAAGAAGCCAGCTTTATGAAGGGTTACAGAAGTTGATATTAAGTGCTGATAGAAGTTTAAAACTTCTGATAGAAGGTGTTTAAAACTTTCGTACAATTTGTTTTCAAGACATACGTGTTTCTATGACTTCCAGAAGACGAATGGAAGATTCTGAGCGCTGGCGTGCTGTAGGGCGCATTGAAGCAGGACAGTCGATCACAGATGTTGCTCTTTTCTTCGTTCATCATTCTGTAATTTCACGTTTATGGAAACAATTCCAAACCACACAGACAGTTGTCCGAAGGCCCGTAGCCGGTCGCCCAAGGATTCCAACCCCCGCGGAAGATCGATATATTGCTGTTGTAGTCAAACGGAATCGCAGAGCGACCTCCACACGTATTACATCAATGGTTACAGCGTCCATTGGTACGGCTATATCTGGAGCTACTGTAAGCCGAAGATTACATATGAGTGGACTGTACGCCCGGGTACCCCGAGTTTGTGTTCCTTTATCCGTCCAATCAAGAGAGGCACGATTACAGTGTTGTCGGGAACATGTCAATTGGAATGTGTCTGACTGGGGCAATGTCATGTTTACTGATGAGTCAAGATTTCCTCTGGAGCCAGAAGACAAACGTATAAGGATATGGTGTGAACAACGAAAACGCAATCAATCCCAAAACATCACCGAACATCACGCATTCCGAGGCGGAAGCATTATGGTGTGGGCAGGGATTTCATTAAGATATCGCACCGACCTGCACATTTTTAAACGGGGTTCTTTGAAAGCTGTCCGGTATCGAGATGAAGTCCTAGAACCCATTGTGAGATTGTACGCTGCAGCAATTGGCCCTACTTTTGTTTTAATGGACGATAACGCCCGTCCCCATAGAGCTGACATCGTGGATGACTACCTGGAGAGTGAAGGGATTGCGCATATGGCGTGGCCAGCATATTCGCCCGACCTTAATCCCATTGAAAATCTTTGGGATGCTCTCGGCCGTGCTGTATCTTCACGTTTCCCACCTCCAGCCATTCTTATTGAGCTGGAAACTGCTCTACAAGAAGAATGGCGATTGCTTAATTCTGCGGTGGTTGACCACCTAATTGAAAGCATGGTCACAAGGTGTAAACTTTGTATACAGATGAGGGGGGATCACATACCCTATTAATGTCCTTTTTTTATGCGGTTTATTTTCACTTTATACATAATTCTGTTTAAGTCTCCAGTATGTCATTATCTGATAATTTACAAAAATTTAATATTGTTTTCGTTTCTGTATATAATTATTGATTTTGTTTTATGCAGATATATATATGCTACTTTCCTGCCGAATTTTGTGTCAATCAAAGCAGTATTTGTTGATTTTTTTGCATTTTACATCCCCGCGCTTAACTTTTGGAAGTGAGTGTACAATAACAATACGGATCAACTGTTGAAGTAGTGACTGCAAAAGCTTTTGGTCAGCTAATTATAAAGCTAGGAAATATTTAAAAAAATGTAAAAAAAATTGGATAAATTACCCAGTCATCTCAAAGAAAAAAAAATTTCATTTCCCAACCTTGTTCAAATAATATAGTACATTTTCAGCATGCCAGGCACATTGGTACCCGTCGAGAGAGTATTCTCAATAATGAATATCTTATAGTATGAAGAAGCACGGCTGAATCAACTGTAAAAGCTTTACTAAGCTGCAAAATTAACAGTGAACTAAACTTCGGTGAATATTTTCACGCCTTAAAAACAAAGAATTTTCAAAGAGTGTTCGCGTTAGTGATAAATACTAATAACTTACTAAAAATAAGATACGCTCAGTAGAGTTATTGAAAACTTTTCAGCATATAACGCTTCTTTTCATATATAGCATTATTTTAGAATAAGTATTTTGACACAAAATGAGTCTTCTTCTGAAATAACATACCAATTTTTTTTCAATATTTCGATTCTACGAATCAAATTATGCAATTATGCCTAAATATTAAATTTTGTAAAATTTGGTTGGAAATTTACGGAGAAATTCAAAAACTTAATTTGGACAATTTTTTTCAGTTTGAGCCAAGAATAATTAACTTGGCGAACTTCTTAATATGTGACAACCTATTTTCCTTCCCTTCCATTGTGCAGGAGATGGAAAAATGTCACTTTCAAATAATTTTAACAAAGTGCGTAAACCACATTTTCGTTATTATCGCTTTCAACAAATATGCCAAATTTCAAAACGCTCCAATATATAAATTCACGTATATCGTCGGAAATTCTGAATAAAAAGCTCTAATTTTTTGCAGGTATGCTTAGAAATACATCTACTTTAAGATGATTGTAACAATTTTATAGGTCATAATTCATAACCTTTTTCGAAAAATTTTTAAAAATACGAAATTTTAAAAGTAAATCATAAAAAGTGGGTGAATTTTATTTGGAGTGAACCTAAATTTTGAACTATGAAAGAAGGAATCAGGTAAATATAAGAAAAAAGGAGATAATTATAAATAGATACCAAACTGAATTAACATAGAGGAGCTAAAATTTTGAGAGCTAATTTTTTAAAAACTGCTCGTGCGATTTTTACAAAATTTGGCGCTCTTTCGAGACATAAAAAACGCAATTTGAATTTTGTCAATCGGGACAGTAGGGAGATATAAAAACTGTCTTTTTTTTTTTTTCCAGTGTACTTATCTTAGTATGTCTTATTTTCTGTTGTGAGTACTTTCTCAAAACTGTCCCGGTGTGAGCAAAACATATTAAGGCAAGCCTAATTTATAGGGAACCAACAAAAACGGAAAGTATTGAAAACTCCGCATTTAGTCAACAGAGAAATTTTACAGTTTCCCTTGCCTTTATATAACGGGCAACTCGAGATAAGAATAAACATATGCGATATTTTTCATCAGAAAATTCTTAAAAACAGTACACAGACAGAATAATTTTAAAAACCGTTGGAGCAAAATAGTCACTAGTGAGCAGGTAAAGGCGATAAAAACGCAATCGATATAGTCTCACAGAAACCTTTTCGGCACCTAGGACTTCGCACTTAATATCTTTCTCAGCAACCACTCCATTACGTGATAAAATTCTTCAATTTCCTTAAGGGGAACGAGTTTTTCTCATTTTTGTTAGTTGCTTTGCTTCAAGAGGACGTGCACTGAAAAGTGTTATTTATTTGCTCAGTGGTGGGTTTTTACCCCCTTCTCCAGCAATACTTTTCCCAAATAAACTTTGGCATACGTAAAATAGAAGTTAGAAGATAGACCTTCGAATATAATACACACTGAGGAAAATAGAGACTCGTGGAGAAAATCCACATCCGAAAAAATCTACAATACTCTCTCTGCACGGAATCAATCAATAAAAGTACGGCCTCATCTTAGTTTATACTCTAGCAGTTACATTCGGTGCTTTATTACACATTCCTTACCAACGGTTAAACTAAAATCAGTAACTTAGCCGAAAGCTGTCGAATCATTTATAGACAGCTAGCTTGGATAAAATATACATGAACTTCAAAACTGAAAACTAATAATTGTATAAAATTTACCGGTTTAGGAATTATTTCTCAACGAAAATTATTACTAAAAGACCATAAATTAAGAGAAGATCTTTACTTCGTTTTTCATAAAAAATGAAGTTAGCGATTTCTTGGTAAATGAATTCCATTAACCCATTCGCTACCAATGGACCATAAATGTTTCAGCAAACATTAAAAAAAATTCTAATGGGAAAATGTTAGCTTTAGAAAGAGAGGTGGGGGTACACTTTTGTCCCACTACCCTTAAAAACTACCCTTAAACAAGGAAAATAAATATATGTATATGTATTACATAGAACGGGAACACATTGTACAACGGGGAGAGGGAATTTTTTTTTTTACAGTCATGTATTAAAAAATAAATAAATAAAACAAAAAATGCTAATGAAAGTCTACCGGCGACCAGGTGTAGACTTCTGAATAGTGGTTCTTCGAAACGTGTTAAAATCCAGGAAAATAGTCCGGCATGCTGCATGGGCATTTTCGTGGTTTTCCCCATGCGTAACGTGGGCACGAGCCAGTTTTCATAAGAGACTTCTTCACGAAGGCATCCCTTCCTTATGGCAGAGAGCTCTCGTATGCTTTGACGTAATCAAATAAAGCAAATCAAATCGAATACTCTGCGTTGCTACAGTTTTCCTCTGCAAACGAAGATCAGTTATTAACATTGCAGATCTACCGAGAAAAAGATTATTCTGATTATTAAAAAAATCCCGTTCCATTTTGCACAATTTTTATTTTATGCTCCGACAATTGTTTAATGAATGTCATTTCTAAAACAGAACAAACGCAATTTCAAAGAATGGATTCGTCTGAAAAAACAAGTTAGTTATGAATATGAACTCTTTATATAGTATACATATTAATGTAAATCACGGGATGTATTAAAGCAGTTTTGAATGTTTCTTTCCGTCTCAATATTCTTAAAGACTAATTTACTCTTAGATGCAGAAAACTTATTCATTACTTCGTAATCTACATGACACTAAATTGTTTCTTCTTACCACAAAGGTAGGGGCAAATATTGTATTTTACACCGACATAATACGATGTCGCATAAAACTTCCTCAAGCTTTGGTCTCTTATTACATCCACGGTCACAAACGTAATTATCAGTTGTGGCATCCAAGATTAACAGACTGAATAAACACGGATACAATTATCAGAGCGTCATATTACCTTGGATTCCAGTATCAGAGCTTGTCACTTAATACAAGAATTTAACGATAGATGGAGAGGCTTAAAAAATCACACATTAGTGACAGCACATAAAGAGTTTTTCAATAAATTTCAAACACTGAAGCTTCGAAATCCACATTAAGAAGCGTGTGCCGTCGGTATCTTCTGTTATATACAAGGAATGCCAAGTATTCTTCTAAATACAGTCTCTTGGAAAAAAGATTATTCTATAAAACTGATCTCGATCTTTCCACAGATTTTCCGTCAGTCAAATAATTTTGTAGTATTTTAATAATTTTGTAGGCAAACAGAAAAGTCGTGGGTTTTTTTTAACATCAGCCTATTTTCTATAGCTTCAGTAATTAAAAAATGTATGATTGCCCTGCGGATAAAATACAGATATAAGAAATTAAAAAAATGCTACACGGAAGTTTAAATCTCTATAGTATTAGTATCTCGTATTGTTAAATTTGAAATTTCTTAGATCCAAAAAAACTTCTAACATAATGGATACTCAAACGTTTCTTCCAAACCTTTCAGTGGGCAAAATCTGAAAGTTCGTTGCAAGTTTTATTCTCAACATACAAAAGATCCGGCTACGCGAGATTTTCCTTATGCACAATGTAAATAACAGTCACTTTCTCTCACAAATTTCTCCATGGTGAGATCTCTCCTGTTAGACAGATAGACACAGAGCTTTGTAATAATTACAGTCAAAGTTCTTTGCCTAGAGTCGAAAGATGACTCTCAGTAGCTTCAGCTATACTACATTAAAGTGGGGACTTGCAAGTGCAATGTGCTAAATAAACCAATCGAAATTATCAGATTTTCCGTTCGTGCGCTGCGGGCCACCTAAGGCTAGTTAAATAGCCTATAACAGTTTTTTCCCCCTTCGGGCATGCCGAGGCAGTTAAGAAGGAAGACACGAAATCCATTCCGATGCAAGATTTACGTACGCTATGCAACACAAATCTCGAAATATGTTAACATACAGATTTTAAAAATTACGTCTTTAAAACACATTATACTACAGTTTTTCATGCATTATATTTAATTTTCTGTACCGCGTAAAAATTGTATCCACTTTCAAACAGATGAAATATCCAAAAAGGAAAGGGAATAATATCAGACACATTTACATATTCTGCAACCAATACATACCAGAAGTTAACAGTTACAATATTATTTCCATGGTGACGACACCTGAAGACTCAGTACTGGACAGAAGAAGAACTTAAAAAAGTGCTCTTATTTATGTTAACTATTAAAAGGCTCTCCAAAGGTATATCAAAATTCCATTACAGATTTAAGAGCGGAAAGGACAGAACACAAATCAGTTTATAAACTTTTTACCGAATCAATTTGCTTGCAATATCGCCCGTCAAAATAGTTTTCGCGCCACCTCCATCCCTCTCTTCCAACTGCTCCAAGGCAAGACATCGGCCATTACGAATCGATCTCAAAGAACAGGGCGGTGGAGGGGAAGACCTATAACATGATTGCAACGTATGCAAGCTTGGCCACACTCCAAGAAGTTAAGCCGTCTCATACTTCGAGTCGAGAATACATCACCGACTTGACGGGAAATTCGAGAATATTGCCAGGTCAAGGGGAATTTTGGTTTTTATTAGGAATACTGAAAACATTTAAGGAGATTAGCGTCCATTTTGTTCAATCAAAAATGCATATCCCCCAAATTACAATGAAGTGTGATAACATGACTACGTTCACCTCAACTTATTACAGTAATGACAAATTAAAAATTAATGGTTTCCGCTTTATTAAACTGAAAATCAAAGGCTTTGATACGATATAAAAAATATCTGGTATTTGCAAGAAATTTATTAAAAGTTGAATGCGTGGAATTTTTTTAATTATGTTAATAAATAAACGCAATCCATTCCAAAAGAGAAATAAACCGTGAAATAAAGTTTGAAATTAGAAAATCTCTCACGGTACAACGAAAACATGAAAAGTAGAGTTTACAGCTCGATTCGCGGAAGATAAACAAATCAGCATCTCAAGTAGGCACAATGAGCGGCAATAATTGCTGCTAAATAGCCCTTTAATTATAGAAAGGAACAGATACTGAATGTGTTCTTGGAGTTTATGTGGGTTCAACACGTTGGCTAAGCTCATCTGCTGTAGTTATGCATGTTCCGTGAATTCCCAGTCGTTGAGCGAATATCTGTTAAAATCTGTTTAGTAAGTGACAGGCATGTTAAATAAGCGGCACAAAGGCTGAAAAGTACTGATGCAACAACTGCTGGATGTTGTAGGCCTTACAACAATCGTACTGCGATCGTTACCGTCTAATGGTTATTTTCCAAAGGCTACAACAACTCAAAGATGAAATGGGGGCTGCCTGCACTACGAAATCCTTGCGCTTTCACACTACCCTGTCTTTATCAAGTTTAACTTTCAGCCTGGCCTCATCCATTATCTGAGTTGACGCATTATAGAATGTGTACACTGATGTCCAAAATCATGGTTACAAAAACACCAAAACAATGTGATATCTCGAAAAATAAGTGGTTTACTGTAATGGAACTTGTAAATAAAAGTTCACAACTAAGAGATAACCAACAAGCGCAAAATAAACAGGGAGGTAAATTATTTGCGAGAGAAATGTATTCACAAACGGCCAAAACATGACATCTAATACTTCCAGAATGGTCCAGATAATAAAGAGTCATAGCTTTATATGCCTCGCAATAGGCCCTAATGATGTAAACGGGACTGCCGATAATAGCTTGTGGCAACAAATCTCATTAAAAGCGAAGATTTTAATATATTTTAATACCTGGAGGGTTCTTGAAAGGTGCTCACACTGTGTAGAGGCTCTTCTTAGAGGAACCCAAAAGTGCTCCTTGATTTATGTCCGGCAATTTCGCTGGCCACACCATACGGCGAATACTCTCTTCCTCCAGAAAATCGTCGACTAGCTAATCTCTATGTGAGCTGCCGTTGCCGTCCATAAAAATAAAATACACTGCTCGACATTGAAAATGCAACACCAAGAAAGAGTGGTCAGAAAGTGATGAAATTTGGAAAAAAGACAGAGACAGCAAGCAGCAATAAGTGACCTTTATTTCAAAATGATAGTCAGAATACAGAACGAGAACGGCGTCGGCTCAGGATGTAGGACCACTGCGGACAAAGATACATGTCTAGGCATAGAGTCAATAAGAGTGCGGATGGTGTCCTGAGGGATGGCTCTCCATTCCCTTTCAACCATTTGTCACAGTTCGTCTTCTGAACGAGGCAGGGGCAGAGTCTGCAAACGGTGTCCAATTACATCCCACATATGTTCGATTGGTGACAGGTCAGGAGAGTACGGTGGCCAGGGAAGCATATGTATATCTTGCAGAGCATGTTGGCAGGTGCCAGCACTGTGTGGTCGTCGTTATCCTGCTGAAAAATTGCATTAGGCAGCCCTTGAAGGTAGGGAATTGCCACCGACCGCAGTCTATTAGCCAAGAATCGTTGGGCCGTCATAGTGCCCTGAATACGAGCTGCAGGTGACCTGGAATCGTAGGCAATAGCGACCCAAACCATTATGCCACGTTGTCGCACGATGGGTCGTTCCACAGTTACTGCCGGACTAGATATGTCTCCACGTCGACGCCACACACGTATGCGGCGACTGTCACTGGATAAACAGAAGCGTGACTCATCTGAGAATAAGACGTTTCGCCATTCTGTCATCCACATCGCTCCAGTCTGGCACCATTCTAAACGTTGGCGTCTATGCCGTGGGGTCAATGGCAGTCTTCTTAACGGACGCCATGAGTGCAGGCCACGTTCAACCAATCGACGGGAAATGGTTCTGGTCGACACGGGAACATCCAAAGTATCTTGCACATGCTGCAGAATCGCGGTACAAGTGACTTGCCGGACCGCCACAGGTTGCCGGCGGATGCGTCGATCCACGCGTGTTGACGTCACTATGGCTGCACCTGCACCACTCCTTCTTCCCACTTTCCCTTTTTCCAACCATGTTTCCCATAGCCGATGCATCGTGCTCGCATCCATGTGGGTATCAGCTGCGATTTGACGTAAGGACCAACCCGCCCTTTTCACTCCGATCACCATACCCCTCGTAAAATCGTCTATCTGCTGGAAGTGCCTTCGTTAAGGGTGGCTTAGCATTCTCTCCTATTACACGTATCCTCCGGGACAAAAACCAACTTTCTTCGATAATTCATCTGGCAGAAATAACGAGACGAATATTGTCCAGCTGCGCATTTCACATCATTCGTATAACTTAGTGACGTGCGTCTACTCTAAAATTTGCATAAATTTCTGACCACTCCTTCTTGGTGTTGCATTTTCAATGTCGAGCAGTGTACTTCCCAACGGTTCTCGAGAAAGATAGTTTATTTTTATGGCAAAGCACACTAGAGCTAACCGACTAAGGGAAGGGAAGCCTTGGAGGACTTTCTAAGGGAAACTTGGCTCGTATACACGTTACACATGGGGAAAATCACGAAAATGCCCATGCAGCCAGCCCGTTCGCCGGAATCGAACTTAGCTCGGAACCTCTAGTATTCAGCGATTTTACCACTTGGACGCTGGTGGGCCTGGTTCTCCAGAAAAGCCTCGCATAAGATTCAAGAGCCTCATTTCGATAGCACTGTGCGGTCATAAGGCTCGCATAGAAAATACGCAGTGTTCTACGTTCGTCCTTCATGATGCCTCGCCGCACCAAGATAACTATTTCCACCAAAGTGGTCGATTTCCCTTATGTTGGAGAATTACAGCTGTCCCCATATTCTCCTCAGATGAAGACTCGTCAAGAATTAGCTCTGTGTACTGAATATCATTCCACCAGTGAAGAAAATACAGCCAGGATCTTGTTGTGTCCAAGAACAATGTGCGTGGCTGCACAAAACACAGGCTGTCTTCTGCGATCTGTCGACGGTAACATATATCGCTGCTCGCAGACCGTAAATGGTCCACTCTGATAGCCGTACGCATACAGTCTGTTGTCTAATACGCAGCAAAACTGTAATTGCCATCTCTCTAAAGAATCATGAATTTAATGCATGTATCGATCATAAGTATCCTGAATTCTTGGACGGCCTTGGCCGGGCCTTCTGTTGATGGCATCCACAGTTTGGAATTTGTGTAGTAACAAGGATACCACCATTCGAGGCATGGAGCGACCTATGCTTGAGACTGGCTAACCTCAAACACATCAATGATTCTGTACCTCAATCATTATACAAACGATTGCAAGAACTCGCTTTAACTGGGAGAAAAAAAGTCTTTGACTTTTCTTGCAAAAACTACAATTCTACAGATAAATTTCACAGATACGGAAAAATGGTTCATGTTTTCTTTCAAAAACAAAAATTCCTTTTAACGTCCAATTAAATGCTTACATTACACTTACCATCTCCGAAACTAGGTGTAATATCAATTTTTAAAATATTATTGGCAGCTGTTTTGAATTATTGTTAAAAATACGTTAGTAACATTTATTTTACATACCAGTACACTGTAAGATACCATCCGTCAATACCTAGCATCTCTTGCTTACTCATTAGTAATAATAAATGATTTGAGAACAATAATGATAAAATATAGTTTCATGTCTGTCAAGATAGATTCCACTCAATCGATTCCTTTCTCTGTCGTCTTGCTTGTTTACTGTTGCTCCACTTGTCATACAATTTATTGTTTTTCCCATCATTTACCGTAAAATTACAAACTAAATCGTTACATTTTGAAATGGCTATTTTGTTTTTAAGATCTGGCATTCTTAGATAGCATACAGTTAGACCAGAACTTTAAAAGACAACTTGTAAATGTTCACTGCGTCACCATAGAGACAGGGAAAGGATGTAAAGGACTCTTTTATTAACCCAAATAAAGTTTGACAGACGGCACAAACTCGTACTTACAGAAGCCGATAGCTCTGGCTTTAAATCACAAATAAAGGATGAACTAAAATTAATGAAATTTAAGTATAGCAGGACAGCTTCACAGTATAACTAGCGTGCAAGCTGGCTCTGATCGAAATCGGGGTAGACAAGCCTAATGGCATGAATAGCTCAAAGTCACAAAATACTGATCGCTAGAGTACCAAAATTATCAACATGGTCTCCAAGCAGGCAGAACACGCTCTGATTTCACCCTCCGAAACCTTCCTTTCAGTGCTTCCTTCATTCTACCTCATTTCAATCGCGAAAGATAGAAATTTACATTCTGGAAGGGAAATGAAAAAGAGGCTGATAGAAAAGTAAATTAACATTAAAATAACTAACTGGTTAGAAAATTAAATGATACTTCATATATTATTTGTATCAGTCAATACAATTATAATTTGGTTTGCATTCAAATAAGCCTTGTGGAAGAGGTTATTTTTACAAAGTATGTATACTGTAATTTAATTCGCTGAGAACCAACATTTCTCACTTCTATAATTAAGACACAATAACACGCCGAACGAAACTAATTCAGAAGTCAAAACAACAAAAATCAGCGTAATATTCTCAATATTTTCACAGGACTAGTTTCGATGGTTTTTACACTAAAAGGCACACTCTTGTTTTAGGCGATTATAAAAATTCTGTTGTCATTCCCTTCTTTCCATCAGTTAGCTATAAAGTTGCACATATTTTGCAGAAATTTAACTTTCGAGTCGTTTATTCTCCCATCAATAAAATTCCGAGTTCCATACTCAAGGACCCCGTTCCGGATATGAATTCCTGGGGGATTTATAGGATTCCTTGCCAATGTGGTTTATTTACATTGGCCAAACTAAAAGAGCCTTAAAATTTCGCGTCAAAGAACATGAGGCATATGTTAGAAAAAAGGAAACTCAGAAGTCTTCTGTTGCTCAACATTGTTGGTCCGAAAATCACATTTTCAATTTTTCTGCTGCCAAAATTATTCAAAAAACATCTTCCATTGGAGAACTGGATTTTCTAGAGGCATTTCACATTCAAAAAAATCTTTCTGTTCTAGTTAACGATCCTAATTCCAATCCAATTTTGCCTTCGGCCTTTAAAGAAATTATGTTTTAGCTCTGGTTTCACCAACAGATGGCGCCACGTGCTTATTCTTGTCCAGGCTTTCTTATCTTATCTAATCATTATTTCCGATCTTCTTCATTTACGGTTTCGCAGCTGAGGTTGATGGTTCGGTAAAAACCATCGAAACTAGTCCTGTGAAAATATTGAGAATATTACGCTGATTTTTGTTGTTTTGACTTCTGAATTAATTTCTCACTTCATCAAGGGAAAAGAAAGATTACTATTCGCCTCAATATTTTTAGAAAAGTGTATGTTACGCATTTTAAAATTTATTCATAGAAAAGCGCTTTTTGTAGGACACCTGGTGTAGATCATATTTCTCCAAGAACACTCAGGCTTTGTTTAACACCAGCCGTTGACATCAGGTGATTTTGGAGATATTTTTAAGCGGCATTTGCAGAACACATTGACACTCAGCAACAAATTTCAAAATTGATTCAAGCTACTGAATATTTATCAGTACCACAGGAAATTAAGAATAAATCTCTTTAAAATGTTATTGGCAAATGATCTTCTCTATGTAAGTGTAATGACTAAGTGAAAAATTATTCACAGAATAATGAACATATTTCTGTACTCGTACAACTATGCTGAAATCAAGTTTATTCTTTCTAAAAAAGGTGGGATGTTTTGCGCAGCAGTTCGTTAATTTTTCCTGTCAATAGCATTTCTTACCCTTAATTGAACAATAAAAGCGAAATGTTTCTCTTTGAAAGCAAATGAGGAAAGGAAAAAAAAAAAAAGACACATAAAATATGACAATTTTAAGGGTCCTTCGGACTTTTGATGAACATTTGAAATTCGGGTGTTTTTTGGGGGGGGGGAATGGAGCTGCAAAACAAAAGACATAGTTTAAAACACGTTTTTCATGTTCTATATTTTATTAAAATGAAGAGAGTTAAAATTAAATTAGAAGTAAACATTTTAAGCAACGTCTTGATAAAAGGTTCCAGTAATATAGTATGCTTTAAAATGAGTAATCGAAAATACACATGCCACACTGCCCACGATATAAAAGCTAATTTGCCAAGCATCTTTAACACGCGCTGCAATTTTCTATGCCATATTGCTGAATACAATAGTTCTGAAAATTTAGACAGCGCATTTTCTAAGAATACTGAACGGAAAATGCTTGTAAATATTAATACTGAGCTTCTTATTATTTATTACTCGAATGACATCACCAAAAATGTTTTCTAGCATCAATAAAATATACTGATTTCTGGCACTTTTCATCTTGTCTACTTACCTGTCAAAAGATCTTTCCCATTACTAAATTTTCAATCATACTTGGAAAGTGCTCGTTCTTCACTGCTAGAGCACCAGCTGCACTCAGTACATAGGTCAAAGAAAACGGCAGGCAGCTCTATAGAGTATTTTGTTAACTAAACCAATTATTATGATTTCAACCTTTACTGTAGCATCTTTCCGCAGTCTTCGCCAGAATGCAAATTATTTGTGTCAGTATTTCTAAGCCGAAGGTTAGGTTAGGTTATTCAATTATGGCAAAGCACACGAGGGCTACCTGCCTAAAGGGAGGGATGCCTTCGTGGAGGACTTTCTAAGGGAAACTGGCTCGTATACACGTTACACATGGGGAAAACCACGAAAACGCCCATGCAGCCAGCCCGTTCGCGGGATTCGAACCTCGGACCGAACTACCAGTGTTCAGCGTCTTTACCGCTCGGCCGCTGGTGGGCTCTAAGCCGAAGGTTTCAACGTTATAGAGTTTAAGCTTTTGGCAGCATCGCTTGCTGTTTACGTTTTATCGCCAGCTCCGCCCAAGATTATTTCAGATTTAACCATTTTCCTAGCCTTAAAACGTGCCATTAAAATATTGAGCCATCTTAATTAAGCTAATTGGTGCAGTTTCCGACTACATTACCTTTCATTTGACACTTCACTAATATGTTAGCTAAAATACCCGCAAATGATGGTGCTTTGATTGAAAGCACGAGGTATACCTTCTGTTTAAGCTCAAAGTTAAATAAAAAGTTATTTACAACCTTTCTTACGACTTTTTCCTACTCTTATAAACGACCTCGCTTTTAAGCCTAATAGGGGCAAAAAAAACTTAATTTCCATACAATTATGATTTAATTTCTATACAATTAGGACCCTACAGCTCCTTCTAGGCCTACCAGCGAGCATGCTCCAAATCTGTTCATCCAGGATCAAAAGATATTTTCACCCTTTCTAAAATGCCATAGCAAAGCTAAGCTTAAACGTCTCTTGTATGCAGGACCGCAAAGGAAAGTCTTTGCGGGAGACGGGAGTTCATTTTGGATGAACAGAAAGTATATGATTGAAAGGAATTGATCTCGTGACGAACCTAAAAGAATGCATCGGTACCGGAATCCAGATACTTGACAACGTTTCTTTTAGCTATTGCTTCCTTGTACGAAGTAAAATGAAAGTATTGTAATCGTGAAAAGTTTCGGGTATCATATTTCAACGGAAATATCTATTTTGACAGCTATCGAACGCAATTTAATCGAATGTAATTTAATTTAATTTGAGTGATATCCGTATGTGTAAGAACAGAATTAAAGACTCTTTTCCCCCAAAATAATTATGAAACTGATTTAAAACGGATTCTGAAGAGATTTTTTTTCGTAGCGTCTGTGCGTACGTATGCATTTCGCATAACTCAAAAACGAGGAGCCTCAGAACGTTGAAATTTTGTATATAAGCCTGCTATAACATTGACGTGCACCTCGCATTTTGGTTGCAATCGACCGCACCAAAAGTATATAAATATTTGTATATATATATATATACACACTCAGTTACTCGGCTCAGTGCGCTCACTTTCTTTATTCTTATAAGTTTGTAAATTGTGCATTTTTTGCTTTAAAAATAATTGAATTATGTTGTTCTTATCTGTCGGTTAAGATTTTTATGCTCTTAGTTAACCTGCATGCAATAATTGTGGAATTATCAACAATTTAAAAGTTTTTGAAGTGTGGCTAAGCCTAATTTTTGGTTATGGTAGCGGACATACTTTTTTACATTTGAAGCTTAGCAGAATAGTGGATTTGTTGCCAATCTAGAGAAACTAGGCTTCGCAACAACAAAGTAACGTCTTTTATTATTGCGAATTCAATTACGCTTGATTCATTCTGAAATTACCATGTAAGTTATTAGCTGGTTTTTGCGTAAAAACAGTAATTTTAATTATAAAAATGGTTTTAACTGTACTTGGTGTTTTATGTTTTTCTATATCTTTCAATTTTTAATGTAAATATTTCGAATTTTTATGCATTTTTACCTTACCGCGAAGTGAGAACTGAATTAATTAGTAGCGCATGCGCATTAGGTGAGCGGCGCTGAATTGTCTGTGAAAAACTGCTTCTTTTTTTATTTGTTTAATTTCTTTTATACTTCGTTTTAGATTTATCATAGTATTTGAATAGAACTTGTGGTAATTCTTCAGATGCTATAATTTCTGCTCACTCGTGAGTTATAAAATGATTGAGATGTAACGCTATTAAGTGAACCTAGCGCCGAAGTGTAGCTATGGTAAATAAATATACTGAACTTTAAGGAGTGCATTTATTCTATTGTGGTTTATGCGCTATCGACGAAGTAGATTGAATTCAAAATTCGTTAACTGTTAATTCAATATGTTTAAATGAAACGCAGGAAAATTGCCTATAATTTAATATTCTGTACAAGGAAGTCATGTGGTGTACACATCAGATTTTTTAATTCTTATATGTTGGTAAATTGTCCATTTTTTGCTTTAAAAGTGATTGAATTATGTTGTTCTTATCTTCCGGTTAACGTTTTTATGCCTTCAGTAAATATGCATGCAAGATTTGTAGAATTATCAACAATTTAAAAGTTGTTTAACTGCGGATAAGACTAATAATTTTTCCCGTGGAAGCCATATTTGTTTATATTTGAAACTTGGTAGAATAGTGGAATTGTTGTCAATCTAGAGAAATTAAGCTTCGCAACAACAAAGACAGCGCCTCATTTTATTATCGCGAATTAAACTAGGCTTAATCAGTTCTGGAATTTATTATAGGAAGTAAGTGTTTAAGATTTACTTCGTAATTTTTAATACAGATATTCTGAGTTTTTATGTATTTTCGCCTTGTCGCGAAGTGAGAACTGAAATAATTGAATGAGAAATACTGAATCGCCTGTGAAAAACTTTCTTTTTTTTTTTCCTTTGTTTATTTAATTTCTTTTACACATACTTTTAGATTTATTATTGTATTTGAATGGAACATGTGGCAACGATTAGGTAATTCTTCAGATGATATGCATAATTTTCGTGAATTCTGAGTTATGAAATGAATGAGATGTAACGCTGTTAAGTGAACCTAGCGCCAGAGTGTCGCTGTGGTAAACAATTATAGTGAATTTAAAGAGCGCATTTATTCTATTGTGGTTTATGCACTATCGACGAAGTAGATTTAATTAAATCCAATGAGTTTTAATGTTTTAATGAAATGCAAAATGCGTATAATTTAATATTCCGTGCGAGGAAGTCATGTCGTGTACACATCAGTTTTTTTTTTTTTTTTTTTTTTTTATGACCACTGCAATATTTGCAAATGAAACTCAGTTATAAAGAGTACTTGAGGACTTAAAATTTCCACGTTAATACCTATTCCTAGCTAATTCAGTAATGAATTAAATTTGCATAGACGTACGAATAAATTCAAATGCGCTTTTACCTCCTACCGTAACTACTATCTTATTACATACATTCTCGCAATAATCGAATTCAACAGTGCATATTTAATAGTAAAAGTAACAAAAACAGTCCGTAGTTTTAAGTGTTAATGAAATTGCATAAAATGAAGAAGTTGTTAGACTCTAGCAATATCACTGGAAAAATCAAAGGTATGTAACAGTAACAGTAAATTCAAACCTAATATATAAAGGTGTTGTATAAGGTTTCCACAATATACTGTTTACGCAGAAACGCCTTGTCATTAGATGTTTCTTCATAAAAACGATAACAGAGCCTTAAATTGCATACAGTCCAAGAACTAATAAAATTAGGGCGCAAATTATATCGCGAAAGAAAACGGCAAAATTCGTGGGATGGTCGTGAGGTAAATAGTGAAATTTCGCGAAATTTTCAAAGCTTTATGGTCACACTAATAATTTCGCGGTTAAGGATTTACACAAATATTTCGGGAGTTGATGTTTATTAAGAAAAAGCAACACAAATAATGAGTAGGGAAATAAAAGCTGTTCTAAATTTTTACCAAAATTTATAATGCGTATATCAAATTTTTTAAACGCATTTACGCTATTAATTTAAATTAAGATTATTATTTAACTGGAAAATGTTTTTACATATTATACTATACACAAAGACATTTTCTTTATTAAGAAGCTCGTTACAAAAGAGAGGGTCATTCGGTCTCGAAATTGTTTAAAAAACGATTGGCAGGCAATAGTTAGGTTACTTGAATTTGGCAAAGCACACAAGGGTTATCTACCTAAGGGTATGCATGCCTCCCTAGGAGACTTTCTAAAGAAAACAGGCACATACTCACGTGACACACGGGAGGGGGGAACCACGAAAGGCAACCATGCAGCCAGCTCGTTCGCCTAGATTATAAATCAGGTCGAACTACCAGCATTCAGTAGTCTTTAACTGCTAGGCTACTAGCAGGGCAGCAGAAAATAGAAGAAACTACTTTTTAGAGTATACTAGAAGTCCAGCAAAACTTAAGTAATTCAGTCTTCAAAATTTAGAGTTTGAAGCAGGATCAGCGTATTTTTGCAGAAATTCTAACCTAAACAACAAATATTATTTGAATAACCTAACAACAAATATTATTTGAATAACCTAACAGCAAATATTATTTGAATATAAAAATAATTTAACAGTTATAGAAATTAAAAAACATGAAAAATCGGACATTCATAACAGAAAGTTTAATATTCGCGAAATGTCTCGTGAATGTAAGACATTGCACGAGAACAATCGCATAAAAATTTGCACCGCGATAAAAGTTAACAGGCTTAGTTATATCATTTACAGATTCTTCGTTTTCGTACCCCACCAGTGACTACGGAACTCTAGTTCATCCTACAGTATACGAAAGATACGCAAATTTTGATAAAAAAAATTGCCATTATTGCCCTTGATTAACTTACCAGTAAGCGTCTGGCTTAGTATAATAGTAAACAAGACAAAATACGATAACATTTTAAACATGATTGAAAATATTTCAGCAACCCTTTGTACGATATATTATTTACTATGGCTCTTGACGGTCGTTTTTATCCGGTCATTCAGTACCGTAAAGACAAGAGTACTGGCATTCAATCAACACCATGATACAGATTTGATTTATCCCAAACATCAACGTTACTTACAGAAATGGATGATAAAAGATAAAGCTTCAAATACTAAGCAAATAACAAATTTATTAAAGGAAGGGTCTCACCAATCTCTTTCCAAAGGGGATTAAATTAAGATAAGAGCTTGACTTTGGAATCTAACGGAAGGCAATTGCATAGAAGGACGCGTATTTTTAGTATATTCGAAAGGAATTGATGTCAGGTGTTAACTCAAGTGCTGATGAGATGTTGCTACTATTACATATGCAAATTGTGATTGGAAAACAGGCAGTATAACAAAAATCGGGCAGTAAAGAATATACCAAATACTACGCATATTCCTACAAATATCTCCTGTATGTTTATTTCAGAAATCTCTTTCCAACAGTACAATACCCGAAAGACGTGTATCAATAAACATTAATAATAAAATACAAATCTGGAAAGAGGTGAATATTTGCTTATAAGTATTAATGGGATTCAACTCTCTAGTTAAAGCCACAATAAATGTTCTGCACTCACTGAGAATATTATAACTCTACAATTAGATTTGTCCCAATAGTTTGGATTACGTAATGCTATCTGAAATGAAGAATAAAAATCTCCCGAAAGTGTTAAAATTATGAACTCTCTGTGTTCGATTTTCTTTCTCCTGTGAATTCTTTCGTCTCAGACTTTCAGTTTAAAAAGGCAAACAGTGGGCAGAGAAGGAAAAGTTGGAGCAACAAGCAAAGATTCTGTTGTGGACTTTTTCCCCTTCCAAAAGCGGGATAAAAGAGCGGAACGTCAAGCTTTAGAAAACATAAACTCCTCCTCTTAAAAATATAACCGCTGCAGTATTTTACACTAGGCATTACATAATAAAATATATTCTCAGTCATAGCGATGACAAGTTTGAAGAATTCATAAAGTTTGAATATAGCACACCATATGAGAGAGCTAAAAACAAAATCTGACTAGGGCGAGGGATGCTTTCATACAGGGCTTTCTAAGAGAAAGTGGCTCGTACCCATTTTACAAATGGAGAAAACCAATAAAATACACTGCAGACAAGCCCTTTCGCCAGGTTCGAACCCGCGGCAAACTAACATTGTTCAAATGTCTTAATCAGCCGGCCACTGGTGGGCTAAGGTTCTCCGAAGCCACATAAAACGTGAACGTAAAAAATTAATATGTCCTCGATGGGATTTGAAACATGTATCTTCCAGCTACTAGCTAGACGTGCTAACAATCTACACAACATCCCGCAAGAGGAAAAGCGTAATTCCATTTAAGTTAATATGGGTGGCAAGGATTATTTAATTTTAAGTGGCTTTAGTTGCTTTACAAAGGTTGCTCAAAGAAACTGAATACAGACTTTATTTCCTTGAATAATTATCTCCATATACTTCCAATCACATAATTTCTCAAAATAGGATTATTTGGATTACTTGGATAATGTCGAGCGTAAAAAAATCTGCCTAAAAGGAAGGATGCCATCGTGAAGGGTCTTATTTATTTATTCATTTTTTTAATGGGGTTCGTGGTCACGTTACACATGGGAAAAACTACGAAACCTCTCATAGTCAGTGCCAAGATTTCAGGCCGGCGTTCAGCGATTTAATCGCTCAGCCGCCGATGGGTGTTAAAATAAAACATTTATATTCCCCGTAGAGAAAAAATTCCAAGTAGCAAACCTTTACTACATTCTAAGGAGTTAAAAACCAAATATTCCATACTTCAGATACAAAATTCCCAGACATGCGCTTAACAAATATTGCCTTTAGCAATGAAGAGATTAGCTGTAAATGAAATGATGAATGCTTTTTTTTTTTCCAAGATGCAACAATTAATCGGTAAATAAAAAACTTTATTTTCTTAGATAGTTCTTAAATTTGTTCTTAGAAGTCTAGAGTGACGTCGGTTAGGAGCATGGAAAAATGAATCAAGTCAATAAATTGCTTATGGAATATTTTCGTGAATTTTTCGCGTAAAGACATGGAACTGTTTGCTTCTAGCTAGAAGTTAATACTTAGAGCTCTTGCTCTGAGTTGTGTTTTCCGAACTATTTTAGCACCCAATCCATATCATATTTACTCTCAAGAAAGCAGCCGGATGAAGAAGATACCTAGTATGTAATGTGATAATGAACTAATAATTAAATATGTATAATTATTAAGTTAATATTTATACAAATGTAAGTTTGGCCCTCTAAAAGAAAAAAGAAGGCTTAAAAACTTTTCATGACTCATTAAATATGATATTGCCTCGCGACCCACATTATTTTGAGAAGATCTATTGTTGAGTATATAAAGCCTACTGGTTTGGATTATTTACTTTAGAGGCTGCCTTAATTCAATCCCAGTTTCAATAGAAGACTACCCAGTGGAGGACCTGAGGTCCATCCGAGGGACTCGTACCGATACCTTCTAACCGATATCTTCTTCTTCTTACTTGTTTAAGAAGATAAATACTTGTACTGCTCTTCCCCTAACACCAAGAGCTAGATTAAGACTTTTAGAAGCGCTTAAAAGATTCTGACGCTCCCACCACATACAATTACGCCTATTTTACCCCTTTCCTTCTCTCTCTCGGCCTTGATTTAATTGCACCGTACGTTCCATTTTGAAATAGGTAACGGAACATTATTGTGGTGCCTTTATTTTCTTGATGACTTAAGCCAAAACCTATTTTGCTTAATGATTACCCTTTCAACTCAAAATATCCTGTGTATCTCCTGTGCTGCAAAGACACTACCACAGTCCAAAGCTTTGCAGGGATTCGAATATGACAGCCTGCGCTAACCCCCATACCGTCCGAGACGACTTTCAGAAATATGAAATATTTGTAAATATTTGATAAACGCTATTTAACAATCATCCTTTTCTATCAATCGTGCAGTACTTAGTACTTAATGCTGCACTCAAGCAGAATTCTCGCAAAATATTTCCTGTCCTGTATAAAAAAACATGCAAATACAACAATATGGTCCTTAGCAGTGTTTGGCTACGAGTTACCAATTTTGAAAAGTTTATGAAAGCTGACGGTTACTCTAAATTACTAGTTACAAACAAGGCTTTAGAACTTTTATAACAGCTTGAAGAAAGTCCTCCTTACTCTTGCACTCACAAATAGCGCAAATGGGCTCTCGATAAATGTGTAATTTTGGTCTTGAATCAATGAGGAGAGTTGAGTGAGCCTGTGACTGACAGTCAGCGAATATTTTCCATCTCTTGTGATTTCGAGTTTCTGTAAATCATGATTATCGGCGATTAAATTAAATCTGCTCACTCTTGCGTAGACCAATAATATCCTCGACGATTACCGATTAATCATAATCTTACAGGTTAAATAAATAATTGCATCACATACATACCACACGTTTGGTTCTTTAATGCGAAAGTAGAATAAATTTTATTTCAGAGTCAACACAAAAGCTCCATAAAAGCCAATAGACTGCAGTCATAATTGAGCCAATTTCTCTTTCTGGAAATTTCGCCGGTCATTTTTTGTTTGGGAGAAAGTGAGAGATCATCCGCATGGAACAGCTAACGACATAGTTGTTTTCTCCACAAACTGGAACACGAAGACGAGTACTCATGCTTAAAAAATAAAAGCAACCGTGAAAGAGAGGAGAATTGATTCTTTCTACATTCCCTGTGTCACCGGGAATTTCGTGAGTGTGTGTCTTTACCTATTAAGATAGAATATTACTAAGATTTGACTGGTTATTTAATTAATTTAAATTTTTATCGACTGGTTATTTAATTAATATAAATTTAATTTAAAATTAATTTAATTAATTTAAATTATGGTAATGCCCACATGGGCTATTTGCTTAAGAGGCTTTAAATGCAAAAACTGATACTGCATACAGTGTAGTAGAGTCTCATTCCTCCAAAAGGGTATGATTGAGAAGGCGATTACATGTAAATGTCCCTACCAGAAGCGAAATGATTCCTTATTTAATTTTTTAAACTTTCTATAAAATATATGCTTGAAATCAAAATACACAATGTTTCTTGCCTAACAGAATGAAGATTTTAGAAGGCGTTCAATCTTTTTCCTACACTTGGAAATTCGCGTTACCAGACTTGCAATACTTTTCCCACACTGTGGGAGTTACGACGGCCACTAATTACTTTGTAAATGAAAGTCTGCCTTCCTAATGGATATCCTAAGGAAGCTCGTATAGAAATTACAAATTATGACTATCTCAAGAGCACTTAATGTACTCAAAATATCCCATCCACAATCGAATCCCATACGAACCGACCAAGACAAGATATAAAACAAGATGCGCAGAAACTTAAAGTTTGAATAGCTTAAGAAAATTAGGTACTTTTTTTGTTAAGTGAGCGGCAGTTGCCAAATATGCGTTTAAATTGCTTAAAAAAAGCCACTGCTTATTTCTATTTTTATAGAAATATTTCAATCTAAAAGACATGCCGCCATAAAAGAGAGCTTCTAAAATCGTTCGGGTTTCAATATACTCCGTCATTTTTTAAAAAAAATCACTCTTTGTAATTAAGATAGAACAGTGTAAAGAGCTAACAAGAGAAGGGAAGGCTCTTGATAAAATATGGTCCTTAGGAGAGGTAAAATATGAAGATAACCTAACACAAATCACATAATTACTTTGGTATTTAAGGAAGAGAGAAAAAAAAACGTAGTAAACTTTGTGTCATTTATTTATACACAAGGGTGAGGAAGCAAAAGCTGTTTTAGGAATAACGGTCAAAGGATATTTCTGGTTTGGGGCTGAGTTGGTAATAAAATTGTCACGGCCAAGATCGGGAAAACGTTAAATCGGACATCACCTGTCTAAACACACTAAGCTGCGCTCGGTCTAATATCAGTCTCGCGTTTTAACCATCACGTCACGAAGTTTCACTTCTTAATTTTTTTTCGCTTCGTAATAGTTGAATTCTTCCTTCACTAAGGAAAAAAAATGTTATGTAAATATAACTAATTCTGCTTAAAAAATAAAATTCATTCACTTTTTTCGCCTACAGAATTAAATTATTTTTAATTTGCCTAAACACACAGCTCGATTCAACTGCCATAAAACAAGACAACGTCCGCTACAGTGCTAATACAAAGTAACTGAAATACAGCTGAGATGCATCAACATTCCTTTCGTGAAAAGGAAACTGACATAACGTTTGTTTAGTCTATACTAAAGAAAGGAGCATTATTATGAGCAAGCGCTAAGTTACCCAGTACACACAAAACACAAGACTTTTATGTAACTGCTTTTGGTTAATGTTTATAAGCTACATACCAGCTAAAAACTTTTCTCCAATCTTCGTTTGTTTTATACATTAATGTAATAAAGCGTCAAAAATACGTAATCTTCATATATTAATTACATCAATAAAAACTAAAATTATTAACGCTTAATTAAACTTGGCCTAAAACGAACAAAAGCAATCCAGACAACTGAATTACTATTGTACCAAAGACTTAAAACGAAGCTGGAATTTCGTTACCCTCAAAAAGCTACAAAACCCATACAAATTCAGCACAACTAAACGAGGTAAGATCAAAATTTAAAATGCATAAGACAATACGAAAAATAAATACTGAAAGCTGAAAGACACCTTTAAAGCATATGAAGGAAACCTAGCGCATAAAAGAATACAAACCGTGCGTACAACAATATGAGCGGTTTAGAAAAGGCTAATTGCTAGCAGTCGGACGCTTCTGAAGTCAACGCTTTCTATGCAGTTGTTTTACGAAAAAGTGCCATTTTTTCTTTCTGGAAGAAATTGTGACTGGTGACTTATTTCAGGGCACGTAAGAAAACTGATTGGTTCACAATCTGAATATCAACTGTGGCGTTTACATTTTACAGACGGACGGAGGTGTCATCTATTTTCACAGGAACATTCTGAACTGTATTCTTCCACAGCGCTGGGTCGAATGTGCAGCAGATGGACAGCTTCCGCCTTGCGCAACCCATTCACCAGATCTTAGACCATACTATTTCTTTCTTTGGAAATCTGCTAAAGACAGTCTATAGGTACGAATATTCACAATGTGCATTCAAAAACTTTGTGATCAGGTAACGCATGCACTGAAGGACATTCTAGTAGATATGATTTACTGAATTGAAATGATTTTGGACGAGTTTGGAATGACCGAGCTGTTCGACGACCACGCAGATGTGCCTCCATGTGACCCACAGTGATCAAACTGAAGGAGTGTAATCAACGTATGAGAAACTTAAGCAGCTGTCGCAGCTGATGGCATATTTTATGGCCCTGCCAGACGAGAAATAAATTGTTTGCCAACTTTTGAAATCGCACTTTCTTTTGTGTATGTCCTGCATTTTTACGTACCGTTTTAAGATCAATCAGCTCCAGCGAGCGAGTTAAGAGTTGACTTCGATTTCAACATTAAACTTCATTAAGATCGGTCGTATTACAACATAACTTGGGATTGCATTACC
>KK116392.1:115567-154082 GCA_000611955.2 Stegodyphus mimosarum | reverse complement strand
AGTTTAAAAACATTGTCGTCGAAAATATCGTGGTAAAAAATAAAGTACCTATAAATCATGGCATGAAGATAACATCGCAGACATGCGTTTTTCAAGCTTTAATAATTGTAAATGAATATTCGCTTGTGAGCGCAAGATGGAAAGAAGGATAATTTTTACTTTCATATTTTTATTAACTAATAAATTATCAAAAAGCAGAACAAGAAATTTAAACAAAACAATAAATAATTTGAACTATAAGAGTATCAAATTAACAAAAGTGAAGAAAATAATATCTTAATTAATTTAGTAATTTTTTTTTAAGTAAAGTCATGCAGTTATGCTTATCTTTCTTTTTCTATTCTTTTTTAGATTACGCTTTTCATGAAAAATTACCAGTAAAGCTTTATAAAAAATAATTTATAAATGATCTTTGTTAGTTAACTATGTCAGTTTAAAATTCTATTAAGTGCTATAAGTTGCATTAATGTTTTATGCTTAAGTTTCCATTTTACATTTTCAAAAAATATTCACTAGTTAATACGAAATATTAAAGTAAAAATTATCCTTTTTTCCATCTTGCGCTCACAAATCATTATGCGAGTATACTTTTACAATTATTAAAACCTGAAAAAACATTTATGCGATGTTATCGTCATGCGATGATTTGTAGGTACTTTATTTTTTACCACGACATTTTCGACGGCGATGTTTTTAAACTGCTAAGTTTTGGAACCGCTTTATTTTTGACGACGATATTTTGTACCACGATGTTTTAGAACTGCGATATTTTCTCTTCGCTTTATTTTCTCCGACGATGTTTTCTTCCACTACGCTTTCTCCTTGCGTTGTTTTCTCCGCGATATTTTCGGCAGACACCCATTTAACTATATGTTTATAAATATATGATTCATTCCGCCAAGAACTTTTATATGTGTCTCTTTTATTATACACTCAGCTTACATGCCCAAATTAATTACAACGAAAGTTTTTTTTTTTCCCTTGCTCTTATTTTTGAAGAAATTCTCCGCGTGACCAAGATTTCCGCAGCTATACCAACGAATATTTCTTTTTTATTTTACTGGTACCCTTGGAGAAGAAATATTTACATATGTTTTGATAAAATAAGTTAGGATTTTTGAATACTAATAGTTGGAAAGGTATTGCAAGATTTTGTTTGGTAGTATTCACTGTTGACTCAAAATGTTTTCTATTGGTTTTATTTTCTGTTAATTTAAGAGAATCAAAAAAAATTACATGATCCAAAATAAATTACATTAAAATTTTCCAGCCATTGATATTTTAAAATCTGGATTGATTTTCATAAAAAGGGGGGGGGAATACAAACATCTGCGAGATTTCTTTCCTCATTCCACTAGCAAACCTCCAAGTTTGAAATGGCAAACAAGTGACCCTAGGCAATTGCAAGCTTCCATTTCGACCAAGGACAAAGGGAAGCAAAAATTTAGAGGCAGCATGTGTTTCCGTGACTTAGTAAATTAGTGATGAAGAAGACTGGATGATGGTCAAAAGGCCTCGCAAAGATGAAAACTCTATAAATGCCATTCAGAAAATAGTTTTGCCTCTAATTGCAACCTTGATTTTATAAAGTAATTGGTTTTCCACTAAATTATTTAAAAGATCTTTAATTTCCCAATTTAATTTAATCAGTTTTCTGGTTAAAAGCATGCAATTTTACTTATTCCTTACGCAGCTTATTCGAATCATATATTTGTATAATATAATCTAGAATTCGGAAGTAGAAAACATTTCTCGGAATGTAATTTTGCTTTTCGATGTAATTTGAAAGATACTGTGGTATGTATACCACTGTAGAATGGCTACTCTTTTTAGCATATGTTTTAGCACAAAATACTATATCCTTAACTTTTTCAAAATCTTTAAATATGTATGTTATTTTATGTTAGTTGATTAATTTTTATGACCTAAATCTTTATCATAATTCCTTTTGTCCCACTATTTCTCATCAGATTATTTAAATTGAGAGTTTTGAAAGTTTTAGATGTAGAGATTTTGAACGCGACACAATTTACTTTCTATCGCCTAGTTCTTCCTCTTAACATTCCAGCCTTAGCCATTTTGCTGGCCGACGTTAAAACGCGCCATTAAAGTTTTGAGCCTACTTAAGTAGGCCAATTTGGGCAGATTGCGATAGTTTTAAATTGAATTTCATGTTTGGTATTTTAAATACCCATAAGGGATGGTATTTCACTTACACTCACAATTGGTGACTTCTGTTTCGTTTAAAGATTGAAGGAAAAGATATTAAAAATTAGCTTACGATTCTCTTATAATATTTTAGAGGCGGTAATAATTCGCTTGGCAGTTTAATAAGGTCTGAAGGATTTTGCGATTAATATTACTCAATTAAATCCCTATATATGCTTCTGAAATTTAAAATATTAATTGTATGCATACAGATGTCTGTTCTTGTGACTTATCTCTCTTACCTGATGGTAACTTCAGCACAAGCCCTCGACATTCATCGTGGCAAGGAGTGCAAGACTGAATCTGTCGCAAGAACCTTGAGCACCGTACAGGTAACAGTACGACTTTGCTCAGTTCCGCCCCTAATTTTGATGCAGAGCAGCCCAGGGCCACGTTGCTGAGGCTCTCCCACACCTCTTCCCCTACCACCAACACTTCAAGAGGATTTCCAGGTTTGCTGCATATTCAGAACGTCCCCATGCCGCACAAACACTACATTTACAAAAATCCATGCCTTCTCCGAGATTCGAACCCAGGCCCTCTCGGTAAGGCAGTCAGCATCGCTAACCACTATCCTGGCTGGGCGGCATACAGGCTTCTAAAATAAACAGGCAGGTTTATGCAAAACTCTTTAATAAATAAGCTACGAAAACACATAAAAACTGTGCAGTTTTGCCATAAACATTACATATCGTGTTTTTAAAATATTTATGTCACATACCTGATGTAAACTGTAGTTGCAAGTTAAATGACATTAGTTTAAAAAAAGAAGGCTAATATGATTTTTAAGACTAATTTCATTAGCCTTACCTTAAAATATTTCCTTGGTTACACTGAGGGAACCTGGAATCTTTACTGCAAATTCATATCCTTGTGAGACACCTCAATAAGGAGTTATAAGCATGAATTATTCCAGCTCATTTAATGACATTGGTGGAAAGCTGAGCTATTCTATGAGTGCTCAATAGATCAAAATAATCCTATTAGAACTCGATAGGATTAATATCTGGTGGCTGATATGTCTAGTTCGTTCATTTATTACTTTATACTTCGTTAAGTCAGGTAAATAGAACTATCTGCTCAGGGAGATTGGATTTAACCTGCTTGTAAGAGAAAAAGATTATAAACGTCATCGATGTACATTGCGCGAAAAAAAAAGTGGAGACAGTTCCATATCTCCGGTTCTACTGGGCCGATTGATGAAATTCAACTTGCATTTTTTATATCTCGAAAGCGCGACAATTAGGATATATAGGCATTTTGAAAAAAAATTGGACTTTTATGAAATAACATACCATTTTCCTTATATTTCGATTCTACGACTCAAATTATACCTAGAAAATAAATTTTGTAATTTTTGGTGAGAAATTTATCTTCGCGCATTTTTTCCAGTTTCCAAGAATAATTCACTTAGCGAACTTCTTAATTTATAGCAACCTATTTCCTTTTCGTTTTTTTTTTCATTCTTCGCGAGCGGAAAAAGAAGTCACCGTTGATACGTTCAAGCAATTTTAACAAAGCGCGTAAACTATGTGCAAACCGCGTAAATCATGTGTGGAGTTATTATCGCTTATAACATGTATGCCAAATTTCCAAACGTGCCAGTATCTAAATTCACGTATATCTTAGGAGATTTTGATTGAAAGATTAATATGTTTTGCAGGTTTTGTTTAGAAATACATCTATTTTAAGATAATAGTAAAAATTTTATAGGTTATAATTCAAAATCTTTTTCGAAAAATTTATAACAATTATTTAAAAATACAAATTTAAGAAGTAAATCATAAAAAACGGACAAATTTATTTGAAATGAGCCTAAATTTCGAAATGTGAAAGTAAAATCAAATAAGTTTAATAAAAAAAGAGATATTAACAAATATATACAAAATTCAATTAACATGGAGGAGCTAAAATTTTGAGAGGTAATTTTTCAGAAACTACTCGGCCGATTTTTACAAAACTTGGCACTTTGGCATAATTTCAGTTGTAGATTCGAAATGTAAAAAGAATTAGTAGGTTATTTCAGAAATAGCGCGATTTTGTGAAAAATACTTATATTAGAACAGTACTATATATAAATCTAATATTTAGCCTAAGTCGTGCTTTCGAGACGTAAAAAACGCAATTTGAATTTTGTCAATCGGCCCAGTAGAAAGGGGAATATAGAACTGTCCCTTTTTTTTCGCAGTGTGCATATATATTAAGCATTCATCAACTATTTCAGCTTGACCATGAATCAGAATTTAACGTGCTTAAATCCTTACCGTGATATATTTTTGACTGAGTCCAAAATATTGTATTATTCATACTGTTCTTCACTTTTTCCAGATAAATAGTATTTGCGCTGTATATAGTATTGTAAAACTAATCTACTATAGACCATTAAGCATTTCTAAGCCTAAAAATATGAAACATCAAACCTTTCCTCAGTGAAATTCCTCCGCAGTTTTCATGTGACTGCTGTGTACTAACACTTAAACAACGACAGCATGATCAGAAGAAATGCGATAATTCCTTATATTCTCCACTGAATGGGAAGGATGGAAACAAATCAGATTCACGGGTTATTGTCCACGACGTTTTATTTCGGAAGAAACTCGAGAATCAGTTGACTAAATCCAGAGGGTGACGATTAGCAAACTAGTTATTAGGTTCGTTAGGTTTAATTTACTATGAATGCCAGAGAGTGACGATTAGTAAACTAGTTATTAGGTTCATTAGGTTTCACATACTATGAATGCTTAGTTATTAGGTGAAGATTTTAGGTTTTAGAAAGCCAGTAAACTTGAAATTTCTCTTCTGCTGTCACCAGAGTTTAAGCCAAGTGTCTTCTAACTGCCATCTATTTGTGTTCACCATTTATCCCTACCCCCAAAATCACGAGCGAGGGAACAAAATAATTCTAATTTTTTCTTTTTTTCGTTTCCAATCTTTTTTCTTTAAAAAAATCCTCTGAAGCGAGGATCAATCGCAGTCTTTAAATACATCTGTAGGAATAAAAAATAAAATAATAAAATAAGGTTTGCAATTTTAAAATGCTAAAAATCATAATGTTCACGACCTTTTTCCGAAGCGTTTGGTTCAACGCAGGACAATATGTAGAACCCTGTATGAAAACTATTTAGCGAAACAAAAAATTTAATTCATTGCGACCCTTGATGTAGCCTAAGTTGACCTAAATGAATGCAAAAATTATTAAAAAGTGACCTATTTACTATCGAAAAGGAAGTAAAAAATATTGTTGCGTGTGTGCGGATTCGAAATACATTGAATGCACAAATCCGACAATAGGTCAATAAAAATTTATTCTTATCAAAAGAAACCTATCAGAACGCTTGAATTTTCCCCAAAGATATTCGTAGAAGTGTTCACAATATCCCTCAGTTAAATGAGTGTTTATACTTCAAACTACTAAAAATGTTAAAATACAACGCAATGCAAAGCGTTATCTAAAGAGAAAGCTAGTTCAAATATTTCAGTTCACACGGAACTAAACAAATCGCAATAATAATAACTAAGCAACTAAGCTGAGATGTCTGTCTCTCCCCGGCTTTAAATAGTTTTCAACCAGCCACGAGAGACAGTCTAGTATTTTCAGCTTCTCAAAATTTCTGGAAACCAACAAGAGGATGGAATTACGGTTACAGCTAAGATAGTGTTCAATTATGTTTATTCAATTTCAATACAAATTACCGAGATATACATTTATTCAATGTTAAATGCATGTGCTCTTGTATTTTTACTTTTGCGGCATAACGTTCTCTTAAAACTTATCTCGCGCTGCATTGCTGGAATGTTATAAGTTTTACCGCTGTCTGTGGAGTAACCTTTATGTTGCCTACAGCTAAAATTTACAGTGGATTAGTGAATGAATATCTTGTACAATATCCTTAAAATGTTAAATCATTTTCTCACCATATTAAAAACAATTATGCCACAAAATGCTCACAAGTGTAGAATGGCTTATTGCGTCAGATACAATAGTGATGGTTCTCTCCTTAGTACGTCCTAAAGTATACAACGTGAGAAGAAACGAATGCAATATGTCGGTGATATGATCGATGGTTACTTTAATATAGAATTTTTGCTTTCTGTTTAATATTACATTTGGAAGAATCTTCCTCATTTCCATGAAACTGCATTCCTTTCTTAGTGGATTTTGCAATCACACGGAATTAAAAAACTGAATATTAACAAAAGAAAAATCTTATCATTAAATCTCGAATCTAAACTGGCAACGTATTAACAAGACTGTCTTGAAATGGTTTCTTATAATTTTCTAAAAAGTACTTTAAAAGACAGAACATACAAGATATGCTACATTAATAAATGTAATACTTATGAAATGTCAATGAATCTTGAATTTAAAGTGATGGCATATGCATAACAGTATCTTGGTGCATTTAATTTCTGCAATTAACTCTGATAAAAGTAAACTACATATTAAGAAGCTGTGGGACTAGTCTTTTTGCAATGTAAATAGATATATTCAAACTTTAATCCTTGAGACTTATCGCAAAGGCTTGAAGATGGATGTAACCCACGGCGTAATACAACAGGGAAATGGTGTAAAAGACCCTTTTACTGAATACAACAGTTTACAGATGGCAAGGACTTACTTGCTTATAATCACTGGCAACTTGTAGAGGAAAACGTAAAAGATAATATAACAGTAATTTACAGTAAATTTAAAGTGTAGTACAAGACTACGCAGTTCATCTTAATTTAACAGACTGACTCAGAACCTAGACGGGCTGGATAAAAGTTCGGCGGCAAGAATGCGAAGCCGATTTTCAAGTTAACAGTTGAAAGAAATAATAGCGTGCGCTTACAATAGCGAAACTACGCTCGGACTAAACTTTTCGCTGCATCAGTAAATACACTAGTTTATCAAGCTAATTTACATCTTGGCGAGGAAACCCGAGAGGGAATAAGAGAAGACCGAAAAGGCTAACAAATTAAAATAACTATTAGTAAAAATAAATGAAGCCCTGCAAAGCGATAACAAAATGTTCCTTTATCCTACATAGATTATTTATGCCAAGTTTGAACGAAAATAAATGGAAACTTCATTCAGTATGTTAGTTTAAAATTTTTTAATTCATTCTGTAGCATATACTCTAAGTGCTTCTGTTCGTTTTTTCTCTCCAGTACAACGTAGTAAAACCCATTTATACCTTAGTTTTTTAAACCAGTTTGTATGCTTACGGGAAAGCTTATACCACAAAACAATAATGCAGTTCTAAACCAATAAAATAGTTCATATTAAATAACATAACAAACTTACCTCACACAGTGGTGAAACAAATTGATGCTTTGTGGACGCTTTTCTAATCTGCAAGATGTATTTGTTTCGAATTCAATCTACTGTGTAAATAAAACGTTACAAATTCTGAAAGTTAAACAGGATATTTGAAGGAAAATCATTTCATGTTGCGCGAACAAGTTGCTCTAGAAGATAAATAGCTAAAAAAGAAAACATTATTTTGAGGAAATCAATGAATGTTTGAATATCGATTTACCCATTGTTTTATTCCAAACCATCCTATTTTAATTGCACTCTGGCAGCAGGTTTTCATTCATGTGTGCATTCATAAGATCGCTTGCTTGAATGGTATCATGAATAGCTCCTTCAGTACACACTTATATGAACAACGTGTGAGAATGAATTTGCTTATTAATATAGGAAGAATGTTCCTTCAAGTGCATAATGCCATTTCAGACGAATTTATTCTCATAAAATAGCGTATGTGAAGTGAAAATAAAATGCAGACGCAACTAATTATAATTATTTATCATATATCAAAAGGAATATATAATGGAAATACATTTCAAAGAAGGACTTCTGTTTACGATATATAATCAAAAGATATAATCAAACTAATAACTAACAAATATATAATCAAAAGATCTGAAAATGCTTTATGAGAAAATTATCCATGTGCCTCTTTTAAGATCTCTTATAATTAGTTGCGAAGCTCTGAATAATAGTTTTATTCATTTTAGTATTGCATTTTATCCAGCTAATGTGAAGTATATGGTCAGCAATACGTTCATATTTTTGTTCTATTGCATTTGAACAATATAACATACTGCCACGTCTCCGGAATTAAGAAAGACATAATCTACAGAGTATGCTTACACAATTTCAGAGCATTTCGTTTAAGAACTAAAAAAGCAGAATGTTTTAGAATAAAAATTTCTATAAACAGCTTATTATTTGATAGGAGAATATCGTCTGTTGTTTTTAAAATAATTCTTCTTTCAAAATGTCGCATGTAAACAAGCAGTGGATATGTTTTTTTTTTCTTTTTAAATGCCTCTACAGCAATAATAAATAAAATAATTAAATAAGATTTGTAATTTGAAAGTGCAGAAACTTATAATGTTCACGACCTTTTACCTAGGCGTGTGGCCCAGTGCAGAACAATTTGTCGGACCCTGTACAAAAACTATTTAGCAAATAAAGAATTTAAATTCATTGCGACCCTTGTTAGAGTATTGGTTGACTTAAATGAACGCAACAACAAAAACGGGACCTATTTATTATAAAAAAAGAAGAGAAAAATATATACAAAATTGATTCCATCAATGCAAGGAAAGTTTCAATAAGAGATTTATGATTGTCGCAGGATTCCCATTCAATGGGAAATTCAAAGTCATGATAGTGGAAAAAGATTTAAAATTAGCTCTGTACTAACAAGAGAAAGTCTTACGTCCGAAACTTACAGATGAAATTCGATTTCTTTATCCCAGTGACTTTCAAAGAGTGCAACATCCTGAAGACAAAGCAGCAAGTCATACTTCAAAACCTGCAACGGCATCCCATTCAAAAATGATGCTTTTATACATTTTCAACATATTCCTTCTGAGTCCCCTGACGTTTCACTTATAGACAACGATGTCTTTCGTCTCTTGAAGAGAGCTTTTCTAAGCGTGAACCATTACGTCTGATGGATTGTGTAAAGTACTGGAAATTAATACCCTTGGAATTTTTTCAAAGGCCCTTTGGTCATGGAACTCACGATGCGAATGTATAGTCCAAAAAAAAGGCTATCATATTGAAAGTTTAAACAAGTACTCTTTGCATTTTAAATGTTAATTAATCTTCTTCGAAATCGTTCTAAAAATGTGTAAACAGCATCTGCACCTTTATTTAAATGAAACCGTTTCTAAGATCGCATATATTTTAGCAATTTCTTGTTCTGTGAAGAAAGTCGTTTTTGAATTTTGCCAGTAAAGTTCAAAGGTATTAGAAAACAAATAAGTGTACTTTGGTCAAAGTTAACATAACAAATACAGAAAAACATGCAATCGGTCTTACATGCCCCCCCCCCAAATGATATACTTTTAAAGCTATTTTATCAAACGTGTTCTGTTGCTAAAAAGAGTTTAAAACTTAACAAAATAAATCCGTGAAAATAAATAATTAAGATTTACATTTACCGTTTGTCACAATTTTTTTATTAAAACTCCTCTGACGTCTTTCTCTTTTAAAACTGTTTTGACGTTTTTGGAATAAAAACAGACTCGATTTAAAAATTTGCTGCCTAGAGTGTTATAGTAATGCTACAGATAATTTTCTTTTGAGGTGTGGCTTGAAGTCTGCATCTTTAGAAACATTTTCTTAAAATAATCTAGAATTACAGATTTCTGGTGTAGTTTCATTTTGATAACCATTTTGAAACAGAAAATAAGTGACCGCAAAACTACATGCTAGAATGACATTTAGAGTGCATACGTTTATTTCCTAGACTCTTGAACGTCTGGTTAGTAATCGGATCTACGTAAAAATGTTTCAGACATAAAGCAGATCTTTAAGCAGATTAAGATTTTAATCTGAATGTTTTCAGGAAACTCGGGGGCAATATTCATCCTTCAAAAAAAAAAGGAAAGATAGACATAATAAGAGCAAACTGACTGATGATATAAGCTTTAACAAAAGTAATTCGGAAAGCGGCGAGGAAGACGAAAAAGAGCCAGAGGAAACGCTTAATGTGAAAAACTTTAGAGATGCGTCAAAACCTAATTAAAAACAAATCAGGGTAATAAATGGTCACAGTGACTATCAATGAATTTAAAATCCACATGGAAGAAATGTCTGCAATGTACAAACTTTCAAATAAACCGGTGTAACGGATTATTTTTAATAAAGGTCTGTGAATACAAAACTATATTTTTTGTTTCATACATTTTTTCAATAACTCAACTTTTGAAATCAAGATTACCCATTTTTTATTAACTTCAAATTCGAATAAACACCTATCTGTGACTATGCTGCACATTTATATATTATTTATTTAAAGCATGATGCACCCTGAATTTCTAATTTACATTTTTAGTATGTACCCTCTAAACAAGGAACACCTCTATTTAAGGGACAAATTGTCTGGTTCGGTGGGTCCCTCTCCTTGGCAGGTACTACTGCATAGTAAAATAAAACTATGTAAATCAAAATTCTAATTTGATTTGCAATAATCCCTTAACTGCCCATTTTAATTTGTATATTTCTCTTTTTCAGCCTAAAATCATGACTGCTTATAATGAACATCTCTTAACTGCCTCTTTCCACATTAACCCATTCCTTAAATTCCTAGATAAAGCCTATGACGCAGATAACGTACTATTATCCCTAATTTTAGAATCTTAAATACATAAAGCAACCGAAACAACATAAAGAAAACCCAAATTAACATTATAGACCAAGGTTAGTTTCAGTTGATTTCAAACTACTTTTAAGTCAATTTTCACGTTAGAAACCATCCCATTCGTTCATCGTTTCTCGGTCTAGCTAGTCTACTGTCTACTGTTCTTACTTCCTTGTACAAATTAAAAAGAAAGTATTGTAATCGGGAAAATTTTCGTGTATTATATTTCAACTTAAATATCCATTTTGATCTCTATCAAATGAAATTTAACGATGTTTTTGCGTAACATCTGTAATTAAGGACAAAATAAAAGACTCTTTTTCTCAAAAACAAATTATAAAACTTATTTGAAATGGATTATGAATAGATTTTCTCGTGGCGTCTGTGTGTAAGTACGTACGTATGTATGTATGTATGTATCTCGCATAACTCAGAAACGAGTAGCCTCAGAACGTTGAAATTTTGTATATAGGACTGCCATAACATATGGATGTGTACCTCCTACTTTGGTTGCAGTCGGCCGCGCTAAAAGTATATAAATATATATATATATATATATCCACTCTGTCACTCGGCTCAGTGAGTTCAGTTTTTTTATTCGTATATGTTTGTAAATTGTGCATTGTTTGCTTTAAAAAGGATTGAATTATGTTGTTCTTATCTTCCGGTTAAGGTTTTTATGCCTTTAGTTAACCTGAATGCAATAATTGTGGAATTACCAACAATTTAAAAGTTGTTTAAGTGCGGCTCAGCCTACTTTGTTTGTCATAGAAGCCCTATGTGTTTACATTTGAAACTTAGCAGAATAGTGGATTTTTATTTTCAACAAATACGGAAATCTAATTTTCTTCGCAACAACAAAGTAACGTCTTCTTTTATTATTGCGAATTAAATTATGCTTAATCCATTCTGGAATTGCCATTTAAGTTACTAAATTCTCCCATATATTGACTCAGCATAGCGTCCACCACAAATTAAGTCAGTTTCTACGCCTTAAATGTCTTTTTACCGAGTGAGACCAAAAGTAAACTTGGAGTTTTGTGCATCGAAAAATCTACCTTCTTGTCCTCTCGCCGAATTGTTGTTTTTGTACGGAAACCGTAATTCTAATTGTAAAAAAAAATTAAATTGTCTTATCTGTATTTGGCGTTTTATGCTTTACTATATCTTTCAATTTTTTATATAGATATTTTGAGTTTTTATGTATTTTTGCCTTGCCGCGAAGTGAGAACTGAATTAATTGAGTGAGAAATATATCTCTAATGAAATTCGAGGAAATAAGTTTAAATGAAAGGCAGCAGGAAAAGTGCGCATAATTTAATATTCCGTACAAGGAGATCATGTGGTGTATACATCAGATTTTTCCTTCTTATTGCAGCATAAGAATGTAAAAGGTTTCACAGTAGGCGCGTCTCCATCGCTACTTTATCTGTGTTGGCTAAAACGTTTATCAAAGGAAATAAAGACGTATTTAGTCGATCACTACGACTGTTACAGATTCCAACTAAAAGTTTTATGTACCATTCTGTGTCGCTCTTTTAAACTTTGCCTTCCACTGAGTCATTAAACTATAGAACCCTTGATAAGTTCTATGATTTGAAAGCAATCAGTGATAACACATTTCGAAATAAAGCATTTTATAGTTTGAAAGCAAAATCTCACTTCCTTTATGTTTATAATATGTAGAATAGAAGATTATTTATCTCATTTAACTGAAAAATTATCCGATAAATTTCAGAAACTCACATGTATACAGAAAAAGAATATATAAGAAAATGTTCAACAAAACTCTTTAACAAAAGTTTGTAATTTTGTGTAACATACATTAAAATTTAGTTGTTAAGCAATAACATGTATGTGATAGAATAAGTCAGGTATTTAAAATTCCTTTCTGAGGTATTTTCTACAGTAGACTCGCTAACCAGCAGACGATTGGAAGTTAAAAAAAATCTGGAGTATTTTAAAAATTAGGTTAATAAAGTAAAACTGCTTTTTAAGGACTGGAATTCCGATCGGGAAGAGGAAAAGAAATTTTAAAATTCTCTGCGAATGATGAAACAGGAGCGCATATTTTTAAATACTCAAATTAATAAACTTAGGTATTCGTATTCGTACTCAGGTTTGTGGTAATCGTAACTAAAAATGTTAGTTAAGAATACCACAAACAAATTTAATTTTATTTATATATGTAGTATTACCTCAGAAAATCCGACTGCCTTCTGAACTTTTGCATAAAATACATATTTTATATTATACAACGGGCTGCAGCCGAAGCAAAATTCTACGTATATCTGAAAAGAAAATACATAAAAACATTTCAGTATACAGAGGCTGTTCGCACATTTTCTAGACGATCTGTATTGTATTCACAAAACTAAATTACATAAAATTCTTGTGTTTTAAATGATCTATTTGACATCCCTTATTCTGAAGTATCTTCGACACCATAATTTCCAGGATAATAATGCCTTTTGAAGTGTCAGAAGAGGTATTCTATCCCATTCCTCCCGAACAGCTTTCCAGAGTCCTGTTAGGGTTTTGGGACAGCGTTTGGATAATGCAGATTTTAAAAGTCCGAAAGCACAAAAATCCATAGGTGACACATCCGGAGATTTAGCAGGGATATATGGCCTTGATACCAGGTTTTTGTTCCATTTCTTTTAGGAAATTTACAGTGGATTTTGATGTGTGACTGCTAGCTTTGTCGTGATGGAGTCTCACAGATTGATGGCACTGTGGGTAAAGCGATGGTATTTCATTCAGAAACATTGGCAATAAAATATGTTCCTGATAGTATTTGGAGTTAATGTTGACACTTTTTTGCACTCTCTTTATTTTTAACTTGCCATTATAAGAAAAACCAGCAACAATCATGAATCCCTTAGAAAAACTTTCTTTCGATTCTTTGAACCATGTACTTAAATTTTTTTCTCCCCTTTTATGATAATAAATGGCTCTTTTTTTTGTTACAATAATTTAAATACACCCATGCTTCATCTATTTTGACAATTGTTTTCCATTTTTCTTTGGATAAGTGTTTCTCCTATAGAATTACGCAGCGTGTCCTGCGTCGAACGATATGCTTTGGAAGAAGACGATGCACATTGCGTTTTTTCGCTATCTTAAGATTTAAATCAACGTTTATCATTTTGTTTACAGTGGACAACGAGCATTTTAATGATTTTGAAACTGTCCTTTGACTAGGGGGATTTTCTTTTAACAATAAACAACGTACCTTTGCAATATTCGAAGGTGTCCGTTTTTTCCTTGGATACTTGTTTGGAATTTTTGTCCCACTCGAGGCTCCAATTTGACGTTTTTTTTTCTTTCTTGTCGATGATATTACCTATCGACGTTTTAGATATCACAAAACCATGACTCTCACATCGTTTTTGGATAACGGAGTATGCATATTTCTCTTCGGAAAGAGCGTAAATGTAGCCTTCGAACCACTGCTTTGTTAAATTCTCCGTTTTGAATAAAAACAAAACTTTCAAGCCGCAGACGATAATTTTGACTTTTAAAAACAAAGTACAATTGCAATTACTTTTTTTACAGCAAACATGTTTTTATTACCGCTTACCAAAATCGTCTAAAAATGTGCGAACAGCCTCTGTAAATGAAATCAGTTCATTCTTCCCAAGCAACAACCAATTCGTAAATAATTTTTCTGGTTGCCACAGGAAACGAAGACTTTTGACACTTCAGTTTAATACATATACATACGAAGTCATGATTTAAATTTAATCTACTTTAGCAACTTTTTCGCAATATCAATAAAAGAGTTAAGGTGGCAATAACATACCGTGTCAATTATCCTAACAGGAAACAAAAAAGTTGCTAACAGCAGCTATTGATTTAAAATACTGACATTAACAAACAATTTTTGGCACACAATGACGTCCCACGCAGTCGTCTGCTTTCTTTAATGTCAGAATATGACGTTATGTGATAACAACATATTTAAGTTTGGCAATGTTATTTTTATTTCATATTTTGTAAAACTTACAAATTTTTTATTAATAAATTCTAGAATTTTGAAGCGAGCAGTCATAACACTCTGCGAAATAAAGCATTTTACCTCCAGCGTACGCGACTGTTGCCACTCGGGAAAATGAGTGCGAAAATTAATGTTTTCATAGTTTTTAATTAATATCTCGACTGACTAAAGTCTTACGTAAATGAGAACGGTCGAAATTTCTTCCCATAATTTTTTGGAATCTGGAGTAATCTCTCTCAAAACTCAACTCCCCGCCGTTCCGGAGAAGATGATCAAAGAAACAAGCAGACGAACAACAGATTTTAATAGTACAGATTTAAGAGACATATTTCAGAGAATATTAGGGTTACCAAAAATAACTTTGGAATGGAGTCTTAAGTCAAACTGAGACTGCATTTTTTTTTAAAGCCGAAAGGGGAATTAGCCTCGAACTCGGAATTTGTGTTTAATCATTATAAATGCGTAGTTTCTTTTTTCTTTCGAGTATGTTGCCATTCGAAAAAATATAAGGTATTGAACTTTCAAGTTAAATCTGCCTGTTGGGGATTAACAAACTGAGCTGCCTGAAAACACTAGATGCAGTTCTTAAGAATATTTGTTTCTTACTTTTAAATGGAATAGATTTAAATATTGCAAATGTATTTAATTCATGATATATCTAATAAAATATATTTAGCATTTCCATAGAATGATGTTACATATCTTTTATTACATAATTTATGTTTTTGTAAAAAGTAATGAATTTTTGATTAACAAATTAAAGGATTTGAAATCGAGTAGTGGCAACTCTGCAAGGGTAAAACATTTTATATCCAGAAATTCTAAAGATGAGCTGTTTTTAAATATTTTGTGATTTCATTGAATTTCACGTTGCGCAAGTGCGAAGAATAGGATCTTTAGGAAATAAAGTTAACACAAAAAACGTAATAATGAAGAAATAAAAAAATTGGAATCCATCTTCAAATAAAATAGAACATTCATGCGATGAAATCAGGAAAGACTGAAAAAATAGAAAAGATGTATGCTAACACATAACACTGCCTTGGAAATTCTAAGCATATTCTGATTTCTATTTTTTTCATGATTTTGCTGTTGAGCTGTATATGGCACAAATGGGAAGAAAATATGCTTAATAATAAAGCTAAAAAGACAAAAGAAAGAAAAGAAGATTAGGTGGAATGTGTACAACAGCAGATTGGCAGACTGTGAGCCCAGCGAGAGCGTAAATAGCATAAATTGACCCTTTGGATGACTGTTAAAATCTGAAGCTAAAGATTATAGTTAATCAGCTTTATTCTTTTTTAACAAGAGAGTTGAAATAATCAAAAAGTCGAAAGCGTACAGTAATTTTCCATTTTAATCGTAAAATTTATTTTTTAAGGAATCTATTATAGAATCTTTAAGCTTCAAAGTAAGCAATGATTGCACAAAGCATTCGTTAGGGTACTATTTATTCCTTTATTATATATCCTAAAGAGGCTATATTACTGGAAGATTTAACAACTTTCCTATTGCAGAAAACATGAGATATGAGGCCACGAAAAGTTGTAGTATGCTAATTCTAATATATATCAGCCTATTCTGAGCATTTTCTTTAAATTCTGTATCTTTCTGTTGCAACATTCCTCACCCTAGAAAAGGCGTCTCCACAGTGGTCGATGCGAATCAAAGTGGTCGATATGGCATTGACATGGGATTGAAGAAGAAAATAAATTAATGTCACTGTTATAATAAACAACAAAATTTAAAATAACGGCTAATTTGTAAATTTGTTGCTATTATAAATGAAGATCCAAACAGTTTTAAATCCATCAAAGTTTTAAAATTACGAAAATTTCAAAATGACTATTGTTGTGTAGAAAATTCACTTAATTACACTCATGTCCATAAATTAAAGATAATTCGGAGTCACGTGGAAATCGAACTCTAAAATAAATATATCGCCTGTAAAATCAGTACATACATCTTCAAGAATCATATGCAAATGATACCGATGGTACGTCACAATGACGAGAGTGTAAGAGATTGATATATAAGGAATACAGGCAAAGAAGTAATAGTGTTCGCAGGCGCTTGATAAGCATTTCAGTGCAGTAACCGAATAGTTATGACACAAAGGACGCATTTGGATGGTTTTACACGTGGTAGAATTATCGACCGTCTGGAATGTGGGCGTACCCAACAGGAAGTATCAGACGAACTTGGAATTGCCCAGAGTGTCATCTGCAGGCTTTGGCAACGATTCCAAGATGATGGTAATGTGAGTAGACACAGGTTTCTCCAGAGTTACAACGCCGAATGAGGACCGGTATTTGCAGTTAATGCCAAAAGAAACAGGCGGAGCACAGCCTCAGACCTGTCTCATCAGCTCTCTTCAGCCACTGGTACACAATTTCAAGGCAGACCGTGTACAGATGCTTAGGGCAGATTGGTCTATATGCTCGTAGATCTGTCAGATGCGTTCCACTTACTGCAACTCACTGTCACCTGCGGTTAGCCTGGAGTACAGAGCATCCATTGTGGACACCGCAACGGTGGGCTTGTGTGATGTTTTCCGACGAGTGCAGGTTTAGCTTGCAGTCTAATTCTCGCCGGACTTTCATATGGAGAGCTCCAGGTACCCGTTACCACCAAGAAAACATCATTGAACGACACCGTTAGGGTGGTGCAGGAGCGCTTGTTTGGGGTGGAAATTATTCTGGGTTCCAGAACTGACCTGCATGTTCAAATTGGAACCATGACAAGCCAAATCTATCGGGACGTCATTCTGGAACAACATGTACGTTTGTTTCGGGGCGCCATGGGCGCACAATTTGTGTTTATGGATGACAACGCCCGTCCTCACTGTGCAAACATCGTAAGCGAATGCCTTCAATCGGAGGCTATCACCCGTATGGACTGGCCAGCATTCTCACCGGACTTGAATCCAGTACAGCAAGTGTAGGGACATGCTTGGCCGACGAGTTGCCAAGTTGTAAACATGTAGGAGGAGGCCCGTTAACCTCCTCCTACATGTCTACCGGAACTTCGGAGAGCATTGCTTTTTGAGTGGTATAATATCCCCCAAGATCCATTTGATAATTTGATACTCAGCATTTCTAGGCGTTGTACGGACTGTATTGCATCGTCTGGGAGACATACAATGTATTAACAATCATACCAACCATGTAATATTGGTTTTTTGTAAATAGGTTTTTTTTTGTAATTTGCTCCAGGGAGAAAATATCGCTAATTTTTTAATAATATCAAATACATAGCATCTTTTTTTGCTCTTTACCTTTTGTTTAAAAAATAAACTTTACAAATAAGTCAAATTTGTTTTTCTTCTAACTCTTCCTTTGCCTGATTTTGCATTATGCTTAATTTATGTACATGAGTGTATTAAAGTTATGACTTACGAATTAATTTTTATTATTATTCTAAGTTTATGCTACACAACGTTATTTCACTTAATTTGCTGTATTTATATTTGCTTTGGGTTAATTTTAATTAGGGGTTTTTGCTAGTTAAGATTTGTACGTATCTTCCACTCGTTACTCGTAGACGCGTTGAAACACACAATGGAATCGGGTGCTTTTCTACGTAATAAACGTGATTTAATATTACTTAAGTTGATCCATTATTAATTTATATCACTGAAATTATTAAAATTAGCCTTTTAATTTAAGATCACTTTCAAGATTCTAGCTTTAACAGTTTTTAAGATACAGTATATTATTTAACTAAATTTTTACACCTTGCTTGTGAAAAGGACTTGGGGAGGAAGGTATTGAAAAAGTTGCACTTTTAGCTGAATTCTAAGGCTTTGCTTACGTGTTAAACGGAATACAATGAGTCTAGGTTGTAGGTTTTTTTTCTCTGCACCTGCGTCGGATTCTGCGTATTTCTTTTGGTGTGCTTCATGACATTTGAATTTGTGTTTAGTTCGACACCTCGAAAATTTTGAAATTTTTACAGGGGTGTGTACGAGGTTTAGAGCACTGGATTTTTCACCTTATTTAGCGGGGCTTGGCGATATATGGTTTCCGTCTTTGAGAAAAAGCCGGTGCAAGTGTCTCTCCCTCCCTTTTCTTCGCTTTCTTTTGTGCAGCTTCGAAGGGGCTTATGGCTCCTTGCGATTGCGGCTGGATGAAACTAAAATTTACTTGCCTCCTCGAGAGAAAGTCTTCAATAAAATTCCTAGTTTACTTTCCTCCTCGGAGGTCGTTTCTAAGAATTTAAATAAGATTATGAGCTTATAAGGCTCCCCTGTTGAGAAGTAAGGAATGTTACGTAAAATCGTCGTTTGCTTGCCTCCTCGGAGGTTGTTTCCATCGACTGCAATGTCTTATCCGTTTGAATTGTGCTTCCACGTGCTGCAGTCTCCATTCATGTTTGTGAGGATCTTGCCTTGGAGATTCTACAAGATATTGCTTCAACAGATTTAATCATTCAACAGTTCTACGTGATATGGGACTAGGAGTTCTTTTCCTTCGAGTCCAGTAGTTCTGGTTTAGCTGATACTTCAAAGAAGATTTCAAGGGCTCCAAGAGAATTCAACAATTTCTCCACCTGATTTTTTTTAGAAAGTTTCAAGGCTTCTGCAAGATGGCTGTTCTATCATCGTACTAAGTTAAAATCTCTTTCAGTCGTTTTCTTTCATATTTGGGTTAACCCTAATTAACTAATTAAAGAAAAAAATTAATTATCTTAATCGTAACTTACTAATTTGTTAGAATTAATTGTTAGAAGGGTTCTCCCTATTTTAAAAATATAAATTACATTGGCTTAGTTTTTTTAATGAGTTTGTTTAAAGATTTTTTTAAATGTTATGAAATTGGAAATTTTGTTTTATTTGGCGAACTAAAAAAAATACTGAGCTATTGTAAATTGTAAAATTGTACTTGCTGAGTTAAAGAAAAATTGAAAATTTGAAATAGAATTTTGCTCCTATGTTAATCGTCAAAATCTTCTTAAGAAGGTGGTTCTGCAGTACTCTATTAATTGAATACGAAATATTAGAAAACTTTTGATGAGCTAAAATAAGATACCTAATTTTAAGGATTTTATTTTGATTGGTAGTATTCTTTAATTTCCTGTGAAATGTAAAAAAAGGGAAGGTAATTTTAAGTTGTTAGGAATACCAGATTTCCTTTAATTTTCTGTGCAATAAGATAAATTTTAACTTTGTTCTGATTAGTAGTGTTCTTTTATTTTATGTGCAATAGTAAGGTGAAAGAACTTAAATAATTGTTAAAGGAAATAGTTGTTATGAATTTTTATAAATTTTTACTCAATGAAATAGTTATGCTTAATTAACAGTTATAGAAGTTTTATGTTTATTTTGAAATTGCAGAATTTGTTGAAAACACATATTTATGTTTCGCTGTTAAAGTTATAATTGTCTCAGGTTATTTTCATACCCCGGGGGAGAATGTGTTTATTACAAAAATTGATTTTGACATAATTTGATATGTTCGAAAAATAAACTCTAAGGCTGTTGACTCTAAGGCTTCAAAGTTAATACTGATTATTGTGTATCTTTTTTTTAAATGCTAGGACACATTGATTCACTAGCATCAAGGTTCATGAGTTGTTAACTTAAAATTATAAATTCACAACGCAATTCTTAAATTTGTTTTGTTGTGTTCTCTCCTTCTCTAGAGAGGCACAACACTATTAATGGCACATTATTTCAATGGATGACACCCCTTTACTGTTGTAAGTAATATGCTGTTGAAATTAGCTTTTAAAGCCGCTCACACGGATAGTGATTAATGACGCTAATTGCCATACCGGAAGCCTGGGTTCGAATCCCGGAGAAGACTTGAATGTTTGTAAGCGTATACTGACTGTGCGACAAGAGGACGCACGCCAAGAGGACGCAATTTGAAAACGCACGCCGAGCCGAAACCCTTTCTGGAGACTAGTAATAGGAGAAGAGGGGTAGGAAATCCTCCGACCGCCCCCTAAAGTTCTCTTTGCCAGAATTCCACCTGGGTCGTCAGGTTAGCAATTAACAAGGCTCATTGATACTTAGTATGCCTACATGAATGCATATGTCTCGATATTGCTTCAGCCTATAACTGCGTAGAATCATTAGTTTTTTTCGAAGCAGCAAAAAATTCACTTCTGAAATTTTTAGTGATAATGGTACGAATTTTGTTGGAGCCAACCATGAATTAGGTAAACTTATTGGGAATTTGTTCAAGGGTGATAAAGAAAAAATTAAGGAATATACCGCTAGAGAAGGAATAAAGTGGAATTTTAATACCCCTTCTGCTCCCCATTTCGGAGGCCTTTGGGAGACGGGAGTAAAATCACTGAAATATCACTTATGTAGCGATTTTAGTTAGTTTAGAATTGTGGATTAATATGTAGTTAATTGCAGCTTATTTGTTAATTAATTATTGAGTGGGTAAAATTATATGCATTAATTTGTTCTTATTCTAAATTTTTCTTCACTAGTTGTGCCGCTTACGTTAGTGAATCAATTATTTTTATGCGAGTTAAACAAGGTTCTCATTCTTACAGTTACGCGTTCGATAGTACTAGCTTTCGGGAAAAGGAGACAATGGGAAATCGGTTGCTTTCTGCGTAATATTTGAAATTTAAAAATACTTTCTTTTTATTTACATGGATGAAATTTATACCTCTTAGAGAGAAAAAATTTAGCTTTCTTATGAATCTACTTTCATGACTGTACGTCGCTCCGTTGGAGAATTATGCCCATTTAATTGTTAAAATTGTTGAATTTCGGGTCTAAAGTTTTATTCTGCTAAAAGGGTGTTTTTTCGAGCACTTTTCGTCCAAGGTCGTGTTTAACGTCCGGTCGGTTGTAGGGTTGTTACATTCTTTCCCTCACCCCTCTTCCGTTAGCGAAGGGGGTGGCGAGGGTGGAATTTTTTTTGGTGTGTAGAGGGAAAAACTAGGTTTTCGCAGCACTGTTTTATGTTTGGCGAGATTTGCATACTTTTTCACCAAATTTGGTGAATTTCGAAAATTCTGGACTCTGGACGATTAAAAACTGAGCGCAAGGCCTTTCTCGCCTTCTTTTGCCTCGGATTGCAGCTGTAAGGAAGACTCGCAATTTCCTTCCTCTGGAAGAGCCGCCATGATTACTCAGGGCGACGGTTAAAAGATTTGAAGTCCAAGGCCCTTATCCTGAAAGCCGCCTTCGGCTTGATGCTCACTCCTATAAACGGATGATGTCTAAGGAGTTCTAATGTACCTCGAGACATCTATGCATTTTTCGTCTTCCCACTAGGATGGGTCTCGTTCCTTTAATTTTTTCAAGTTTCCACCTTCTTCCCATCGGACTAGGAGTCCAGTTTTCTCCCTTCGAAAACATCAATGCATTTTCCATCTTCCTACTAGGATGGGCATTCAGGTCACCTGTTAACATCTATCACTGTGCTGGCAAGAATCATGTCCGGTGGAGTGCCTCGTACTTCAACTTCAAACGACTGGTCGTCTGGGGAAAATTCCAGCAGATAAGTTCATTTGTTTTTGTCCATAGCTGTAGCGTTTTGTAAAAGTAACTTCAGATTTAAATTTTCAATGATAACCGATACCTTTGGTTACAATGGGTAACGCTTAATTAAGCTTCAAAAGTTTTTTCTACTAGTGAGTTCAACTTTTTGTTTGTTCTGTTCCTCTTTTCACCTGAAATTTTTGTACAGCATTCAACCTTAATTCTGTGAACATGTATTCTCAATAATAAGGATAATTAAATTCACACAAACATTGGAAAGGATTTGATTAATTGAAGGAAAATTTCTAGCTATGATTTATTAAAGTAAGGAGTAATAATATGTATATTTAATTTCTAATTAAATTCCATTTACCTTGTTTGTCAAAAGTTTTTCTGTTGGATCTTAAATCCAGGCTGTTTAATTAAGCAACTGCTGAGCTTTTACTCTATTTAGGACCTTTTAACTTTAACTTGGGATGTAATTAAAAATATATATGATTTATATATATGAATTAAGACAGAGATCTTAAATTAGTTAACTTATCTAAATTTTACTTTTTACTTTATAAGTTGCTAATACTTTTGGTTGAAATTAACTTTAACTTTTGCAAAGATAAGGAACAAATAAAAATTTAAATTCTACTTTACCTTTAATTGAGTAATTGAATGAAGGAATAAAAGTACTCATTTTTCTCCAACGGGACTACATGAATATGAAATACTTTCTAACTGCCTAAGGGATTACTTAATTGAAGTATATAATTTTCTTTACCTGTGTAAATTACGAAATTTCTTTTGAACGAAGTAATCTTTATCAATATTAGTAAACACTTAAGATACTATGCTCGGTGATTCATTAAAATTTCGTTTTTTGTATTTTTATGCTGGCCAGCCGAATTTGATAACTGCATATAAAAATTTAATATTTTTACGGTGAAATATTTTTTTAGTTGTCATCCCGGTACCATAGTGGAAATTTTAGTTTGTAAGATTGCATGTCCTTTTTATAGTGCTGTAAAAAATATCCTTGTCTATATATATTTTATTCAGAGTATTTTTCTTATGATGTATTGTGTAATATTCTTAACACCAGTACTCCTACTTGGTCTTAGGGGTTGTTCAAGTTAGTTCTTTTGGTAAAACTTCACACAACGCAAGAAACAGATTTGGTCTTTTGAGATTATTGTAGGCAAATTATTTAAATTCAGGTTATAATTGTAACAGTTAGTAATTTTGTAGTAAATAACCTAGTATTTAACGTCTGGTACCCATAAGGGCCAGAACACTTAAAACGAGTTATAGGAAGTTCTATTTTCAGTCACGAGGAATTTTTGACTTTAGTCATCCAAATTGAGGCAGTTCTTAATTCAAGGCCACTTTGTCCACTATCTAAGGATCCTAATGATCCTAAGTTTCAGCCCTCCCTCCTGCACATTTCTTAGTCGGATCATCTTTGGTTTCGTTATCCGACTATAGTGAAATTCCAATAAATCACCTTGTGAGATGGCAGTTGGTTCAAAAATTTACGCAGTTAATTTGGAAAAGATGGTCAAATGAATATTTAAATAGGCTTCAACAAAGACCGAAATGGTCAAGAGGATTAGTGAAATTTAACGAAGGTGATGTCGTCCTAGTTAAGGGCTCTAAAAATACAAGATATTTGAAAATTTGAAATGACATCTTGCACGAATTGTTAAAACGCACCGGGTTGAGGATAATGTTATCAGAGTAGTTACAATAAAAGATAGAGCTGTAACATATCAGCTTCCAGCAACAAAAGTTGCTGCTTTACCATTTGTAAATTAATGTAGTTATTGATTGTTGTTACACATTTTGTGTTATTTGTGTGAATTTATATGTTCTAGTATCAGCATATTGTATTTTATGATGATAGTTTATTAGTGTCCTAATATCGATTTAATGCTTGTTTTAACTTAGAAATAGTTTAATGATTTAAAGGTTTATTTTAACTGTTGTAATGTCGATTCGTCATTACAGCGGGGGGGCAGGATGTTGGCCCCTTGCTTGGTGCGTTTCTGTGCCACTAGAGGTGGTCCAGGCAAGTTGCTGGCTAGGCGGTTACCTGGAAGGTTTGACGGATGTATCGTCGTCATTTGATATTTCAATCTGGAATTCTAAAAAAAGTCTCTCGTATTAAATTGTAAAAGTAATTAATTCTCGTTTGAACATTGTGAATTTTCTACAGTCCAGGAAGAATAGATACTTTTGAAATTCAATTTGTTCGATTTTTTTCATTCGTTTATCAAAGCCATTTTGTATGAAAAGTGTGCAGTGCCATTACAGAGACTCAAACCCGGACCTCTCGAATACGTGCTGAGTGTGCTACCATTACACCACCCTTCTTTATATATTTCAAGAAACCTTTACCACTGCTGAAATGACACAGCCATAATAGATTTTGAATTCTTTCTAAAATCAAGGAAGTGAAATAATTTTCTTTGATATCTGACTGTATACCAAATATTTGGCATCATATACTTATTCGATAAGTATATCTATACTTATTCGATAACTATATCTATACTTATTCGATAAGTATAGATATAGTTAACCTGTTTTGTGCATATATATTTCTTCTCCTTCCGCCGCCAAATGGTCGGATAACTTGAATCGTTTACAGGGGAGCGAATTTACCGCTTTGCCTCAGGTGAAAATCTGTGTTGGCACGGCTCTGCTATGCACTATAGATTTTCAGAGAGTATTTTGAAGGAATTTTGAACTTGAAACTATATTTTACTTCTGCACATTATGTTACCTGGAAAATTTAATCAGTGAACCAGTTGTCAGTGTCGGTTAATGAATCCAATGCTTGCTATGCAATAACGTAAAATAAAAGTTTTTACTATGATTTGAGTTTTTATTATGAATATAATGCATGCTATACAGTAACGTAAAATGAAAGTTTTTACTATGATTTCAGTACCAGTTTCTCCTAGAGATATCTGTAAAGTAAATTCGCAATATTAGGTAAATTAATGTTATCTACACTTTCGCAAGCACCTATTAAGTACTTTGAACATGTATAGAACAGAATATCCTTAATATGCTAATTATGAACTTTTCATACCAATACTAAATCTGCTATTGTTTTCTTGTGCATTTTTTACCTTAGAATTTTTTTCCTTTCGAATGTATCATATTACAGAGGCAAAGAGAACTTCAAGAATAAGGAATACTTAAACGTAAGCTATGCCTTCGTTCATTGATACCTAAAGATCTTTAATGTGCTAGATTTATGTTAATTGCGAAATTACTAGACTACAAGAAAAGCATGCATTTAGTTCGTTACAGAAGGGAATAATTTATTTTGAATTTAGGTGATAGTTAATGAAAATTATAATTCATTGCAAAATATTGTTGAAACGAAATTTTTAACCACAAGAATATTTCCCCCTATATTTTAATGCTTTTCTTTGACACTTTTTTTGTAACTTTCGGAGCCATTTTCCGATACTTTTATTATAAAATCTGAAAAATCAAAACTACGGCTTATAAATATAAAGTGACTAAAAATTTACTGTTTGTGATAAATTTAGTCGTAGAATTATCATAATTTTGGAAACTAAATTATCACTTGTGTAACATTTTTAATCATGTCTTCATTTCTCGCACATATAAATAAATACAGTCGAACCTCGATATAACGAACTTTAAAAAACGGGAAGCCTGGTTTGCTATATCCAATCCGATAAGAAAGATGATTTATTCCATGGAGGTAAGAAAGGAAGGAGGGGTCAAGTCTGCACTGAGAGTGAAGCACTGCTCCAAAGCTTCAGTCTCCAGATAGGGTGTTTTTTGTTTACATTCAGAAGCTCCCTTGACAGCGCTCTGATAATATTTCGGCACACGACTGTTCCATGCAAATCGAAAAACGGAACACTTCCACATCAAAGAAACATTCATTGTGTGATGGATAATAGCAATTTGTATAATTTACTGACATTTACGCAAAAATCATATCTTGGTTATTTTTCGATAACTAACAACAGCGATTTTGATTATGAATTTGTTTTATAAAATTCTAAGTTGTTGAACTGCGAAAATATAGATTTTATCAAAAATGTTATGTTTAAAGAATGAAAAATACCTTACGGTACATTTAAAATTACGGTTAATGTTTAAATTTGAAATGGATAGTTATTTTTTATTATATTATGAGAGAATTATTAAACAGTGTAAAATCGCTAATAGAGGTATTGAGTGCTCTGACAAAATATATTTACTAGAAGATTTGAATTTGATAACGAATGTATCCTAACACTTGTTCTAAGTCAAAAGTTTGATACTTGATGGCTGAATGTAAATATAAAATTATGCATGTTAAAATATTTATAATTAGGCACAAAGGTTAGGTTAAGTTTTCATTAAATAGCGTACGGCATGCAAGGTCTGTCTGCCTAAAGAGAGAGATGCCATCGTGGAGGAATTTCGAAGAAAAACTGACTTTTGAGAGGATACTAAAAATAATGCATGTAATTTTCATTCAAATTATATTTATACTTATTTCTCATGTAAAAATTTCTGGTATGTGCTAAATTATTATAAATTACTTTACTCGAAAAATATAGTGAATGCACAGAAATGAAAGATTTGTAAATGCCGAATATGAAAAATATGAAATATATATGGGTATTTATGATATGCTTTCAAAAAGCACGTATCTGCCTTTAACAAAATATGTAACTATTTATTAAATTTTTTATAAATGTATTTGAAATAAAGGATTTATTCATTCATAAGCTCCTGTGAACGTTAGCGTGAAGAAATCTAATTACTAAATGTATCTAAATTTATAATGATTATAATTATCTAAATTATCTAAATTTATAATGATTATAAATATTATCTAAATATATAATAACCTTAACATTGAATTGTAAACATAAATTGAAATCCTGTTGACAAATACGTTTATAAAACAATTTAAGCAAGAATTGTTCGTCCGGAAAGCAATCTGTTAAAAGATATTGTAAAGCAAATTCTATGAGCGGCGTAGTTAAGGAAGTAATAAAGAAGAATTTTAGACTATGTATTGTTGAAATTAAGGGTAAAAAAACTGATAAGTATAATTAAAAGAATTATTTCCTTACCTTTAAGTTACAAGTTCTAAATAATATTGAAAAAAAATCCCTTTTTCATTCCCTTTCAGAAGTACTGAGAGAAAGTTAAATACTATTTAACATATTTGATTATTAAAATAAAAGGTACTGTAATTTGAAATGGACAGAATAATGCATTAACCTAAGTTTTTCGATTTAAAAGATGCTTCAGAAGCTAAAAGATCACGTCATATTTGAAAAGGTATTTTAGGAAAAAGCTCTATAAATAGAAAAGAAATAATGCATAATTCTAATATTAATAATACAACAAACTTTGATCTTAATTTTTGTAATCCCGAACCGAATAAAATCGAATTAGCTTAAAATTTTTTTCTACTGTAATGAACGAAAACTTGTGAAAATATTTCATTCAAATTAAACCGTTCTCAGCAACCTGTTCTGTGAAAAGTATAGCTTTGAATTCCGTTCAGAATGAAATGTTAATTAAAAATGTATTCTTTTCAGATATTTAGGACTCTGAAATATTGTACAAAAAGAAATATATACATTTATATGTATATTTACGACGCAATTACAAAATCTTTACATCCGATTGTGTCAAAACCCATTGATGTTAATGGTAAATAACCGGATGTTTTAGTCACCACGCAGGGATCGCCATGCTTCAAAGCAGTATATGGGGGAAACCGGTTAGGGGCCTTTCCTTCTTACTTCCTACCTCCATGGTTGATCCCCTAAAAATATGTAAAAATTTAATGATAAGTAAAGAATAAAATTATTGGTTTAACATTGTCACATCTGTCAAAGAAGGGTAAAAATTTTAATTTTTAATAAATCGTGTTAAGATTTAATTACAGGAAGTTATTAAATCGGTTCCTCATTCTTTTCTAGTTATAAAGACATTAGTTTATTTGAAAATGGGACACATAAAAAATGCGCAATGTACTTGCCGGGACTCGAACCTCGGACATCTCGAATACGCGCCGAGTGTTGTCACCATTACACCACGAAGGCATTCTAAGAAGGCGGGAGAAATACCTTATACAATTTCTTCAAAATGTTAGGAGAATTCATTGTTTGAGTCATTTACAAAATGTGTATCATATTATGGATTTTCGGAATGGCGAATATTTTCAGAAATGCTTCTTAATCATATCTGTGCTCAACCTTTCTCAACTTTATCCAAATGTTTCCCATGAGCAGAAAATTACAGTTTTCATTTTTTCATATGGTACTAATTGTAGTTGTCATAATCTATACTTTTGGTAGATATCGATTTGGATGCATTTATTTTGTATTTTTTCGAATAATGTCCACCTCAACTTCTATGCAGAAGTTTTAGGTATGCAGCTCGCTATGCTGCTGAATTTTTGACACAAAAACAGAGAGTTTTATCAAAGATTGTTTGAGAGTTTCCTCTTCTGGAAAGATGAGAAAAAAATTTAATTTCAGAATCTACAGGGGTTACCAATGTCCAGTGAGAACAAAATCTTTCTCTAAGATATGCATGGCTGAAAAGCCAAATGATTCAATAACCTTTATAAAGAATATCCTATGTTTTGCGAAAGACATTTAAAGAGTGAAAAACCTCAGTTTGGAGGATTGGATTTGGAGAGTATTTATATTTAAACAAAACAAACCGATAAAAATGTTAAACTAGAAAACTTCATTTTTATTCATAAAAAAATAATATGTCGCATAGAAAACTTCCTTTTTATTTATAAAAGAATAATATGTCGCAAAGGTCATAAGATTCACTACCTCCTCTTCCCCTGAACAGAAAAATTTCAAGACTTCCATCATACTTTCTTTGTCAGAAAAATTCCAGGACAAAGGTCGTAAAAATAGAAATTGCATTTAGCAAATAATGATCCCAGCTGCTATCAAAGTAGGCTGTTGGCTATCTATATACAAATGCCAACGTTTCTGGAAGTCTTGGAAACAAAGATATGCTTATTACACCTTGGCTCTTTTCCTTGGCTCTTTTATAGTTCAGTGCTACATCTTGCTTAGAACACGGAGAAAGTTGGAGGTGGTGATCCGAAAATAACAAAAAGGGATTTTCTTTTAGGGATGGAATATTAAAAATGGATGAAATGTGGAGCCTAATATTTGGAATATAAAGGGAGCGACTTTAAGAGTTAGTAATGTTTTATTAAAACTTACAAAAATGTTTGAAAAAATATGTAGGATACAAATAAATTCGTGTACGATATCAATAAAGTTTGCTACATCCGAATTTCGTACTCTTGAAATTTTATCATAACAGTCTAAAATACACTGGTGAAATAAATTAAGAGAATTTTCATATTTGATCTGCGATCTCCAGAACTACTGGACAGATTTTTAATAAAATTTGGTGGGAATATAGGTTGATATAATACAAACAAAATAAACATTCAACAGTTATAATAGACACACACTTTCGTGTGTAACACTCATGGGAGTCTGAAGGTCTGAAACAGGGATTGCAGAAGACACAAAAGAAATGGGTTAATAGGGGGTATGGTCCCCTCTTACAGCCATACAGGCCTCGCACCTTGATGTCATACTGAAAATGAGGTAGTTTATCAGTGCCTGTGGCAACTGGTCCCACTCATTCAGCAATGCAGTTTTCAGTTCCTGGATGGTTCTCGAAGGGGGTTGTAAATTGCAATTGCCCTGCTAAGAGCGTCCCAGACGTGCTCTATCGGGTTGAGGTCTGGAGACCTGACTGGCCAATCCATCCGGCGAATATCCTCACTCTCGAGAAAGTCGTCGACCAGAAGAGCTCTATGTGGCCTCGCGTTATCGTCCTGTGAGATGAACTCGGGACCCACTGCACGGAAAAAGAGAACATAGGGCTCCAAGACCTCATACCTATACCTCACACCAGTCACAGAGCCTCTGTCAAAGACGTGGAGAAGTGTGCGGGTATCCAACTTGATGCCTGTCGAGACAATTACACCGCCACATCCATAATAGTTGATTTCGAGGACATTGGATGGTAGGTAGCGGGTCCTTGGCTTTCTTCATATGAAAGTACGGCGAGAATCGGTGTTCAGGCTAAAACGGGACTCATCGGTGCTTTTCATCGACGAGTCCCGTCACCCATTGCTCTGTACTCCAATCACTATGCTGCCTGCACCATGCTAATCAGACTCTCCTGTCCATAGACGTGAGCGGGACGCAAACAGCCGGTCTTCTGGCAAACAGCCCTCTCTCATGCAGCTTTTTGGAAACAGTAATTCCTGTTATGCGGGTTCCTGTGGCTGCATACCGGTCCCGAAAGAGCTGAGAAGCTGTAGCCCTATTGATACGCCTCGCTAAAATGGACAAATAACGATCTTCTATGGCCGTCGTGGCTCTTAAACGACCTTGCCTAGGCTTTCTCTCGATGGATCCAGTATCCTGGAACTGTTTTCATAGGTTACACACGACGCTGGGCGTTAAAGTAAACTCTCTGCATATCTGGACTTGCGATTGGCCTGCCTCTAGTCTCCTCACAATTCACCACCTCATTCCATCATCTAAACGTTGGTTGTTACGCATTTTTAGTATTCCGATAGGAATTTAACCGATTGTTGCAAGATAACACCAAGAAATTCGCTGAGGTGGGCTAGCGAACGGAATTTGTCTTACCCTCCACGCTCTTGTAAAGCCTGTTTTTCTGCTGGCTTCGCCTACACACACGGGTACGCTTATGTACATTTTTATCTAGAAGCAGTGGTTTTTCCTTCAGTTCAGTTCTTTTCATGCGATTCGATAAAATATACAAATTCTCTTAATTTATTTCACCAGTGTAGCATTAAATACGCAGGAAACTAGACGGGACCAAAAGGTTCTTTCGTTATACCCAGAGGTTCGTTGTAAGCCAAGTTCTTCATAGTGGGGTTTACCCGTATATCGAATAAAATCTATCAATTTCAATGGCAATCAAAAAGAAAACAGAAGATCTTCAGGAGCAAAGTGTTTTGCGAAACAATTGAAGACACAATAACCATTTTATAATGAAAGCAAATAACGCAACAAAAGAAAGAGGAACATGCTGCTGTATATTCAAAAAATAATAATGAAACGTGAATGTTTAATTCAAATCATACCTACCTAAGTTTGCGCAGCCCAGAATGGGATTAGTCCCGTCAGATGGGCCGGGCTGTCGTCGAAGAATACCTACGTAAGTTTGCTTTTAATGCCTATATTATAAAGTAAAATTGGCATGTTTCTGTTCGAATTTATTTATAGTCAACATATTGACACTTTTGGAAACATCTTTATTTGAGTGTAATAATTTTTCCATGTCCAACCCATATAGAAAGGCATTTTATTTTCTTTCAAAATCGTGCGCAAGATTTTTTTGATATCGCTACAATACACTTTAAGATAAAGATGCGAAAAACCTTAAAGTGATAAAGAACTAGATCATTCTATAAGAAAAATATCGATCTTTTTTGCCAACATTTTCCGTTTACAGGCTAACTGAAATTCTTCGTCTTGTTCAAAGTCTGGTTATTTATTTGATTTTCTCCTTTATTAAATAAAAACTTGAGAGAGAGAATCTGGTTTTTATTGAATCGCGCCGGTAATGGCTTTCTGATATACATCATTATGGGGCAGCTGTGGAGTTTCTGAGGTTGAAGAATCTGTACCAGCTATAAAGCGAACATCCGATGCTAAATATAGAGACATAACCAAGATTACCTTAAAATAAACGTGGTAAAGAGTATCAGCCACAGCTCTCAGTTTGTAATGAAGTCCGTCCAAAGGAATAAGCATTAAATAACTAGCGTGATACCCTGTAATGATAAATAAGGTTAAAGAATCAGATCCTTTTATATTACTCCTCTTGCTTGTTGGTTGATTTGTTCTTGTGTAAATTACGTAAGCATTCGTTAAAATTTTATTTGATTTTTAGGTATTTTTGCATTGATTTTATTTATTTCTTTAATTCTTTATTTATTCAAAGCATTTTTCATAATAATTTTATGTTTATTTTTTGTGTTTTTTCCTTAATCCAAGTTACCACTTCTTGTACTTGTTATATGCTTATTTCATGCATTATGTTCTATGTTTTTTAATTTTAATTTTACTGATGTTAGAGATGTGACCATATTAAAAACTGAAGTATATATACGGATAGAAACTTTCTTCTCTGGTCTTTATGACATTTTTATCGCCAGTTTGGCAATATATAACGATTTCTCGCAAATTGGGCGACATTTTTAAAGCTTCGAACGAACTTTAGAAAATCTCAGGATACCAATGTCACAAAAATCCTTTAAAACAAATTCTAAGGGAATGATCATCGAGCTCAGTACAGACGTACAACTTTCGATTGAATCATTCAGTTAATTAATTAGCCCTCGGTTTCAAAGCAGCCGTATTGGTAGGTTTACTTAGCACTTCTGGAAGCTTCTAATACTTCAAAAACTCGCTCCTAAGATTTCGAATATGCTTCCCCAAAAATTTCTCATCGTCATTAAGTTGACGAGAAATCGTCAAATGTTTCCATAAATGAAGACAAAAATTATCGCTGAAGTGAAAGGCTAGTTAGGAAAATTTTAATCCTTACCTCAGGTGCCATTAGGCAAACCTATCGTTGCAATTCAAATATCAATTCATTCAGATTTAAAATATCTGCAATATTACATAAGAAATAAGCACATACAAGCGTAACAGTTAGCCACCAGTTCAATTAATAAACAATAAATTTATTTCATAAAATGCTCAAAAGATACAAATTAATAAATGAAAATAATATTAACAGCATGAAATAAAAAAATCTGATGTGTACACCACATGACTTCCTTGTACGGGATATTAAATTATATGCATTTTTGCGGCATTTCAATTTCAAACATTTATTTCAAAATTCAAACATTCAAATTTCATTAGAGATATATTTCTCATTCAATAATTCCCTTCTCCCATTGCGACAAGGCAAAAATACATAAAACCTCAAATTAGCTTTTTTTAAAAATTGAAAAATACGGAAAAATATAAAACATAAGTAAAGTTAAAGCAATTTGTACAGTTAAAATTAGAGTTTCTACTCAAAAACAAGAAATTCGGCCATCGGGCAAGAAGGGAGATTTTTCGGAGGACAAAACTAAAAGTTTACTTTTGGTCTCACTCGGAAAAGGCAGCGAAGGCGTAGAAACTGACTTAATTTGTTGTGGGCGCTATGATGAGTCAACATGTGATGTAATTTAATAACTTAAATGATAATTTCTGAATAGATTAAGCATGATTTAATTCGCAATAATAAAAGAAGAAATTATCTTTGTTGTTGTGAAGCTTTGTTTCTCTAAATTGACAACAAATCCCTACTCTGGAAGTTTCAAATGTAAACAAATATGGCTGCTGTGGTTAAAAAATTACTCTTAGCCATACTGAAACAACTTTTAAATTGATGATAATTGTACAGCCATTACATTCAGGTTAACTAAAGGCATAAAAACCTTAACCGGAAGATAAGAACAATGTAATTCAATCATTTTTAAAACAAAAAATGCACAATTTACCGACATATAAGAATAAAAACCTGAGCTCACGGAGCCGAGTAGCAGAAGGGGTATATTTGTATATATATAAAGTTATATACTTTTGGTGTGGCCCATTGCCACAAAAAAGGAAGGTTCACAACTGCATGCTATAGCAGTCCCATATAGAAAATTTCAACGTTCTAAGACTATTCTTTTTTTTTAATTATTACATACATGCGTATTTTTTTTTAATTATTACATACATACGTATTGTATACATACGTATGCCACGAAAACAATGTCTTCTAGATCCATTTTAAATCAGTTTTGTAATTCGTTTGGGGAAAAGAAGTCTTTATTATGTTAGATGTCACACAAAAACATCGTTAAATTGCATTCGATAGCTGTCAAAATGGATATTTTCGTTGAAATATGGTACCCGGAATTTTTCGTGATAACAATACTTCCTTTACGTCGTACAAGGAAGTACAAAGCTAAAGTACAATAGAATAAAGTCTTATATTTCCAAAACTTTACAATAATGCAACTTCAGCCAAAAGTGAACACTTTAAAAGACGTAGATTTATAAAATGGTATGAGCTGTTGCTGTGCTCGAGAGTATTCGAGAATATGAATATGACATGGCGCGTTAACTGTCTACAATAAATCATGAAATGAATAGTGGAAATAAGCGAGAAAAAGTAATATTTTAACTGGCTGGGAAAAAAAGACCCAATTGTGAAGCGAAATCTCCCAAATTATTAAAATGTTAGAAACAATTCAGTAATTGTAAAATGGATTAAATTGTTCTTTTGGGGGAAGAATGGAATTAAAGTAACTTATTACAGCACATTCATTACCCCAACACAAATATTAAAATTGCAAAATAGAGTTATTATGTTTATTTAATTCTCTTTTCAGAAGCAGTCCGTTTCAAAATTTTAAAATGTTATCGCTGCCCATGGAATCACTCACATCAGTTTACAGCCATCTCCTTGAGATAATAATACCTCATTATACAACACAAAACATTTTTCTTTTCTTGCCATGAATCTTCTGACACCAATAAACAAATCGCAAACTCGAGTCTTATGAGATAAAATAATACTGCAATTATGAAATAAAAGAACTTTGTTCCTTATGATTCATGCTGAAATTTCAATTTTTTAAAGACTAATTTCTATCCCTTTAAATAAATTTGTATCGAAGAAATAGCAACAGTTGAATAAAATTTACAAAAACATAATAGTACAGTTGAGTGCAGTGAAAACATTGCTTTTAAAGATGATAATGAGCTACTCACAAACTAAAAGCAAAAATTACTGTTGCTTTTCATGAAGAAATAGATTTCTATAATTATCCATTAAAAAATCTAGAAACATCATTAACTTTTACTGAGAACACATTTTTTATCTGGAAAATTAACAACATGTGATGACATCGTATTAACAATATTACGTGATAACTTCGTTTTGAAAAATTCCAGAGCAGGTGTAATTTCATTAGTTGATAATGTAATCTGGCAATTCTTAATTCACGGTTCTAACAGCAATATAAAAGTTATTTAGCCTTTACTTCAAAAACTTTCGTAATAATTTTCGGTACATTTGCCAAGTAATTAAATTTTGCTTGCCTTTGATCTGCATGCATGTGTACGGAATGAAGATTGTGAGAAATCACTTCTTAATTACATTACACTGGTGTGCAAAAATTAAAGACGAAGTCGAAAAATTAGCATATCAGCTGAACGAAGAGGCAGAGAGGACAGAAAGACCAATCAGGAGATTAAGTGAGGTGATGTACGGTAGCACATGCGCAGATATGCAGGTAGACGTAATGGGGGGAGTGTCTGAGTAGCATAAAGCATGTTGTCGGTGTAAGATCAGTATTTCTGGCAAAGAGATTGCACGCCGTATAGCAGTTAAAATCACAACGAGTTGCTGCCTCAGCGAGAAATGGCGAATAATCAATCTGTTAGACGACATATGGATGCTTTTACTCGAGGTCGAATCATTGGGAAGTTGGAGGAAGGCCGCAGTGTGACAAGTGTGGCTGCAGAGTTCGGAATTGCTCACAGCATCGTTTCACGACTTTGGAGACAATTTCAAACTACAGGAACAGCTATCCGGGGGTTTAGTAGTGGTCGTCCACGAGGAACCACACCCGCAGATGACCGGTATATTGCCTTACAGGCCAGAAGAAACAGGCGGCAGACAGCGGAAGAAATCGCTAGACACACGACACAGGCGACTGGACGACCGATATCGCGTTTTACCGTGGCCAGAAGACTGCACCGTGGTGGTCTGTTTGCGCAACGCCCTGTACGGTGTGTACCTCTAACGCCTGCCCATCGGAGAAGGCGTTCTCTGTGGTGCCGGGAACACCGGAATTGGAATGACAATGAATGGGGACGAGTACTCTTTACACATGAGAGCAGATTTAGTCTGAATTGCGAATCTAGACACATACACATCTGGACAGAGCGGGAAACACGCAATAACTTCTTCAACATCATCAAAAGGGACTGTTTTGGAGGTCCCGGAGTTCTCGTTCGAGCAGACATAATGCTTGGTAGCCGGACCGACCTTCATATCTCCCAAGGAGGTTCGTCGCCTGGGACTGCTTTTGTAACGAGGTTCTTCTTCCTTACATGCGTCTTTTCACAAGGGCTATGGGTCCTCAGTTCCTCTTCATGGACGACAACGCTCCACCTCATCGCACAGTTACTGTCGAAGAGCTGTTGGAGAGTGAAGATATTGAACACATGGATTGGTCGGCAAGGTCTCTGGATCTAAATCCCGTCAAGCATGTACGGAACTTACTAGGGAGACCCGTGGCAGCACGTAACTTATCGCCAGTAACGATTCCGAAACTGCGATTGGTGCTACAAGAGGAACGAGCAGCAGTGTCTCAACAGCTCATTAACAACCACATATCCAGCATGTACAAATGATGTGAAACCTGCCTAGCAGTCAGGGGAGATCATATCCCCTATTAAAGACCGGATGTTTCTTGCTGGACACCCATCACAGGGATATTTTGGCCTTCAGTCCATGCTACTTTTCCAATAAAGCTTCTTTTTATCCCTCTGATTTCTCTTTTAGTAAGTGTTGCTTACATTACTCATGTCCTTACATATTGGGGATCTTACGGTATTAAATGGGTTGATTTGGAAAGCTTTTGTACAAAGTTATATTGAAAAAACCGTCTTGTCCTTAATTTTTGCCCACCAGTGTTTTTCCTACATTTGGCGGTTAGAAATTTCGGCAGAACTTTGAATATTTCTGTAAAAAATTTTTAACATCTGTAAGATTTATCCTAAGTTTCTTAACAGTTATTTTAAATTTTGTATCTTTCCCATCATATTCTAATTTCAGCTTACAATTGCCTACCAGATTGTACTTTCAGAAACGCAGTAAATGCAAATGAGAAAGAGTACTATTTAAGTCGATACTTCACCGACTCCGAGTGAGAGAGCTTGATTCCCTAACTAGTGCGCGTTTGCCTTTCGCTACGTTCTCCCTTAGTTACTACGCTCGGCCATACCTTAGGCCCTTGCTTGGCTTCGCCGATTAAATTAATACTTAGGGACCAACTAACCAGATTTCTGATAGCTTCGGCCATACCTTTCAGATAGCTTTAGTTAAACTTAGTTTAATTTAAATTCATAGTTATTTACGTTCAAGCCCGAGTAGAGGCTTTGTGTAAAGTTCCAAGTAGGAACTGATTGTAAATATTCTGCAAAATAAAGAGTATTGAACCCTTCTTACTTGTTTTGTTCACACACTTAAGCGATTATTCGCTTGTTAGTGTTCGTGGGGTTCTACGTTAGAACTTTAGAATTAAATAAGTAAAACGCCACACATCTTTTAAACATTCAATAATTCAGCAAACAAATACTAATTTTTCTAGCTGGAGATCAACGAACATTTACAATTGTTACTTGTCAATTTTACAATCATAATACATACTATTCTTAAATGTTTGTAAGCCAAATGGTAATTCAGTATGAAAATCAACTCTTCCTGAGTAGTATCCTGGTTGCATTCTCAGTTAATCACTATGACTCACTCCCTTACCAGCCTCTAGCGGTAACAAGGACTGATGTAGTCTCCGACAATTACTAAAACCTTTCAAGCAGATCGGAGTAGTTCTTATGACCAACGTGGCATCTCCGCATTCCGTAATCATAAAACTGCATTTAACGTACGCTATCTTTTAAACTCTCTTGATTTAAGTTGCATAATATGTTGTTGTCTTGTCCACGAATTTAATAAAAGAATGTTTGCCAAAGCTTCAGGAAGGTTGAACTTCTACTTCCCAGGAACTTTCAGGAAGTTCAAGGAACTTCCGAGAACTTTCAGAAACTCCCGCTTCTACTTTCAGGAAGGTTGGACTACTACTGTTTGAGTAAGAGCACCCTGGGAGTGGTCCAGAGACTACCACCCCTCTCACCTCCCACCAAACCGCATGAAAGGACTTTCGACTCGCCATATATTTAGTGTCCCCATGCCGCAAGATACTACACTTTTACAAACATCCGTGTTTTCTCCGGGATTCTAACCCGGCCCCTTTAGTGCCATAGTAGGTTACCCTAACCACTATACCGCCTGAGAGGCAGTTGCATAATCTCCTGCTCCAAAGTATTATCTATGTCATAA
>KK116392.1:29978-115552 GCA_000611955.2 Stegodyphus mimosarum | reverse complement strand
TGCAAATGAATTAAGCTTCATTAAAACTTAAAATAATTGTTCACAAATTCATATTTACAGAAATATTTGTTAGAACATCTTACTCAGGTTGATTTTTAAAAGCTTTCTTCTATGACAGCTGAAGCTTTAAAATTCTTATTTTCTTCATCTGAATAGTAAATATTCAGGTTTTTCAAAATCGCTGAAACAACCTTGTATTTGGCGTACATTTATTAAAACACTCAATCGATTTCGAGGGCAGCTACAGATCCCTCCTCATCGGCATCGGGAGAACGAAATTTCTAGAAAGGGTAAACAACCTCAGTAACGGCATTTTTTGTACCCTCGGGTAGTACCATGCGCGAGGAGGCTTCACGAAGGTGGTCTGCGAGACGACCAGCCATTTGCCTACCGCTCAAGTCACGCCATAAGAGGGAGCGTTTGCAATGAGCACGGATCAATGGAAAGCTGCTCTCTTTACGGGTGAGGCCAGTTTAGTCTGGAAAGCGATAGTAGGCGTTATTCGATATGGAGAGAATCTGGAACCCGTTATCATCCGTCAAACATCCCTGAAAGAGATGCATACGGAAGAGGCAGTGTCTGTGTTTGGGGTGGCATCTCTTTGGATGGACGCACCTCCATGTCTTTGTAAGGGAAACCGTGAATGCTCAGGTTTATGGAGATGATATCCTTGATCATTATGTGCGCCCATATGCTTATAGGTGATGCTTTCCTGTTACAGGACGGCAACGCAAGACCACACAGGGCTCGCATCTCAACAGGAAACAATTTTGCGCATGGAGTGGCCAGCTCGATCCCCGGATTCGAACCCTGTCGGGCACGTTTGCGAGGCTTTAGGGAGACGACTAGCTGCTCTCAATCCGGCCCCTCAGACACTTGCCGCTCTTGCAACTTCTTTGCAAGAGCAATGGCTCTCGCTTCCTATGGAACTGATAGACCGCATAATTGAAAGCATCACATATCGCTGTATGTACTGTATTGCTTCTAGAGGCGATCATATTGCATATTGAAGGTACCTTTCCTATATCAAACTGACACCTTCGATTTGTTCATTTCATACATCTGCTAATTTCTATACTACCATAATTTTCTGGTAATTCCTTTTTATGTTATTTGATACCTTACTATGTGTTGTATATTGTGGGTACGTTTCATAAAATTCTACATGTAACTTTTTCAGTAATCGTGATTTTTGTGATTTTTCCTTAATTTATGGTAACCAGTGCAGTACCGAGAAACATGAATGCAGTGAAATTCAAGTAATAATAGCAAACATTAAAGCTATTTGTCAAAGCAAATGTTTTCCGCTTATATCGCAGTATGGAAGCAGCAAACATTCAACAAAACGCACTGACTATCACTTTTCTAATATTAGAATGAATGTTGAATATCGGAAGAAAAACTCGAATAATTAATACATTTTAAAATTATTCGGATAACAAAATCAGCATCATATCACCCAAAATAAAAATGCTTTTCTGAGTATATGGAATGTTACATTATTGTCCAACATTTCAATTAAATCATAGAAACATTTATACTGAATTAATCTAAATTAAAAGCTTCGGTGTTTGCCAAATTTTTTTCATTAATATTGTTACGGATTTTGTATTTATTTAGCTATTTATTTAGAATTGTAATTAAAATTGTTTTTATTTCCCCGTGAAAGGCAGCACGAAACTTATTTGAAAAGAAAGCGACTAAGGAAAAGCAAAAATACAATATCGCGTGCATTTAATATTCAGTAAATAGATATCTTGCAATTGTACTGTTTTGCTATCCAGAAAAACTGAGAAAATTGATTTTGTCAGAATATTCTCGTGCTTCATTAAAAAGCTTATAAAAGCCGGATTAAAACACCTCAGCTTAGTTGTTGTTGTTGTTTTAAGCGAACTGTATTGTTGACTTAATGCTGTTATTGATTATTGATCGCTGTGAGATCGAAATAGTTTCTATGTATTTTTATTTGTTTATATTCTAGTAGTTTAAAAATACAACTGCTGTGAGATATTGTGATATTATACGAATATCTCTGAGGAAATATTTCAGCATTTTATTTTATTTCTTGTGAAAAGAATAAATTTTATTTACTTTTTATCGACAATTCATTCAATATTTAAATAATAGCAGTAGTTAATATTAGCCTATTTCTTTACTTCAGCCTCTGTATATAGAGACATATTTATTATTAGAATGTTTAAAATCAATAAATATCATTCATTGCTAGTTTTCTAGATAATGTTTATGTGCACCCACAGTTAAGTAAATTTAATTCATATAATCTCTAGAGATTGTACCACGTTTATTTTAAGTCTGCAGTTTCAATTACATTAAAACTATTTAGCTATTTCTCTGTGATTTTTCATTGTTTAAACTGCATAATTAACATTGTTCCTTTCTCTGCAGATATTTATCGACTATCTTAAATAATTGTACACTGTTAACACTGATTGCTTTTTCATTTCAATTAAGTAAAACTCCTGTCTGAGTATCCTAACTCATGAGAAGTTGGATGAATTACTGGTGAGGATACAAAGAGCTTTAGGAAAATTAAACGCCCATTTCACAGAAACCTACCTCTGAGTTGGACGTTTTCGACTTTCGAAACGCCTACGTCCTTACATTAGAGTTCATATGGAAATTAAAATGTACGCTAAAGCTCCCAAATCCAGTCCACTTCTGGAATTCAATTAATGACAAACTAGGAAAACTATTTTATTGAGTAGGTGGAGGAATTCTTCAATTAATTGCATGAGATTTTTCGCACACAGATTAACCATGAAAATGAAAAAATGCATTCTTGATATACAGCAAGGAAATAAGCTAAAAAAAGTGTAAATGGTTCGGCGTTTATGAATAAAGAACATAAAAGAAAATGTGAAAGTTATAAAAATAAAGTTCTTTCGTAAGTTCAAACAAAAATATTTAAGTATTTTTAACTTCGCAAAAATTAATTTCTTAAGTTCATTATAACTGTAACTGATAATATATTAAAATTTAAGAACTACACATACTGCAATTTTGAAATGTTTCATTTTCCACAGTTAAACTATGAACTACACAAACAGTATCTGAATTTCGCTTTTAAAACGCAATTCTTAAAACTCAAATTCTTGAAACCCTTACAACTTAGCAAATTTTTCCGTCATTTCATAGTTTTCCCTTTAATGAAAATTATTTGAGTTTTCCCATTTGTAAAAGATGGATTAGTTGCTTTGTGCGTACTAAATCGAGCACCATTTACATTTTTCTCTTGTAAGTAAAAATATAGTTGCCTCAGTACCGTCTTCATTTTCTTCTGTGATTACATTAATTTCATTTTATCTGTAGTTTCAACATTATTTAAGTAAATTATTAAAGAAATTTTGTTTAAGAAGAAACTTAGGATAGTTTTGTAAAGGTGACTTTTGTCTTTCCTACTGCCCAGGCCGTATATATACGTCCAAGAATATTTTTAATGATACTTAATTAGTGTAGGTGCATCTTGAAATGTGCAGATTTATTAGAAGAGTGTGAAGATTTATTAGAAGAGAAATATTCTAGATATAATATAGCAGCAGGATTTTGGAATTAAATTCATGAAAATGGCTTTTTATGCCATTTTGGAGAACTTTCGAACTTTTGCAGCCAAACCAGAGAGCGGTTGAAGAGTTAATAAAAAACTTTTAATCAAAATTTTTGTTTGCACACAGCATGATGATTATCCAACCATAATCCTATTAAATTTATAACTCCCCTACCTAAACTATTATTAAATTAGCCTATTTAATATGGCTTAATGTAGAATTTCGTCTTCATTGTCGGTCAATCATCGCATTAATGACAATAATTTTGCCCACAAATATGCATTTAAATGCCAGTGAAATTTATTTGAAGAATCGAAATTTATTGAAAGCTGAATCTCAAAAAGATTGTCGTCGGCTTGGGTTTACACTAATACCAGAATACATACATCTGAAAATATCGATTGCTTCTAAACTCATTGCAAACTCCCAGTTGTCTGATTCAGCTTTCTCTCAAGCTAAACATTACTGTAAAAATACTTGTTAACCTCGAAGGACAAACGGAAATAACTGCAGCCTCCGGCAGTTACAGATTTGATCTTCTGGTTCGAGGGAATGTATATAAAAGTAATCAAAGTGAAGATAAGATAGTGTTTATATTAAGCATAATTGTTAATAAAACTTAAACTTATTGTCACAAATCAAACATCAAAATTACTATTTAATTGTGTTTTTCCTTTCTACAATTTTATATTCTAAACATACTGACAAAAGTAACTTTACTGACGCTTGTTAAGAAGCATATTGAAATACAGATCGGAATTTTCAAGGCCCATATTCATAGCCCAAAGCTTCTCAACGTAATTGTAATTAATTAGAAGAATCCCTGTGAAAGAAATCTATCGAAGAATGGATTAACAGTAATCAAAACACTGTAGAGACATTAGGTATTTTTGACGCAGGAAACGGGAGCAACGCATTCACCGGGAATCGAATCACGGACCTCTCGCTTACGCGTCGAGAATGCAGACCACTGTCCCACGAAGGCATGCAAAGAAGGCGGGAGAAATACCTTATATACTCCCCCTTTTAAAGGGCGATTGGGGTTTAGGGGACCCAATCGCCAAATCCCGGTGGTGGAGAATCATCATCCACTACCTTTTTAGTTCGGTCACCAGTGTAGAGACATTAGGTTTCTAGAAGCTGGAGAGATAAAAAATGAGCAACGCTTTCGCCGGGAATCGAACCACGGACCTCTCGCTTACGCGTCGAGCTTGCTGACCACTACACCACGAAGGAATGCGAAGAAGGCGGGAGAAATACCTTATAAGACTTTTATTTTTCTGTAATTACATTTAACTCTAGAACTCATATTTCTAGAACATTGAATATGTTACAGCTTGTATTCCCAAACTATGAAGCAGGATTTACAGCAGTAAACAAGTTAAGCAATAACCGTTCGTTACATCATCATGAAAGAGTCGCAATTCTTCGACAAGAACAGAATTTGTCATAAACTATACAGTATCTCACAGTTATGTCTACCAGGAAATTCCCTAAAAATCTGAGCGCCGTAATGAGAGGTAATGTTTTCAAACAACTGCAAGCATATTATGAATTTATTTGGTATGCAAGAATTTCTGAAGTTTGTTTGTTACCCACCATTCTCGCTGTAGACTGGCGCGCTCACATATAGTGCTGTTATTGTTACTAATCTTGCTTACCTGAATGTAAGCCAGATCAGGTCCACGAATTCTATCGTGGCCAAGAGAGAAAGAATAACGCCTGTTATGGCCAAGATCTTAGATACATTACACATGACACTACGAGTCTGCTAGCGCCGTCCTAATTTTGAGAGAGACCACTCCAGAAAATGCATCCAAGAATCTCTTACAATAACCTCTCAGAAGGATTGTCTGCTGTGCAATAGAAATACCGCAAATTTAATATACATGTACACTGCGCAAAAAAAATGGGACAGTTCTATATCTCCCGTTCTACTGGCAGAATTGACGAACTTCAAATTGCGTTTTCCATGTCTCGAAAGCGCGACGTAGGATATGTATTATATTTATACATAACGTCGTTTTAATATAGGTATTTTGACACAAAATCGGATATCTTCTGAAATGTCATACCTATTTTTTTCCATATTTCGATTCTACGACTCAACTTATGCCAAACTGCCAAGTTTTGTAAAACTCGTACGAGTAGTTTTTAAAAACATTGGCTCTCAAAATTTTAGCTCCTCAGTGTTAATTCAATTTGGCATGTATTTATTAATATCTCTTTTTTTATTAACCTTATTTAATTCCTTCTTTCACAGTTTGAAATTTAGGTTCACTCCAAATAAAATCCGTCCATTTTTACGACCTATTTTTTAAATTTGTATCTTTAAATGATTTTTATAATTTTTTTGAGAAACGTTTTGAATTATAACCTATAAAATATTTACTATCAACTTGAAGTCGATGTATTTCTAAGTATACCTACAAAATATTTGAGTTTTCTATTCAAAACTTTCGAAGATATACGTGAATTTATATATTGGCGCGTTCTGAAATTTGGCATATTTGTTATTTGAAAGCGATAATAGCATCTAATGTGGTTTACGCACTTTGCTGAAATGACTTGAAAGAAGAACGATGTGACTTTTTTTCCGCTCATGCACAATGTAAAAAGGTAGGAAACATGTCACTTTTTTTCCGCTCCATTATAATGGAAGAGATAGGAAAAATAGGTTGCCACGTGTTAAGAAGTTCGCCAAGTGAATTATTCTTGGCGCAAACTGGAAAGAATTCGCCAAATTAAATTTTTGAATTTCTCCCTAAATTTCGCATCGAATTTTACAAAATTTAATATTTGGGTATAATTTTAGTCGTAGAATCGAAATATGGAAAAACATTGGTACGCTATTTCAGAAAAAGACCCATTTTATGTCAACATACCTATGTTAGAATAATGCTATATATAAATCTAATATATATCCTAAGTCGTGCTTTCGAAACATGAAAAACGTAATTTTAATTTCTTCAATCGGCCCAGTAGAACGGGAGTTATAGAACTGTCCCATTATTTTTTTCGCAGTGTACAAACTCTATGTGGTTTTCGGGATTCGAACCCGAGATCAGCAGTATGGCAACAGTACAGCTAATGATTACATAAATCAGAACGTATTTGTTCTGCAAGGCAGAAACTCTGCAGTATGCCTCGCATCTACGTCCCCTTGTAGAAAAACATCCTTATTTACGGTGAAGTGAAGCGTAGTGAAATTAGAAATAATGCGCAAATATGATTTTCATTCATAATTCAGACTGCAAAAGGACCCCTGTTGCAGTATCGCATGGGGGTAATTCGGAATTACGTTACTAAACCCCATTACCTATTGTGAAACTGAGTTATCTGAAGAGGGTAGTGCGTTAGTTTTGGTAATGCTTGTGTTAGCATAGTAATGAATGCTTGCACAGCGTTTCCGACAGAGGTTTTATCAGTGGTAAGAAGTATAGAGATTAGAGACTGAGCAATTTCATATCCAACTTCTTCAAGCCGAGGCACATTTCGTATTCAGCAACGATATTTTACATTTTCACCTGCCACCACTTTCAATTAAGAATCTTGTTTTTGTTGTTGCTCATGTTCCCTTGTCTGACAGAGTCAGCCCAAGCAAAACGCTAAATTAGGTCAAGGAGCGCTAAATTACGCCTGTCGTTGGCAATAGCCTTGAGCACCTAACAGGTGACAGTACGATTTTGGCCCAATTCCGCCCCCAAGTTTGATGGAGAACACCCCGGGAGGACGGGTCTGAGGGTCTCCCACCTCTCTCCCCTTCCACCAAACCACATGAGAAGACTTTCGGCTAGCCGCATATTTAAAGTGCCGCCATGCCACACCGATACTATACATTTACAAGCATCCATGCCTTCTCCGGGATTCGAACCCAAGCCATTCGGCACTGCAGTCAGCGACGCTAACCACTATACCGGTTGGGCGGCATTAAGAAGCTTTCTTCTAGTCGAAAATGCTTTGGATTCATTGGGTGAAAACATGCTCTCGATAAGCGCCACCAACCAATATTTTGTAGCTAAAATTAACTTTACATCAGAACTAATAAATTAGTAGAGTTTGCTCGCAGGGTTCAGATGTCACTTCACAAAAACATAAAACACCGATATGAGAGGCTTAGTTTCAAAACGACAATAAACCTTATTAATGCTCATGTTTTGACATTTTTTTTCATTCTTTTCCAATTACTGTTTATTTTCAGATCATTGGTTTAAAAAAAATTCATGTATAAAATTTCTTTTAGTTAATCTATTATTTTTACGTTGATTTTGTTCTTTAACTTCAGTTTCTTACTTCAGCTACCACCAGAACGCAAATAAGCTACGTTTAAATAGTGACTGCAAATGCAGTTTAAACAGATAGCTGTAGTGTCCCTCCAGTAGTCTGCTTATTGAAGCAAACAACTTGTGTGGCGTTAAGGATTTAATTGAGTGTTTTTGTCTTTATTAGCTGAGCTAAAGGTCGCTGTAACTAGAGCAGGACTAAGGAAACGTTTAAAGTAGCTTTACAGATTTACATATTATACTTACTTACTGTTAGCGTTTATGAGATTCCACAAGTAGTGTGGTTAAATTTCAATAAATTTCAGATTTTGTTAAATAGACCTATAAGGTAATTCCCCCGCCCTTTTCGCAGGCCTTCGTGGAGTAGTGGTCAGAACGTTCGACGCATAACCGAGAGGTCCGTGGTACGATTCCCGGGGAAGGCGTTGTTCATTTTTATGTCTCCTGCTTCGAAATACCCCAATGTCTCTACAAACCTTTCAGTTTAATTTTATCTCTTGTTCAGATTCTTAAAACTTAAATTTTTCATAAGTTCATTCGAAGAAAGAAATGTTCAATAGAATAGTTAAAAAGCTGGTTAGTTTTCACCTCATACATATAATTTCTTAATTTAATTCAATTTATCGTTATTTTACTCTTACTATGCTTGCATTATTAATGAGCACAACAAATTTCAATACATTCGGTATTTAGATTCGGAACAAAATTCATAAAAATAAAAAAACTAATTTGATTTGAAATTATATATCGTAAGCACATTGTGAAAACCACGAATCTGCGAACCTATATAATAATTCACTTTAATGGAAAATTAGGTAATGTCTTATAAACAATACTTTCTTCACTTTTTTTCTGACACATTTTGCACTACTCTCTGTTCGTATGAGCTGAATCACTGGAACAGCAAACTGGAATATACTAGACTCGAAAAGGAAAAACTTTTATATTTTATGCTTACGCCTGGTACAGTTGTAGAGACATTAGGTTATTACGAAGCAGGAGAGGTGAAAAAATAAGCAATGCCTTCGCCGGGAATCGAACCACGGACCTCTCGCTTACGCGTCGAGCATGCAGACCACTACACCATGAAGGCATGCAAAGAAGGAGGGTGAAATACCTTATATACTCCCCCTTTTAAAGGGCGACTGGGGTTTTGGGGACCCAATCGCCAAATCGGGGTGGTGGAGAATCATCATCTACCACCTTTTTTTTAGATCGGGCGCCAGTGTAGAGACATTAGGTTATTACGAAGCAGGAGAGGTGAAAAATAAGCAATGCCTTCGCCGGGAATCGAACCACGGACCTCTCGGTTACGCGTTGAGCATGCAGACCACTACACCACGAAGGCATGCGAAGAAGGAGGGAGAAATACCTTATACAGTTACTATATATTCAAACCTTCATAAAGATAATATTTGGCATTTAAAAGCCGTGTTTGAGAATGCCACATGAATGCACAAAATCAAAATATACATTTGGACTTATACAATATAAATCGTTAACATGAATATATAAAAGTATCTCAAATAAATATCTGAGACATTTTTGTCCAGTTTCGCAGCAGAATAATTGTTTTCATGCTAGTATGCTGCAGTTTCTAACTTCGTTACCTTTTTAAAATTTTTCTTAATTGTTACTGCCCTTTTCAGAATTACCTACGTGTACGCAACGTTACTTTAATGTAACCAAAAACAGAAAACGTTCAAAATACTTAATTAAAAACAAGCAGTGATGAAGATAAACAATTCTGTTAATTAACAACTTCTATTCTTTCATCATTCCTTGTAATTCTCAGTTACCTAAACAAAAGCAGACAATATAATAATCGAAGAAATAATGTTTAGGCGAAGCTACTTTGTTAGTAATTAGAATTTTGTTGAGAGAGGGCAAGTTCATTATTACGGTAAAGCTGCTACGATAGAGAAACTAAATAATTTTGCATAAATACCAGCAGTAACCATTAATTTAATGATCGCCATTTGCTACATTGTTACGATTTTCCTTGTATGTAATTTTAGTTCTAACATAAAATGTAAGTAACTAGCGAAACAAAAAAACTCATCGTAGAGTTATGAAGCAGCTATTCGACAATATAAGTGCTAACGAAATATGATGTTGTTTTTGCTTTTCAGATATATCCAAAAACTCTATACAAAATCTATTTACATAAATTACAGTTCAGTGAAATATATTTTTTCTTTACTTTTTTTAATCTTCTTATATTGCTTGCATTTACTTTATTATTTAAGTACAAACAAATAAGGAAATAATTTCCTTCTTGCAATAATAATAAAACTTACGGTTCCGTATTTAATACAAGTATTGCAAATTTCATTACTTTGAAAATTTGTTTGATGTATAAATTATTTATTGTCATCCTTGAAGAATATGTTACCAGCTCTCAGAAATCTTGACTGACATTTCATGTTTTTTTTATTTCTATTGTAAACCAATTTTTCTGTGCTGATAAAGTCTTTGTACAATTTGGATGTACACATAAAGGAATGAAAACTCATGTTATGATACCACACTGCCCTCCAAAAGTTAAAGAACAGCATGTCTTTTGTGCTTAATTTGAGAATGAAGCAGCATGGAAACAATACATTTACAGGACACGTTCACTAAACAGTTCTTTAGAGAATGCCACATAGAATGTTTCTAAAGTTCAACACAAACATGAATTACAACAAAAAATTGTACTCTTGTGAGAGAAACCCAGTCTTGGAGAAACAGTATATCACAGTTTTGTCAGTAAAAATGGGGTGCTAACATTACAAAAATGGGTTCTAATAAGGAATGTGTCCACTCCTAACTGCTATACATCGGCGGTAGCGACGTTCTATGCTGTCAATTAAGTTGTCGGTCAGTGAAATGGAAAGCAACGATCAGACACGGTGTAATCTTCGTGCAGACTCATCTAACGACCTTGGTGGAGGTTTTAAGCAACAACCTGTCTCCCAAGGTAGCCCCAAAGGTGCTCTATACGATTCAGGTCTGGAGATTGAGCTGGCCATTCCATCTGCACCATACCGTGACCCACAAGATATTCTTCACAAACCCGAGCTCGGTACGGTCGCTCATTGTCGTCCATCAGAAGAAATCCAGGACCAATAACAGCGGCATATGAGTAGACATATTGATCAAGGATTTCGTCTCGATATCTCATACAGTCAACGTTCCTCCATGGAACACATGCAGGTCAATGTGACTACCGAGAGAGACCCCAGCACAGAACATTATTCCAACACCGCTATAAATGTGTCTTTCTACAATGTGGCATTAATTGTATCTGGTGCGTTGTTCCCTCCAGATGACCTGACAACCTGAATCACTCTCCAGTGTGAACTTGGACTCGTCTGTGAAGAAGAACAGATGCCCATTGTTGACTGGTCCAGGAGATGTGTTCTCTTTCCCAACATAAACAGGCACTTCTGTGTCCTCGGGTCAAAGGGTCGCAAACAACTATACGTCTTGAATATAGACACAATGCAATGAAGACAATAACGCCTGCTCAATACAGACCTGTATTGTGCAGGCATCTGCGCACTGTAGTAGCTGAGATTCCTTTTCCTGTTGCCACTAAATGACCTGCCAACAGCTGAGCGCAGTTATGTTACTCCTCTTTCCGGCAGAGCTAAATAACGATCTCCTGCAAGTGTTGTAACTTTAGGTCTGCTTGGAAATGTTCTCTACACACATATAGGATCAAATTATCCTAGGATTTAAACTGATTCCATAGTCGGTGGACCACACTAAGAGAGACATTGAGACGTCTAGCAGCAGCAGCTCGTGGCATAGCCATTACCACCCATCCGATTTCCCCCTGCCTCAACAAATGGAGCAAACGACTTCTCCTGGACATTGGTAGACCCTATTGGCTATTGTCCACGAAACTGTAATAACAACTGAAGATCAACACTCTTGAACAAAAATTACAATTTTTGCATTTTTTCTCCACCTCTTTTATAAGTATTCATTTCTATAAAATAAAAGTGGTAGCTATTGTTTGTGCATACATTTTCTTAAACTTCGTTACTGTCATGCATATGAACTGAGAATTTAAATATTATTGACATTTTTGTAAGCTGTTCTCTAAATTTTGGAAGGCAGGGAAGTGGTTTCAGTATTCAATCCGGTTTTCGAGACATTAGATTATTCCGAAGCAGGAGAGATGAAAAATGAGCAATGCCCTCGCTGGGACTCAAACCACGGACCTCTTCAATACGAGTCTAGCATGCTGACCATTACACCACGAAGGCATGAGAGAAGGCGGGAGAAATACCTTATATACTCCCCATTTTAAAGGACGACTGGGTATTAGAGGACCCCAATCGCCAAATCTTAGTGGTGCAGAATCATCGTCCACTCCTTTTTAGTACGGGCGCCACTGTAACGACATTAGGTACTTTTTGAAAGGCAGGAAATGTGAAAAATGAGCTATGCCCTGCCCGGCATTCGAACCACGGACCTCTCGAATGAGCGTCGAACGTGCTGACCGCTACACCACGAAGGCATGCGAAGAAGCTGGAAGAATATACCTCATACAGTGATCTGCGTTAAACAAACTAGTAATCTTCCAAATCATATGTCTTGGGAAATCTCAACATCAGAGATATTGCGGAACGCACGACTAAGTAGTAAAAGTGAAAGAGCTGCCAAGTACCTGATTCAAGTATTTCAGGATGCTGTCTTTCGCTTATCTTCTGTCGTAGTCGAAACTTTTGGCTCGGCATAGAATTGATACAGAACATCACCAAACAAGCAACCATTCAAGACGTTTGCTGATTACTAAGCAGAAAGAAGTAGGAAGCCTTCTACAGATACAGGAGACCATTGGGTGAGCAGCTGTGCCGCCAAGAAGACTTTCAGCTTTATTGCTCACTCACTGGGACCATATTTATTTAAAATTTACAGCTATGAAATTTGGGTATATACATTAAACCATTATAAATCATTATACATTAATAAATACATAAATAAATATTAAATTATTATACATAAATATGTACAGTAAATAAAGTTATAAGAAATATTTTGATATATATATACGTAAAAATTAATTAGTTCTAATTTGAAAGTTCTGTAACAGCTTCCGAGATGAATTATCTTAAAATATGAAATATCTTGGATTGACTTTATGTTCCTTTTAAATGATCACAGTTTTCTATTAGATAGTTGATTAAGTTATGCATTTTATTACGGAGGACATGACTTTTAAGAAGTTGTTTCAACTAGGTTTGTGCGTTCACGGCTGAAAAGAGACGAAAGAGAAGATCTTTGGTTATTGAGCATTCGAACATATAATGATCTATTCTTCTTGTTCAGCCACAGATGCAGTTGTCAGTATGATGGAAGCCAAGATGATGGAGATATGAAATAAAAGGTCCATGTGAGGTAAAGAAATAAGTTATTGCATTATTTGAAGTTATTAAATTCCTTGATCGGTTTGTTAAGAACAAGAATATACGTCTGCCTGTATTGCCACTTGACCAATTTGTGTTATTAAATCTTTTTCCAGTCTTGATTTTAATAATGAAATAGGATTTGGAAGTGGAAAAAATAATAGATTAGTGTTATTGCTTGCTGCCTCTCTTGTTAATGTATCCGCTATTTCGTTTCCGGATGTTCCTTTGTGATCTTTTGTCGAATAGAGTTTTGGTTAGTATTCTTTATGAAAATTAGCAAGTAAGAGTTGTATGTCTTGGACTAGAGGTGATTTGTTTTTCACCTGTCATTGCCATGCTGGATACACTGTCAGAAATTAAGATGCTGGCTACTGAATGTTGCTTTGCGTATACTATGGCTTCCCTTATTGCTAGTAATTCAGCCTGAAATATTGAATTAGTTTGAATCATTTTTGATTTCCTGGTATGTATGAGTTTATTGTTACAAAAATGCACAGTAGGCACTACCAACTCCTATTTCCATTTTTGATCTGTCTGTATAAATTTTGATTTGAAAACTATTTATGACTGAATTTGATATTGTATTTTCTGAATGAAATTCATTTGGATGAAGTTTTATATTTTGTTTCAGTTCTTCATAATCTTCTGGAAGGTAGGTATTGGAATTGTAGGTACTTTTCTCTCTTAGACGTCAGACTTTAGTTTTAGTTGCTTCTTTTTACAGAGTTAAAATTATTGGAGAAATGCCTGAGATAATCTGTAGAACACTGGTGGGTGTTGTTCTATATGCTTTGGTAATTGTAAGTAGAAAAAGATGTTGAATTGAGGTTAACTCATAACTTAACATTGAGTTCTGTGCCCTAAGCAGATGCGTCATGAAGAAGGACCTTTTCTATGACAGTTGTGTACCATATTTTTTGATATCATGAAGATACCCCCCACGTTTTTTCAGTTGTTATTTTGATTGCGTTTGACAGAATGAGAAGTTTGTTTTTGATATATTTGATATGAGGATGCCATGAGAGTCTATTTTCTCATGATCCGAAAATATAGTAATGAGTTCTTTGTTGCTATTTTTTCTTGTGCTATTTTAGTAATGGGATTTCGGAGGTTTCTGAGGTTGGTACCCGGTTTTGGTATGTAGAGGGCTTTGCTTTTGAGGACTGAGATTTTTAACCGAAAATTGTCTGTCCAGTTCTTGAAAATTTGTAGAGAGTGCTTCGAATTTTCTTCTATTTCTTTCCGACTATTGCCTCAGATTATTAGTAAGAAATCGTCAGAGTAGGTTGTGCGTGCGTGTGACGGATATTGTCGAAGGTTATTAAGATTTCATTTGCTATTAAGTTCCAGATAGTTGGGACCAAGCAAAATCCTTGTGGGCATCCTCTTGTCATATTAAATGTATTGATTCCAGAATTTGAAGTATATTGAAGAGTTCTATTATGAAAGTAGTCCTTTAGTAGTATAAATAATTGGTTTGGATAATATATAGATTTGAGTATATTTAATGCATCTGCCCAGTGTATCAAATGTTATTTGGATATCGAGTGCGATTAGTAAAGAATGATTGTTTTGATTTCTATTAGTATTCTATTAGTACTGATTTCTATTAGCAGGTACAGATACACCCTGATGGCCGAAAAAAGACGGCATTTACTATCGGATAAGTACTTGAAATAAGGCTATTAAAAGGGATGTACTTCGGAGTATTTATTACGCCGGCCACATTAGAAAGCCCTAGACCGTGTACGAAGTCTTTGCTACAAAGCCTGTCTGATGTACCCGGATGACATTGTCATCGTCGGGAAATATTTTTAAAAACGTTTAGAAGATCTTATAAAGCTACGTCCGAACATGAAAGAAGCCAATCTAAAGTTACGTCCTACCAAATTTTAATTTTTCAGATTGGAAGGGACCAATATCGGGCATGCCATTTTTGTCAAAGTTCTGTGTACGGATCCTGAAAAAAGGTGTCAACAGTTTACGATTGGGAACTCCCCGAAAATATCCATCAGCTGAAAGGTTTCCTGCAGCTTTGCGAAGACCTCGTAACTATAGGCTACTATACTATACATGTTTTGCGAAAGCCTTTTCTTCCATCTCAAGATCCGCTCACACGCTGAAAGAGAGAAGTAAAAGTTCTTGTGGACAAAAGAATGTAAGGATGCATTCAACAAGCTGAGGGAAGCTTTAATCTCTGCGACAATCCTGACGTATCCTCCGCCTGACCAACCATTTATACTTGATGCGAGCAAAGAAAGTATCGGTCGTGTTTTGTCTCTAGAAATAAAACAGTGACGAATGTGACGTGGCATTCTGAAGAAAGTTGTAGTGTTCCTCTCTTTTATCTAGTAACTAAGTGTAGATGAACATAGTGAAGTGCTAAGTGAATAATCGTTTAAGTCCAGAAGCAGAAACGAGACAATTAAGAGGTGTTAATTACCTATTATTTCTCAAACTAAAGGTGTACAATGGGTCTCTTTCTCAGGACGTACAACAAAGCCTTCACTTGGGCTTAAAAATATAAGAAATAAGAGCTTAACTAATGACTAACTAAAGAGATTTAGCCGCAGCTAATACAATTCTAAGTAGTTGCCCCATAAATATCAATTTATCTAGCGAAGCTATAAAGGCTCCGTAATATGGCCGAGCGTAGTAACAGCTTAGAGAGATGTGGCTAAAAGGCAAACGCGAGGTAGTCAAAAACTCTGCTTATCTCTACCGAAGTCAGTGGAACTTCGTTTGCATTTAACGTTTGCATCTACTACTCATTTGCATTTAACGCGATTCTAAAACCTTCTTCTGGTAAGGAATTGTAAGCTGAGATTAGGAGATACAGGAAAAGAGCTTAAAATAACCGCTGTAAACTTAAGATAAACCTTACAAAGTGTCTGTCTATATCGGAGAGGCATTCTTTAGTCACCAGGAAAGACGTTTTTCCCTTAGGTAAGTCATAGAACCTTTGCAGTATTACCTCTACGGCAGCAAATGTCTGCTTCTTAACCGTTTGAGTGCCAAGGAACGATTTTGCTCTTCTTCTGTGTCGCTCGAAAAGTGGCAGTGGTGTAGGCTACGAAGCCAATAACAGCGAAACCGTCGGTTTCCATCGATGCGCAACTTTACGGTTACAATTCCATTTTCGGTAATATCAGAATCATTGAGGACATTAATCCTTCTTCTTTTAAAGATAACAACATCATTATCATTGCTGCCGTAATTCCAGTCCTCTGTTATACTACTCGTTTTACGTTTAGAAGCCATTGAATTGTTGAAGGCCGTCAAATAAAAACAAAGTAAAATTATACTGTAGATTACATAAAAAATTAGTGAAAGTTTTACTGTACATACCTTTTATACATGCAATAAAATATTTAAATAATATTTTTATGTTATTTAAATTCGCTGATATCTGTGTTTATGCTCACAAAGATATCAGAACAGCTCTGAATTGAAAGAATTACAACTAACGGTATAAGAGCAGACAACAGCGCAATAGCGCTCCTTTGCATTTTTAATCGGAGAATAAGACAAGCGCTATCGCGCTGCTTGGCACTTTTGGAGAGGGAATAAGACAAGCGAAAAAGCGCTTCTTAGCACTTTTGGAGAAGGAATAAGACAAACGAAAAAGCGCTCCTTGTCACTTTTGGAGAGGGGTAAAGACAAGCGAAGAAGCGCTCCTTGGCACTTTGAGACTAGAAAACAGCGAAGACACGAGGCACTCAAACGGTTAATGATCATGCATCGTTGACCTGGCTATTAAATTTCAAGAGTTCCGAAATCCTGATAACTAGGTGGATACAGAGACCAAAGGAATATTATGACATCACGACCCGACATCGAAAAGGAGCAAGCCGAGTTACAATTTCAACTTAGCCCGATCGAGACACATAGAGTAAAGAAAAAGTCAGGAAAGACCAGTTGGAAAACGCTGACATTAAACGCATAATTCGCTTAAAGGTATCTCCAAATAAGAAAGCTATCTGGCATGATATTCCGATCCAAAGTCTTATAACACCTAAGTCGATATTGGGCGCTCTGAGACTGACATCATATTCGAAACGGCGTCTTGTACTGTTAGTTCGAATCGGATGATACAAAGGTGTTCTAAAAGCAGCTGATACTCCCAAAATCTCAGACGTCCTTGCAGAACAATAGAGTAGTCCTACTGGAGGTCAATCAGGAATAGTGAAGACTTTGAACAGAGTTCGAAAGCACTTCTACTGGATACTGCAAGGGCTGACTTCTGAAAGTGGTATCAATCTTACGATGCCTAAGCGAGCCAGAAAGGATAGAAGAAACGTAGCCGAGGAAACCCGCAACGTGGCAATTCAAGAACGCATTTTGAACGCATCACCTGTGACATTCTAAGACCTCTGTGACGAACTACTGATGGCAATAAATACATCCTCGTTCTCATTAATTACATGGTACAGAGGTTAAATCGAACAATCTTTATCACTCTCTCACTGATGGTTTCCAAAAGCCAACGGAGAGGCATCAGAAGTTACTTCTATTCTTACGGGTTTATCGCAGTGCTGTGCACGAGACTACCGGCTATTCCCCATCCCATATGTTTTTTGTTCGTGACTTTTATCTGCTGTGTGTTCACTTCTTTGGTCTCTGTAAGGATTCTCCTTCATCGCCTGAGAAGTACGTTCAAAATCTCTAGCCACAATTGAAGGAAAGCTCATTTTTGCTTGAAAGGGAGAAAACTTAGTGACTGAGAAAATTAATTCCCGTTACGACAGAAGAGCTACAGGACATCGATTCAATGAAGATAACAAGGTATAGTTATGGATTCCAATGCGACGAATAGATCTTTCTGATAAACTGCTGTCAGTCTGGATGGTCCCTACACAGTCTGTTCAGATGCATAAGCCATCACATTCTAAGCTCAAAACCGTCCATTACGACAGGCCAGCCCCTTACGATTGCCTTGTTTCGTAGTCCACATAGTGTACATAATGTAAATAGTAAAATAAGTAAATAGAAACTAGTATATTGCTTTTGAACTGAATTTTATGTTTTAAGTAAGATTTTTGCTATACCGTATTTGCAACAAATTCCTAAGCGAAATATCTTCACGGGGCGCATAAAATTGCTTCGGGGGACGCTCTTGGCTCTCGCATCGTCTGTTTGAAACCCATCAAAATAAAACTTTAGAATAAATAAGATGTTCTTATTATCAGAATAATTTGTGTTTTCATGAACACAAAACTAATTGTATTAACTGATAACAATATAATAATGGACTACGAACCCTCAACAACCCAGCTTATGCACCGAACCAATAAAAAGAAGTGAAATTAATAAATTAAATTCAAACATCTTAACTTTTCGTAACCTGTGGCTACTTTCTTTTTTGATTCAAACTTCAAATTTTATTTTTAAATTTTCGCTGACAAAAAAGGAAGATCAGTTGTTGTCTGAAATGAGTGTGGTAGATGACATTCTATCTAAATTACAACCAACTTTTGTTTTAAGTTTAATAGTTTTAAATTTGCTGGGCATGTCTTTTCTACTACACTATAAGTATTCCCAGAGAGGTTTTAAACGAGTTTGATATAGTGAGACCCGGTGTTGCAGAAAATTTTCAACTAAAGTTGTAAGGTTTTAGTTAAACTAACCAAGTTTTATTTTAATTTAAATCTTTCTATCTCTTCTCTGTTTCAACTTCCCGTCAGAAGAAGCACGCGTTTTCAGCTTATGCTAATTTGAAGTACAGCCAAGTACTATTTAAACCAGAGGTAGAAACCTCTCAGGGTGAGAGAGCTTTTAGTCTCGGATCACGGTCATTCTGCTCGACGTTCGCCTGACCAGCCAGCAGTTAAAATTATAAGCCATAGTGCTTACTACGTGATTACTTATTGAATTAAATTGAAGTGTGCTAGTATTAGTATTTCTTGCTACGCGCCATTTAGTTAGAGGCCAAACTCCGCGATTTGCTCTGCGAACAAAGTTTAATTAAATTTCTATTTAGGTTTAGTTTAAATTTATTTGATTTGTTAAGTTAGGCCCAAGTGTGGTCTTTTACTTTCTGTATCTCTCCCGAGTTGGGAAGTGTGTAAATAATAGTGATTTAATAAAAGAGGATTTTAAATCCCTTTCAAGTGCAGTTATTCTCCAGCACAGTATCTACACCAGAACAAAGCGCATTTTTCAGCTCCCTGTTCCAGTTCAGAACTTGAGGCTAAGGACCCTAGTACGTACTTCACCATGTTCGCTAAACACATGCACAGAACACACAGTCCTGACAAAATAACAAAAGAAGACTCAAAAAGTCGCAAAAAATCGCAAATGACGTCAGAGATCATGTGATTTTTGTGACGTCATAGTTGCGCATGCTCACATGACCTCTGATGCCATGAAAAATTTACTGTCTATTGGTTCCGTAAGTTATAGGTTGTATTCGATTCTTAGTAGTTTTTAATTAACAAAACTTTTAAAACTATATTCCTCCTTTTCAATTGTTTAAATATCCACTTCTTTTTTAATTAATTCTCATTTAATTAAGGTTCTATCTTTAAATTAATTTGCGCATGTCCGTTCTTAGGAGATTCTTCACGTTTAGATTGTTAGCGCTTTTGTACTATTTTTTTTAATTGGCAGTTAGTTTGTTTAATTTTTTTGCTTAATTGTGAACATTTTAATTGAAGAATGTTTTTCAGTGAGTTGTTCTTTCTGCATGGTGGGCTTACTTCAGATTCTAATTACTTAAGAAAGCCTTGTTCTTTCACCTGTTAAATTTATTTTTGTTGTTATTTAGAAAAATGCCGTGACTTTGATTTTTAAGTCATTTCCATTGCTCAGTATAATATTATAATCAGAAGAATGAATTTCACTTCTTTCTCTGTTTGTACCCAAGCTGCAAGCTCTTTTGTTCGATTCATCACCATCATAGAAATGGAAGAGTGAACTGACTTAAAAACAAAACGCACGGGGGGACGAAGGGGGAACGTAAGAGGTCCCGAAGCAGTTTTCTTTTTTCTGTCTTTCCCACTTTTCCCCTCTTCGTTTTTCTCGTTGTACCGAAGTCAGGCTGTACAGCCTTAAAAAGCAAAGCGCCAGATGCCAACTTCTATTTAAGCCTAAATAAACTTTTTTTAATGTAAATTATTTTTAACTGATATATTATTTTAAAATGTAAGCATTTTAATATACAGGGTGTTTATAAAGTCCCGGACCCATTTTGATGCTTAATAACTCATAAAATAATAAAGATAGATTCAAATTAATAACATAAATGATTAGATAGACTCAAAAGGTTTCATATAAAAACCTTGTCAAGGAACTTCCACGTGTGCCCCCTTCGTCGCACGGAGAATATCAAGTCGATATTCAGTTTCACGCTAGGTACCGGCAAGCATATCGGCATCCACAGAGGCTATTGCGGTTGTCATTCTGGCTTTTAGGTCACCCATGTTCGACACTTTCCTCTTGTAAACGTTGTCCTTTACAAATCCCCAAAGGAAAAGGTCCAGCGGCGTTATATCAGGTAATCTGGGTGGCCAAGGAATTGGACCTCCTCGCCCCATCCATCTTCCTGTAAAATGGTCATTCAAAGAACTACGAACGATAGTACCTCAATGAGGTGGTGCACCATCTTCTTGCAAAAAGACATGTGGCTGAAGCTCTTCTAGTTGTGGAAATACGAAGTTTTCCAACATGTCTAAGTATACGACTGAAGAAACCGTCTTTTCTGTATAAAAGAAAGGCCCAATGACTCGGTCGTGCATTAGTCCACACCACACATTAACCTTTGGGGAATCCCTTTGTGCCTCACGGTATTCAAAGGGGTTTTCAGATCCCCATATGCGCATATTATGGCGATTAACAATGCCAAAAACATGAAAGTATGCTTCGTCCGAGAACATTATGCGCTTCAGAAATTCAGCATCATCTTCTATCCTCCTTAGCATATCTGTTGCAAAGGCCATCCTGCTAGGCCTATAATAATAGGCAATAGTTGCCAAAAACAAAAGAGAGGAAAATGCAATTAATAAGCAGACGATATGTAGAAAAGTACAGGTATTTAGACTGGAAAAGGAAATTATCTGAAATTAACCACACGCGCAGACGATATTTAAAAAAGTAAAGCTATTCAAACCTCAAAAGGAAAATATATAAGTTATTTCATCAATAAATGCCATAAGTTTGTTTATATCTTCATTATTTTATGAGTTACTAAACGTCAAAATGGGTCCGGAACTTTATAAACACCCTGTATATTAAAAAAAAATTTTGTAGTTGCAAAAAGTAGCATAAGGAAATGATGGAGGTCCCAAAAATTTTGCAAAATAGCAAATACTAAAATTTTAGTAGCAGAAGTTTGCGAAAAGTCGCAAATTTGCGAAAAATCGCACGATCTGGCAACACTGGTGAGACCAATAAGCCTTATAATAGTGTGAACTGTAAAATTGAACAAGATATGCAGTTATTACATATACTTAATTGAATTGAGAATGTTGGACATGGTTGGAAAACAAACTGCAATTGAATTACTAATTAATACCGTATTAATTACGTATCACTTTACCAAACTTAAGCTCCGAATTTTGTAACATTAATTTAGCCTTACGTAGTAACGCTCGTAATTCTAATCTCTTTTAAGTATACACTAATACATTTCATTCTATAGTTTTGGTATTTATTTGGCCTTTCGAACACAATACAACAAGTCATGTTGAATATATTCGAATAAATGTAAGCTTACTATTCGGTAACCACAAGTTTAAAGTCATCTGAGAAGACTGACAACTGGAACAGATAATACAGCATTTGAATGCCGTCAGCATGATACTGTGATTAACTGTTTGGAGACAAGCCATCTATTCCATGCCTAAGAGAGATTAGTTAGTTGGCAATGCTAACGCATTGAATTATGAGGATATGGCATATAGATTTCAGAGTAACAAATATGTGCCACATGTTCAAAAGCATGGAATTAGCAGCATTTTCGTAATTATTTTCGGTAACTTTGTTTTTAAGTGAACGTATTATATAATAGAGTTGCATTAAACCATTGGAGAAGTATTACTGAATGACATAAAATGTGTTTCTATGTTTCCAACGTAATTCCCTCTTTGAAGCGAGTTTCATTTCAAGTTAAGCATGTTTATTAAAGGTCACATCCGTACGTACTGAGTGCTGTATATTATCAAGCGGGAATATTTATTCGTTTAATCTATACGCATAGTCCTAATCGTCCCTCTGAGAAACAAATTTAGTTTAACTTCATTTGCTAACATTGGTACACGAAAGGCATTTCAGACATTTTCACAAATTTCATTAAGAATTGAATAACATAAAAATGAACCCTAATGGTTAAATTCAACTATCCAATATCATAATTTAAATAATGAATAACACGTTTTTCTTTCAAAATTATTGAATTTTTACCGTCCTTAAGATAAAATTGTTGAGAAATGCCCAGCTGCGGTGAGATAACTTCCCCGCAAAGCAGAGTTGGGGTTGCCAGAAAGTGGCGGGAAAATGCAGGGTTGTCCCATTCAGCGCGAAATCGCCTATTTGGCGAAAACATTGCTGCTATGCCATGGACGGAGCAAAAACATTTTAAAACGCATTATTAGAGATTTTCCTTTGGAATGCTCTCGAAGGTAGGTTAAATCTATATATACCCTGCCTGTACGCGGAGAGTGAAGAGTAAGTTGAGATCAGTAGTAATGTTTTGAGTTCAGAGATTAACTTGAAAGGGATGCATCGAGTCGGGAGACGTACTCCAGTGCTTTGCCGTAGAAGCTGGCTTCACAGTTGTAGCCTGAAGGCTGTGTTGCTGATTGCTTCAGTGTGTTTATCGTAGTTTTCTCGACGACTTTAAACGTGTCTTTGGAACTCTCCTGTGTATACTGGAGAACAAATTGTGTTTTGATTCTTCACCAAGGGTGATCGTCACTTTCTCCAAATCCACAAACACGTAGAACGCAACAGTCTGGTAAATATCAAAGACTGTTAACTACTACTGAACATACTCTGTCCTCTGGAATCTTCTTGGAATTTCGGGTACACCCTTTAACTGAATGTCGAGGATTCTATATACTAATTCTACTACTAGTTACTATTTTAATCCTAATTTTTATTCTATTAGTTGCTTGTACTTTTATACTTAAACAGTCACACAGGAAAAGAAATATTTGATCTTTAAATCTCGATATCTGAATGACCAGTTGAAATTCGAAAATTGGGGAATTTCGAGATTGCAAAACTTTTCCTCAAATGAACCGCTGCTTATCGAAGAAAATGTTGAACCGGTCAAGTAAACTGTTCGAACGTCGAGAACCTAACGACCGTTAAAGAGGTTAATGAATTCTCATTTCGGCAAAACAGCACAGTGTTAATTTTTCAAAGTAAAACTGAACAGTTTTGAACTTTGTTTTGGTGGTGAACGCTTCCATCAGAACACCTCCAAGTACTTGATACATAATCCTAAAACAGGAAAGAAAAAATGAAGTCTAAGAAAAAAGTCGTAAACTATACAAATCAAAACTCAAATTATAGGCCACTGCTCATATTCATTGTTGTTAATATTCACTAAAATAAAATTCTACGCTTGAGCGTAATATTGGTACCATACGCAACACAGCATGCACATGCTTAAGCCGTTTAGCAATAGAATAATTTTGAGTAATATGAGTAAAGTCACAGAATAGATTTAAATTGTTGGAATACCTACGTACCTATTAGACCTTTTCATACCAAACTGGATGCAGCGTTAGCCTTTCCCAAGTTTTAGAATGATTGTATAAATTCATTCGTTTAGAAGTTACGTAGAGTCCCTCTTAGACAGCTTATTGCCTAATCTTCAATTATTAGGCTTAGAATTCCTCTGCCAGTACCCGTTTTCTTTACTACCTCATTGAAGGTAATGCATCGATTTGCCAGTATCAAAGAGACACACGGTGTACTCCAGCTCAGCATAGGTAGAATCAGTGATGACGTATACTCCAGCTGGAGTATACGTCATCACTGATTCTACCTATGCTGATTCCTTTCACCACCCTTGCTCCCCACGTTAAAATGCATAGCTTTGCTTAGGAATTTTCTTACAACATACAGCCACTAATAAGATAGGAATTTATGCTGAGTTTTCCTCTTTCCATGCAGAGACCGGGCAGTTTACTTTTGACCATGTGCCCTCACCTTGCGATGCACCATGCACATACTTTTTATGGTTATATGCACTACGCTTTACATTATGATATGATACTGCTATCGCATTGAGATTATATGAGCTATCTTTGGACAAAATGTTGAATTCACGTGAGTATCTGAAACAAATCTTCACAGCTATTTATTGCACAGCAACAGCAACATGAGTAAAACCACTATGGAACATAGCAATATAGTACGAATGCCTTGCATATATTATATTTCCTAGCCATAAGGGGGCTTAATAATGGCAGCCAAGTAAGTACAGTCCTTGGATATGATAATTTTATCAGACGGACGTTTCATTTCTTTCAAAAAAGACTAATTATAATTCTACTCCAAATTTCTGGACATTTTCTATGTTTACTCTACGATTAATATAGAAATTAACCACGTTTTTGTTTGAAAATGTCTCACCAAGATACATCTCTCAGGAAGACAACTTTCTTGCCCTTTGCTTAAATATCTTCCCTATACATTAACACACATAAGGCAGCAATCTCACCATCAACAGTCAAGTTTAAAACCTTTGTATTTCCATGAATTTCTGATACTAGATAAAGCAATTAGCACCAAAATGCACGAAATTTACAAGTTTGTTTTATTTACTCATACAAAGTTTTAATTATTGTTACAATAGAGCAGCAGATATATTACTCCCGGTAAGCTATGGAACCGTATAATAAGCTCCTTGAACCGTATTTAACTTCTTTTATTTTTTTTTTGTTTGTGCTAGTAAACTGCCGTTACCAGCTTGCTTAACAGTACTTCAAGTAGAGTTATTCCCCCCTTTTCTTCGGGAAGACAGAGAGGTGGCGAGTTATCTCAACGACTATTAATTAACTTGCACCAAATGATAGCATTTAATATCTTCCACAGTAACCAGGAATGCAGTGATCTTCAAACCTAGAGAATGTAGCTTTCTTTGAGGCAACATATGGGATTTTCTTCCGTTAGGCGACAATAACCTATCTAGTTTTGAAACTATTTTTCGTTTGCTTTTAATATACATAACAATTTAGTCTGAGCCAATACATATGACATGAACCAAAGAGGAGACAGAAGAGTGTTTAACTTTTAGTGAAACTTAAAAACTCTTATCACAACTTTAAAATGGAGCATCGCTTGTAGCTTTAAAATTTTGATGAGCTCAGACACAGCGAAATATTAAGGACTATTTCCAGTTTCAATAACAATTTGAGAAAATTGGTCTTTGAAAGATTTTCCACGAAGTGGGGGACCTGGGATTGCGGCTACAGTTGCAGTTAGATTGAACATACTGGTCAGTAGAAAGCTCTCAGCGAAGTTTTATTTCTAATTGGCATTTTCTGACACATAATCTATACCTTCCTAAAAGTACCTACAAAATCCATTATGTTTAATAAATTTTTGCTCTTGCTTCAGATCAAACGCAACCTGATGAAAGAAAAGTTAACTAAAACTGCACTTATAATTATTCTCCTCCTATGATTTTCAGCTATTCTATAATGATTCAATAACTTCTGAGATTAATCCTTATTGCAACCTTATTACATCCTTGTTCAATCTTCCTAGACCATTAGCAAATTAGAGTACAGGACAGATTTAACATAAAATGGCATATTAATTAAAATAAACCTTACAAAACTGTTCATCAAAACTGACTGTAGTATACATTTATATATACTGCATTATACAGTATTTCGTGCGTCATGTTGTAGGTAATAGTGTGTCTAGCTGGCAGTTGGAAGATGAGGCATGCATAGCTGATTTTTTCATGTGTCTTACTTCGGAAAATCTTATTTCTCTATACATTTTACAAACATTTACTAACTTATAGATCACCTTGTATATTACAGTCAGACGTCATTCGAAAATACGAAATTTTAAAGAGTGATAATAATAGCTTTTTCCTAATGCCATAATCGATAAACTAGTAGGTTGCTATATCATAAGCCTTATTTATCGCAAAAAAAATAAGGAAAGAAATGTAAGCAGCAATAAATCTCATAATTCTTATGAAGAACAGTGAAAGCCTTCTTGAACATCAATTGCTCCTTTAATACTTTAATCGCCTCTTAAATTTCTCCAGCCTTGTCTCTGTTTTAAAAATTGTTGGAGAACTCAAAAGTGAAGGATAAGAGATAAAGATGGAAACTTTTGATATATTTTCCTAAAAGGAGATCTAGAGAACAAATAAAAGAAACTCATGCTTGGTTTGCTCCAGATTTTCTTTAGAAAATAGCAAAGAGCTTATCTTGAAGTTCTTGCTTAAAGCTTGTTTGACTTACCTCAGATCAACATCTGCGCTTTTCTATTTGAGATGTCTGTGCATTCATTTGGAAACTTTAAACTGTTTTCTTTTCTTTTGTTGTAAATTCGTTGTACGGTTTAAAAAAAGGTTCTTTAGTTTGTTATTTTCATGTCAATACAAAACCTTACTTTTATGTGGGTTGAGCTAACCGCTACTTTCAATTCAAAATTATTTTTGATAAAAAGAACATACCACGAATGTTGAATATTGCATTGTAAAATAATTGCAAGTTTTCCTATTTATAGTTTTTTTTACTATTCCGTTTTCTTACTCAGAAACTAAAATTAACCTTTCAGTCAAACTACTCTTAGAATGGTACTACATTTTTTATACTTTTTGCTCTGTTTTCATTTAGCTGAAATGAAACATACCTATTCTGGAGGGGGGAGGGGGTAAGTTACCCTTTGAAGATCATGCCAAAAATTACATCTAGAATGTGCACGTTTTTTAATTGGGAAATTCATTTATAATACATATTATTTCTTCGAAATGTTATCAAGAAATTAGCTTTAAGCTCAGCTCAGATAAATGCAGTATGAAATGATATTCCTCACGTACACACTCAAATCTTTTTTGTTTCAATACAACGGCGAGTATGAGTTCTTACAGCAGCGCATGGTGGCTTCGCCAGATTGATTGAATATCTTAGCTAATGTTGCCTCTGTTAGCACTTGGGTTTTAGTTACACATCATGTTTCAGCAAACCCTCCTCTTTCAAAAGTTCTAAAGAACATTTCACATACATGTGTCCCTTTCATCCAATGTTCTTTTCAGTGGCGGCTCGTAGCTAAAATTAGTGGGGGTGCTGTTCCAAAAAAATTTAACCTTTGTTTTAAAACTGTGTAAAGGGAAACAAACATGCATAAAAAGAAAATTTATTTTGAAACTTCAATGAAATTTTAAAAAATAAAAACATTTCTTAATTACTTTAACCTAAATTGTTACAGTTCAATCTTTACCTATTCATTTAAAAATGAAATCCATTCTTCTTGTTTTAATTTGCGCGAAGAGATCAATAATTTTTTCTTTGATCTTTGGATAACAACTGAGGAAATTTTTCTATATTGAAAACATTGCAAGCTCATTTAATCTTTCCGAATTCATAGTGCTTCTTAGAAAAATTTTTATTCTTTTCGATGTTAAAAAGCAGCGTTCTGCCTCTGATGTAGTCATGGGAACTGTCAAGAGAATTTTTATCAGTTTCGTAATTTCACTAAGAATTCTTCTCACTAAATTCGAGGAAATAAGTGTAAATGAAATGCAGAAAAAAATGCATATAATTTTAATATTCCGCGCAAGGAAGTCATATGATGTACACATCAGATTTTTTTATCTCCAATGGTAAACAAATATAGACTTTGTCCTCGTAATAATAAATTTAATTTATTTTAACTTTCCAAAAATATCAGCTAAATATGCTAGGAACGCTAACCATAATTCACTAAATAAAGATTTTTGCAATTCAAATTTTGAATCACAGAGAAAAATTTGAATTTCTGATAGTGTTATGTATTACTTATTTCAGTTGTGATTTAAATTGTTTTAAAGGTAATGATTTAACTTATTTTGCTTCAGACTTAAAGATTAATTTGTTTTTAATTTTTTTTGTAGTTGAACTTAAGTTTCTTTGGCTTGTTGAAAAGTAATTGTAGTCATTTAATTTGTTCTCTTGACAGTTTTGGTTAACGCTGATTTTAAGTTGCTTGTGTAATTAATTTTTCTTCTTACTTTGGTTGGTTAACTATTTAAATTTCTGTTTAGTTAATTATTTTTTTTCTTTAACCTTGGTTGTTAATGTTAATCTCTTGATAAGTTGACCCTTAAGGTCCATCTTTTTAAAGTTTTGTTTACACAAGTTGGTGTTTAAAGTTTAATTTAAGCTTTTCTGTGCCCCCTTTTCTGCTAAATTTGGGATCCATATTTTCTGACTATGGTGGTCGTTTTGGTGTTGTGGAGAATATATAAAAATTTTCATACTTGATTATTGTATTTTAACTGAAGTAATTTTTATTTCCCTACTATGGTGGTCGTGTTTGGTGTTGAAATAAACCCAAGACAATTATCTATGTAATTATTATATTTTTATTTAAGTACTTATCAGTATTGAAGTTAATTTGTATGTAAGATCAATAATTAACACCTATCCTTTCAAAAGCTTTTCCGTTGCCTTCCCAATTGATTTACAACTTTGTTTTCGATTTCTTCACCCGCCAGACGGTAGTCTGTGAAACATCTGTCAACATTAGTAATGTTTGCACCCTGCGGGAGAGGCTAGTTTCTACACTACTAACCCTGCAGCAAACTCAGGGGGACGGGGTGTTTTGCTTACTCGCAGGCTTTTCCTATGCTGGATTGGGACCCCTCGTCGAGGCTAGAGGTGAATGAACTTGGTGTATCAGCGATTATTCGCCAAGTCCTGGAGTATTTACTACAATGGAGATTCACCTTCCTGCGTGTTTTTCCCCTGGGGTTGCCGGGCTGTTGGCGGTTTTCCTACCATCTAAAATCGCCAATCGAGCAGTCTTGGCGATTTGAGTAAAAAGCCTGGGAGCTGGCGACGAGAGCAGACTGAGACGAGACCGACACGAGGAGACACGCCGCCATTGACGGAAGGAGACGGAGCTGAAAAGGAAACACGAATGAAAATACTATCTGAAGAGTAGCGGTCAGCGTTATCCTAGAACCAACGATGTATGAAGGAAATGGAGGAGAGAAACCACCTAGGTTGGGCGACGGAATGAGGTCGAATCCCACATAGAAGGGGCGGAAGGCTCCGCGGCTACCTTTTCCTATTCAGTTTTCTAATTTTCGTTCTTTTCTTTTTAGCAAAAATGTGGCTGCGCTGTGACGTGGCCTAAGTTCACTTGTCGGAGTGGTAAAAGCAGCTTGTATCTACAATGTTAACTTCACTGTTTGGATCGGTATGATTTTTTTATGTTTTTTCACACCACCGCCACCAATGTAAAATTCTGTATTAACTCAGTACCTCTTAATAAATTCCATATTTAATTTTAACTTTCTTGTAATGTTTTCACTTTAATTTAGAACACTGGACCAGACAGTATTTTGACACAACGCAACATTAATTATTCTGTTGGAGCTAAAAAACTATACCACTATTTACTATTGATTTGAACACCAGTTTTACCGTATATATTGTGTATATCATGTTGTCACAAACTTTACATATTCATGTTATTGAGAATTGTTTATCCAAATATTGACTTATCATTTGGTACTGAACTTAAAACATAAACACAAACTCTTAAGAATTAAAAGCTCCAACAATAGAAGTTCAAAAAGACAATTTAATTGCCTCTGGATAACCACCTCCCTTCGGAATGTAACAAAGGCTTTTTATGTTCACTGCCCATATCTTGGCATAAAATCGTAAATGTTCTTCAATTTAAAGCTCGGCTTTTAATAAAATTACCAATTTTCACAGCTTGATTCAAAACGATTTTCGGGTTTTCAGGAATTCAATTGGCTACTAAAGCGTGACTATGAATGTATCAGTGAGTAAATTCAGTTTCAGGGACACCTTTTTTATTTGAGAAATAACACCGGAATGTTTTCCTGTTAAAGTTCGAGCTTCATCACTGCATACGGCAATGCACTTATGTCAAAAGTATATCATTCTCAGACATAAAATTGTCAATTACTTTGAAAATTTCAATTGCTGTTGCTGTGTCCTGAAAAGATTCACAAAATAAATGCTCGTCGGCAATTCGTTTATATTCTTCAAAACGTATGTAAACTAATAATTGAACAAAGTACGTTATGTATGTACTTTCATCCAACTGCAATGCGAAATACTCACTGTGTTTTATTTTCTGAATAAGTGTCTCTTTTATGGAATTTACCATTTCATGAATTCTTAGTACTTCGTAGTCGACGTGCCCAGTCTTGGCAATTCTTAGGCTTACTAGGTAACTGACTTCCAAAGCTTTTTCCACATGAAGTACCAAAATCTTTCATCACTTGGTTACTATTTTTGAAGTTCGGTAATTTCCTCTTAAAATCTGCTTCAGATTTATCCTTTTAAGTTGGCATTCGCATGATTAGATTCGTGATGTCTTTTAATAAACAATGGTTTCATACGTTGATGGGATTCTCTGAAATATCTAAAACTTTCTCTATAACTTAATGCTCTTAGATCATTAGTAATAATGACTGACATAACAACTTAATAGTTATTTTATTATTCTTATTAATATAAGAAAGGTACTGTTTTAAGGCTTGTGTTTAAACTTCTCAGATCTTCAGTACTAATGACTGTGATAGTAGCAATTAATAAGCAGGGCATTATTTCGGGTCTAATGTAATGGTTCTAAAACTTTTTTGTCCAATACACTGTTTTCACCTTTGCTAGAACATCATCCCCCCCTCACCTTCTTGCCAAACCTCGAAAAATACATATGAACATTTATTTCAATTTAGATCTTTTTAACGTGTTTCATAAATTAAACACAAAAAATTTATGCAAAGCGTTGATAAATATCAGAACTTGATTGAATCACACTACTTTTTTATACTCATGAACTAAAATGGAATAATTAGCAGCTAAATAAAAGGCTGACAGCATCCCGCTCAAAACAATATTCTCTTGTTTGAGAATCACTGTTCTAGTGTTTATTTTTGTAAATCCACAGTAACAAGCAATCAATAAAACAGTAGTTGTTAATACAAGGATTGTTTGGGGTTTAGAGTTTTTCTTTTGTAGATTCTAAGTGATAATGTCTACAATAGTAACTGTTAATAAACAGCATATTACGCATCTTGGGTCAAGTATTCAACTTTCTTAAATTCTGAATATAAAGTTTACATATCCTCAGTTAATGACCATAACAATAACTGTTAATAAACAAAGTATTATTTTCAGGCTAGCATTAATTTTCTTAGATCCCCTGTCATAATTACTATTATATAAACTGTTAATAAAAAGGATTTATTCGTCTAATATTTAATTTTTGTAGGTCATTGCTGTTACTTAACTGTCAAAGAACCTCAACAATAGTGACTATAACAGTAAATGTTAACAAAACAGGATATTATTTTAAGTCTAGTGTTTAACCTAGACCTAAAACAGTTAAATAATAGACCGTTTTCATTATTTAAACATTCGTAGATCATCAGAATAATGACTATAATAGTAGCTATTAAAAAAAGATATTCTTTTGGATCTAGTGTTTATACATCATAGATCGTCACCTGTATTATTTAACATTCTAACTCCTCAATACAAATGATTAAAATGCGTAACAATTCTTAACAAGGGCCATTTTTGGTCTTTTATTTAATCTTTCGTATTTAACCTCTGCAAATCCGTTTTCGAAGATTCTCACTATTAATGGCTATAATTTTACATTAATTTAGAACTCAAACAACAATCATAATAATAATAAAAATCTGAAAGGTTTCAGATTTTAAATTGCGTCCAAAGGGGCCGTTTTTTAAACATTTTGTATGTTACTTTTATTTATTGAATATCATGTTCTTCGCATTTAAACCATAAAATTCAGTTAAAGAACAATATCGAAAAATAATTTTAAACTGAGCATATCTTTAGAATTTCCTACACACAGTCTGACGCGCTGCAGATAAAAATGTTTTTTTTCTGTACAACGTTGCCATTGCCCGCTTTCAAATCCTTGAGTTTTTTCATCAAAAATTCTTTAAAGTTTTACAAAATATGAAAGCGTTATTAAAACGAATTCCAAATTTCAAATTTGGGCTTCCAGAAGCCTATATTTGCAGCAGGATTACGGCATTCAAAATTCGATGGCTTTAGGTACCGTCGTTTTATCACAATGTTGAAACATACATACATTTATGTACATTCTTCATTATTTAATTTCTTTAAATATAATACAGGACTGCAGTATTTTGTGGCAACAGTTTGAAAAGTGATACAGACTTTTAATATTTCCGACGCAAAATCGCAAAACGAAAACAATAGTCCTTCAGGGACAAACCCCTTTGGTCTAAAAATCAGCGTTATATTTGCAAATATTCACTTCCACTTTGGCAAATTTCGTTATGGTGGTTCGGTAAAACCTTCGAAACTACTCCTGTGAAAATATGCAAATGTAATGCTAAATTTTGTTGTTTGAATTCTAAATTATCACTTGTTCGGCGTGTTCTTTTATCTTAATTATAATTGTACATGTTAAAAAACAAGCTAGTATTTTCAGTTTAGTGTTTAATCATAGTAGATCATTTCCGTCATATATCTTGCGCAGATCCTCAAAAGTAATGACACTAATAGTAACTGTGAGTAAGCAGTATATTATTTTGAAACTAATGTTTAATTTCTGTGAATCATTTATGTTACTTAATTCACACTTATCTTCAGTAATCATGATTATTACAGTAATGTTTTATGTACAAGATATTTGGATACTCTATTTTGTGTCTGAACTTCCTTTAAGATATAAAAAATGTAATGAATACATATTTTATCTCACCAAATAATGCTTTTCTATATCCTGCACTATACTCGAATACATTTTTATCTCATTTAACTATTTTTAATATTAATAAAAAATTAAATTCTATTCACTTTAGACCAAATTTTAAGTAAAACCTGACGTAATTCTTATTTATCTGTTTTAAAAGTAAATACACTGCTCGACATTGAAAATGCAACACCCAAAAATTAGTACTGGTCAGAAAGTGATGAAATTCGGAAAAAAGGCAGAGACGGCAAGCAGAAATAAGTAATCTTTATTTCAAAATGATAGTCAGAATACAGAGCGAGAACGGCGTCGGCTCAGTAGGATATAGGACCATCGCGGACAGCAATGCACGAAGAAACACGTCTAGGCATAGAGTTAATAAGAGTGCGGATGGAGTTCTGAGGGATGGCTCTCTATTCCCTTTCAACCATTTGCCACAGTTCGTCTTCTGAACGAGGCAGGGGCAGAGTCTGCAAACGGTGTCTAGGCACATCCCACAGATGTTCGATTGGTTAGGAGTTTTTTTATTTTTTTCGGTGGCCAGGGAAGTATCTGTATACCTTGCAGAGGATGTTGGCAGATGCGAGCACTGTGTGGTCAGGCGTTATCCTGCTGAAAAGTTGCATTAAGCAGCCCCTGAAGGTAGGGGATTGCCACCGGCCGCAGTTTATTATCCAAGTATAGTTGGGTCGTCATAGTGCCTTGAATATGAACTAAAAGTGACCTGGAATCATAAGTAATAACGCCCCAAACCATTATGCCATGTTGTCGCACGGTGGAGCGTTCCACAGTTACTGCCGGATTAGATCTGTTTCCACGTCGACGCCACATACATATGCGGCGACTGTCATTGTATAAACAGAAGCGTGACTCATCTGAGAACACGACGTTTCGCCATTCTGTCATCCACATCGCTCTAGTCCGCAACCATTCTAAACGTTGGCGTCTATGCTGTGGGGTCAATGGCAGTCTTCTTAACGAACGCCGTAAGTGCAGGCCACGTTCAACCAATCGACGGGAAATGGTTCTGGTCAATACGGGAACATCCAGGGTATCTTGCACATGCTGCAGAATCGCGGTACAAGTGACCCCCACAACTTGTTGGCGGATGCATCGATCCACGCGTGCTGACGTCACTCTGGCTGCACCTGCACCCCTCCTTCTTCCCACATTTCCTTGTTCCAACCATGTTCGTCACAGTCGATACAGCGTGCTCGCATCCATGTGGGTATCAGCTGCGATTTGACGTAAGGACCAACCCGCCCTTCTCAGTAAGATAACCATATCCCTCGTAAAATTGTCTATTTGCTGGAAGTGCCTTCGTTAACGGCGGCCTCGCATTCTCTCCTCCGGAGCAAAAACCAACTTCCTCCGGAACACGTATCCTTCCTCCGGAACAACACGTATCCTCCGGAACAAAAACCAACTTCCTTTGATAATTCGTCTGGCAGAAATAACGACACGAATATTACCCATTCTGCACGTTCCTCCCCTTATATCTTACTTCACGTGCGTCAAGGAGTTGCGCATTTCACATCATTCGCATAACTCAGTGACGTGCGTCTACTCTAAAATTTGCATAAATTTCTGACCACTCCTTCTTGGTGTTGCATTTTCGATGTCGAGCAGTGTATTAAAGCACAGACTATTTTTTACTAAACTTGATTATTATGGTTTTGTACTTATTACTAGTATGACTCATGTAGAAAAACAATCTTTTTTTTTATCCCCAAAAGGGATATTAGTCCGAAAATAAACTTTTCCGTGGATTCAGTATAGACAGCGTATCATATTTTGCCAGCAAATATTATCACCCTGTATTAGTTTTAAAGAAATTAAATAATGAAGAATCAACATACGCGCGCTCCTTACTTTTGAAAAATCATCGGTAACTAGAGCCACCAAATTCTGAATAACATAATCCTCCACCCGAACATGTACACGTTTGAATTGCGAATTTCTATGATATTCGTTTCATATTTTGTAAACATTATTAAAATATTTGATTAACAAACTCAACGATTTCAAAGCGAACAGTTTAGGCCTGTACAGAATAAAACATTTTAATATCCAGCCCGTTAGTTTGCTATCGGGAATTCTGAAGACAGATTGTGTTTAATTACTTTGTGAGGTTGCTGTTGGACTGAATTTTATTTGATATAAGTGTGAAGAATATGATACTTAATAAATAAAGTTAACACATAAAAAGTTAATAATAAAAATACCAAAGAAAATGTTAGCCATCTTACTAATAAAACCGAATATTGATATGATGAACTGAGAAAAAGCTAAGAAAAATATAAAAATGCATTCAAACACTTAACCATTGTTAGTGTCTGAAGAATGTAGGGGAATGAATGCATCGGGAATTCTAAGCAACTGCGGTTATACAGCTTTTAAAAATTTTCTTGTTTTGTTGTTGTACCGTGTGTATGTGGCTAATGTATATGTGTATGTGGCGAATGTATGTGTGTATGTGTACCGTATGTATGTATGTGTGTGAAGAGAACGTTGCTTAATAATAAAGCTAAAAGGATTTTAAAAAATATGATTTAGCAGAAGAAAGTGGAAAGCAGACTGATAGACCGTGAGTTCAGCAAGAACTTAAAAAACCTTAACACACCCTTTGGGGGACCGTTAAAATCTGAAACCTTTCAGAGTTTTTTTATATTGTTGACATTTGCCAAACTGTCATCAGTGCATCTAAAAGCATCTATAAAACGGAATTGAGCGAATGAATTGCTTCATAAATGCTGATTTCCTTCTATAGGCAAGGAATGTTTACTACTTTTTTTCCTAATACTTCGTTTTGAAATCGAAATTATTATTGCTAATTATTGTTAATTGTAGCTCACACTTCAGATCTGCATTTGATTCAATGCCAAAAGTCCTTGAAATGCCATCCTTTCTTTCTTCGCTTTTAACTCCCTCTGTTACCAATGCTCCTTAAAAGAATTTCTCTAAGAAACTTCACAGTCACGTAATTTCCTTCCTGCTTGCGAAGACAAAAGTTTCAAACATTTTCCATTCTATAGAAAAAATTTTGTCAATTCTTCAGGAAAGGAGTAAGAGCTTTTTTCGATATTTAATTGGTCAGTACTTTATTTTATTACTACAGTATGAAATATTTCCTCGAATTTATTTAACTTAGCATGTTAATAAAAATGCGATTTAAGATGAAGGTTGACTCACAAAATATTTAGTATTTTGTCAGTCTTAAATCTATTATTTACTCTCAAAATTCATTTCTGAGCTTATCTATATTTTAACACTGTTAATTTAAAAAAATAAATGAACCCTTGTTTTCTTTTTCAAATATTAATTCATGAAAATCAATTGATACATAATGTCAAGATGAGGTTCTTTGGTTTTGGAAAATTAATATGTAATGTTGTGCTTTCTATCTGTTGTGTAGAATCTGGAGAAATAGTGATTGCACCGAAGAAGGGTTAAAACTACCCTTTATTAAGCTCTTGAAACTATTTACAATGCGTCAATTTAACTCTAACATAATGCGCCTCTGCTTGAGCGGTAAATAAAACAGTAGAATCAAAACTCAAAATTGGAGATATTGACAAGTAGTAGACAACCACGCACAGAGAGAATTTGCATTTCTTACGCGCGCTACCAAATTTAAATATTCTGGCACTGACAATTAGGGGAATGAAGGCTTATATGAAAGTAACTTAAAATTAAATTTAACTGGTTATATGAAATAAATATAAATCCCCACATATAACTAATAATATTCAAATTTGGCATCGTTGCCAATAAAAAGGGCATCAATACATTTCAAGACACAATGACTTCTGTTCAGAAACAAATTCTTTCATTCACTCGGGCTGATTGTGTTATCATAAATGCGACTGGTATATAAGTTGTAAGATTCTAGCTGAATTAACTTTACTTTTTTGTCTAGATCTTTAATTGAACTGTGAAGCAACTATTCACAAGTTAAAATTGTATCAATGAAAAGACGTGAGAAGGGTGAAAAAAAAACCTTTTATTCAACTCAAGAAGGAATTTAGAGACAACACTCCTGATGCTTACAAAGTTAGCCATCACGTACAGGAGGACAGGTGACGGAGGACGTGGACGCCTGATGATTACCATGTCGGCTTGTGTCCAACGCCCTCCACTATCTAGTGGCAGTTTATTCAGATCTCATATTAATGAATGGGTTGCCTTGCCATACAAAAGCGTTATGTTAGTTAGTTGCTTTACAGATAATTGTGGCTTACAGTGGTGGATGATTGGCTACATTGATACAATATAATACATTAAGTACAAATATGACTCTTAAATGTGACACATACGACATGTACAACGCATAAATAAATATAACACATAGATACAATTACAGATGCAGACACTGATACAGTAAAATGCACGTGAATGTAACACTGATACAATAAGGTACACATCAATACAAATATGACATGTATAACATATAAATAAGTACATCACTTGAATAAAACACATTAATTCAATTACAGACATTAGATGTAACTTGCCTAAGTTATATAAACACATGAATACAGCACAAGGTACATACTGGAACAGGAATACAAATGCTAAATACGAAATGCTTAATACTTGTTATATGCTAAGTGCTAAAAAGGTTGCGTTACTTACAGTATGAAACATGATACAACATTGTGCTCTTAGATGCAGACACGGTACTTAAAAATAGTAATGTGGACTTATTGTCATAATTTACACAGAAATGCTCCAATGCATTTAATGGGAAAAAAAACCATAGATGCAGATACAGAGATAGCGGGGATAGACGCTTGCGAAATGCGGTACGTAATATTAGATACCTTGGGTTACATATCATATATTATAATTACTTTCGATATTTCTTATTACACTAAATACATATTATACATTTTATAAGTGGATACCTTGCGATGCACATTGAGATTGCTTCGATATATAATTAAACACAAAATACATGGGAAACACATTATGGAATACGTGGAACATTAAATACACTACATACAGTGTGCATAAGTAATTCTACTGTATTACTGTGCTTGTCGACTAAATCTGCACCATTATTGGGGCTGGCAGATGTCCTGGCTATAGGCTGCTGTAATGTTAATGATTTTGTTAATTATGCTGACTGCCGCTCTGTTTTTGACAAGAAATTTGCGAAATGCTGCAAAATTTGCAGTAGCCAAAGGAATGCGATAGAGGACAGTGAAAGATATAATGGTTTGGGGAACCTTCATCTCCGCATACACACTGTGCTGTTGTGGATATGCCGTGGCGATTATAATAGCTTGGGAATGGGCCATGTCCGGTTCCATAATTTGTGAGCGGTGCTATGGAGCCATCACTTACAACTCAGAAGAGAAATATAAAATTAAACTTAAATAAAATTAAATAATCAGCCGAAGCTGCTCAGAGATAATTAACACGAATTGGTTCTTGGCCCTACCACCGATGTACATAAACAGAAATTAATTTGCGTGGCCGTAAAATAGTTAGTTCAAATCAGCGAAACAATGTTGCCGAACGGTAGAACACGCTCTGTCTGGAGTAAATCTTTTACCCCACAACATGCGAAACTGAAATATCTTTCTGGCAGGAAATGGAAATGAGGGAACCTAGAAGAGATAAGTAACTGAAAAATTGGTAAGTTTAAAACTAAATTACAAGGTTATGTAACAAAAAGGACTAATAGTTGATGATCTAATTGTTTAAAAAAATTAGCAGTAAAAATTAACTTAAAGAGAATAAATTTCCAGGATTGCAATTCCGAAGGGTAAATAGTAGCTTTTTCTCTCGGAGCTGTGGTTGCGAAAATGGTGACAAAAGAAAATACCCAAGAGGAAACGGCCGAGAGGAGGAATGGCGAACAAATTACACGAAAACTGAAGGAAAAATCAAACATCTCGTTTAAAACTGAACCTCATTTGAACAAAAAGAATACACCAAAGAACGAAATAGTAAAGAAACTATGTCGTATATCTCTTTTTCTGTCGAACAGACGACACAAAAAGAAGAAAACGATGACGGAGTCAAGCGTCAAATATTTGTCCAATGTAAATTTGCATAATGAAAATGTTTACAATTTATTGGCAACAAAGAAGGTATAAAAGCCTTGTTTACTGCACATAATAAAGAACCAATCAATATACGAGTAGCAGGCAGCCTCCCAGAACATAGAATGACCTAAATCTCTCTTTATGTCATGAGAAATTTCTCCTGTTAAATTTCCTCTGCTATATTTTTTTTAGGATTTTATTTCTGTTTCCGAAATAAAACCACTTTTGAGTGAAGCGGCTGTCTTTCTCATAAGGTTTAATACTTGATGTCAGATTCCTTTAAGTTTTATTGTGAGCAAGGAAGATATGATGCTTATTGTTGCGTACGTACTGGTTCGTAATAGATTGAACGCACAAACCCGATAATAGGTTAATAAAAATTAATTTTTATCAAAAGAAATGTATCGAAACCTTGGACTTTTCCGTAGAAATATTCTCACAAGTGTTCACAGTATCATCGGTAGTTACACATCACACTGCTAAGAACGGTAAACACAAAGCAATGCAAAGCGCATCTAAAAAGAAAGCTAACTCGGATACCTGACTTCACACGAAATTAAACAACTCACAGCAACAATAACTAAGCTACAGACTAAGGTGCTCTTCTCTCCTGCCTTTTATAGTTTTCAACAGGCCGAGAGATACACTCTTAGACAAAAAAAACGACTCACCAAGAAGGAGTTATCCGAATGGAACGAAAATCGGTAGAAGGGACGTACATGTACAGAAAAACAAATGTTTATAGTTTGAGAAAAATTGGATAATTTATTAAAGTGATAGAGCTTCACAAAGTGAAAACGTCAGTAACGCGTTTGTCCACCTCTGACCCTTACGCAAGCAGTTATTCGGCTTGGCATCCATTGATAGAGGTGGCGGATGTCCTCCTGAGGGATATCGTGCCAAATTCTGTCCAACTGGCGCCTTAGATCGTCAACATCCCGAGCTGGTTGGAGGGCCCTGCCCATAATGCTCCAAACGTGCTGAATAGGAGACAGATCCGGCGACCTTGCTGGCCAAGATAATGTTCGGCAAGCACTACGGTAAGCAATAGAAACATGTGCAGTGTGGGAGCGGGCATTATCTTGTTAAATGTAAGCCCATGGTGCCGTAACATGAAGGGAACACAACGGACCTTAGAACTACGATGTACCGCTGTGCTGTAAGGTTGCGACGGATGACAACCAAAGGGGTCCTACTATGAAATGAAATGGCACCCCAGACCATCACTCTTGGTTGTCGGCCTCAGACCATCACTCTTGGTCGCCGGAAGACAGTCAGGTTGGTATCACACCGCTGTCCGGGACGTCTCTAGACTCGCCTTCGCTGGTCATCGGGGCTCAGTTAAAAGCGTAACTCATCACTGAAGACTATTCTACTCCAGTCAGTGACATTCCAGTGCGAATGAACCCGATACCACTGCAAACGGGCTTGACTTTGTACAGAGGTCAATGGTAGTTGGTTCAAGGGGCGCCATGACCTCAGCCCCCTTTCTGTGAGCCGTCTATGAATGGTCGCTGAAGCACTAGTTGCACGTACAATCGAGGATAATGAAGCATCTGGGGCTGTGAGTGCCGCTCTGACGATTGCTCGGTCTTCACGTCCTGTCGTTTCTCTAGGCCTACCGCTTCCTTCTTGACACTGGGTGCGGCCATGGTTCACCCATTTCTGCCAACATCGTCTTAGTGGCATTGCTCCTGCTCAAATGTCGAGCTATTCGCCAATAAAACCGACCGGCTTCTGAGCCCAACTACACGACCTCTCTCAAATTCTGACATCTGCGCATATCGTTCGCGTACCCGTATGCGAGGCATAGTTACTGTCTACCAGAGTACACGGAATGAAATTCGTGAAGAATTTCTGACCTGAAATAGTAATTTATCCTCTTAAATATATTGCCAGTTGCGCAGATCAGATGCGCTGTAGCGACAACCATTCATTCATTGGCAGCCGAAATGTACAAATTTGCATTTTCCGTCGAAACCTGTATGCATATCAATTTGCGTCCAATTTGCTTTATATCTTCTCAGTGCGTCGTGGTGCGTCGTTTTCTATTTTTTTTTTTTGCGTGTGTGTCTAAGAGTGTATTTCTAGTATATCTCTCAAGTAAGGCATCAATGATATCGATGCATTATCTCGATGCAAGACATCAAAGCGTAACAAAGTTCGCAACAATATAATCAACGACTAATTTCTAACAAGAATTTTACCCAACATAAAGCCTGAAATTTCTTAATTATTATACTGTTGCTTGTGCACGGGTTCGTAATGGATTGAATGCACAAGTCGTTAAAAAGTTAATAAAATTTATTCTTTTCACAAGAAAGAAAAACAAGATACTGAAATATTTCCTCAGAGATATTCGTACAATATCACAATATATTAAACGGTAAACAGAACTCATATCAAAACAAAGAAACTAATTCTATCTCACAGCGAATTCACTACAATAAATAACAGCATAAAGTAAATATACAGTTTGTTTAGAACAACAGCAACTGAGGTGTTTTAATTCGGCTTTTATATTCTTTTTAATTATTCACTAGAACATTCTCGTAAAACCTATTTTCTCGATGGCAACAGAAATTTTGAGATATTTAGTATTTATTAAACATTAAATGCATGCGCTCTTTTATTTTTTCTTTTCCGACGTAGCTTTCTTTTCAAAAATCGTCTGCGTTGCACGGAAAGATAAAACAATTTTAATTACAATTCTAAATAAATAGCTAAATAAATAGAAATTCCGAAACAATGTTCATCTTTTCGTACTAAATTCTGCACCTATCATTTTATTGATCAATCAGGTATATTGAGGGAACAAAGAAAAACATTCTGTATCTCAGTTTTTGCAGTCATTTTCAATAATGGTGGTTCTGTGACTCTTAACTGATGACTATATATATCCGATAGCTTTTGCCCAAATAGACGTTTGGTCAAAATTTCAATTTATCTGATTTGTCTCAGTACGTTCAGGCTTTAGGCGATGTATTCTTTAATCGATACTAAATATGAAATTATTTTAATAAAAAAATAAATAAAAAATCTGAAAGGTTTCAGATTTTAAATTACGTCCAAAGGAACGATTTTTAACGTTTTGTGTTTCACCTTTATTTATTAAATATCATGTTTTCGCACTTAAACCATAAAATTCAGTTCAACAGCAATATCGCAAAATAATTTTAAAATCAATATATCTTTAGAATTTCCGATAAAGATTTTTTTAGCATCTAGTATGGAATTGTAATAATGCTACAGTGAAGAAGATTTGAGCTCCTCCGTTTTAAAAAAAAGTAAACAAACGCCATTTTGAGTTATCTTTTATTACTTTTATATGTAAAACAAATTACTTCTCAAATGGATTTCTTTCGTATTTTAAGATTGTAAGTATTTCTTATCACCTAGCCATCACTTACGAAATAATCTTTAAAACAATCTGAATTCTTAAACTATCTTAATTTCTTTACTACTGTTATGAATTGATAGCGCCCGCCATTGGACGGTACTCTGGAATAGTCTCTTATCTCTGGAATTATTCGATATTTAACAATAGCACTGGGAAAATGAAGGCGTCTGTGTTAAGCCTAACAATACCCGAAGGCGCTTGGTTAATAATTATGGTTGTAAAGCACTGTATTATATGTAAATAAAATTTGTATGTGTTTTAATAACACGTGAAATAATAGCTTTCGTCTGGGCCTTATACTCGAACGTAAATCTAACGAATGGTAGTGTAGTTACTAAAACTTTATTTATACCCCGGGATTAAATTTATGATTTATTACATCTAATAATATATACCTCAAGCGTATCATTATGAAGCAGTACGGTTTTGTAGTTTTCGATCGAACCTTTGTATATAATTGCTTTCTGCTATTTAAGTTCCATCCTAAATGCCTCTCATTTTATTTCTGACTAATCTCAGAAAACCCGTCAAAATCCAAACCATAATTGATCGTTCGAATTTCGTAACGTAATTTTTTAATTTGAAAATATTCATTTGAGCTAAAAAAATTAACTACATGAGCAAACGCAATACTGTGATGTGATGATAACCATCCATTAAAGAAACCCCCATCATTAGCCCATAGTCCATACAAATAATAATTAAAGTTCTCTGACTGTTGGCTTAGCATTTATATTTATTGTATGTTATTTACCTGAACATAATAAAGACTTATTGCAAGAAACGTAACACAATAATATAAGATATTTCTCACGCCTTCTTAGCATGCCTTCGTGGTGTAGTGGTCAGCACGCTAGGCGCATATTTAAGAGGTCCGTGGTTCGAGTCCCGGCGAGGGCATTGTTCATTTTTCCCATTTTCTGCTTCAAAATAACCTAATGACTCTACAATATCACAAAAAGTTGAACATAACATATAATCTGTCTTTAAAATACAATCAATTCTAAAATATATATGTGTTAAAATGTATTTAGATTTCTACGATTAAATATACATGGTGATCCAAAAGTCGAGCTTTTCAAAATTTAATGAAATATTAAAAAGGATACTAAATAAATTGTTTCAATGTATAGGACCCACATACGATTGCAAGTAATATATATTACATGAAACTGAAATTTAATTTGCAACTTATGTCATTAGTTTTTAAATATTTCTGTCTGGAGTAACATGCAGAGGATTTATTACAATGCAAGCCTAAATTTATAAATGAGCATTGTTTCACAGAGTATTCACCCAGAAACGTTATTGAAGCTTTTAAACAGACCTTCCTAACGTTCGTAAATCTAAGATGACGATGATTTTCGTTTAATGGAGCTTGGAGAAAGCAGACTAGTATTCACTATTATGAAGTTATCCCATATAGAATGCGCGACGTTATAAAAAGAGTTTCCGAGAAAAGCGATTCTCTCAACTATTTCTAGCCGAAAGAGTTGTGCTCTATCGTTTGTTTCACGTAAGTACTCAAGCCATTTTACGGAAAAATATTTCGACTGCTATCGCTCGAGGTCTACACTGTAAAAAATTTTAGTCCAACGTTACTCCATTTAATGGTTCAAAATCAAAGATAGTACCAAAACATGGTTCACTTGATTTTACGTTTCACTGATATTTGGTGAAACGATCCAACTAGGTAAACGTTTCACTATTTTTAAGGAATACTTTGCAGCCAATCAAACCGAAGCATTCAGCGCATGCCTGGTCTTCCCGTGATTCCATCTTTAGAAAGTTTAATGGCGGCTGTTTGAATCTGTTAACGGATAGTCGGTTGTGTATTCGATAATTACAAGGTACGTATATTTTTGGTTTGTTTCCTTTTTGATTTATGTATTAATGAAATGTAAGATACAAAATGGTGTTAAAATGCATTCGCAGTAACTTTTTAATGATTTTGTTGGAATGAGTGGCGTTAGTGCTGAAGCCTACTTTCACCATTTGGTTATTACTACTGTATAGAACGTAGCTGAATAGAAGTCTAAAAAGAGATTCCCGAACATTCTTAGTAAAAACATTGTTATAACATAATGTGTAGTTCTGCATATATTACGTAATATGTATTGCTATAAAATACGTTATAGTCATTCTGTAGAAAATAGAATACTACAATACAAACATAGAATGTTCTGTCAGCATCAGTATTGGAATATAATAGTTCTTACGCTGTTTGTGAACTTGAGAAATAAGAAGCACATAATTCATCTAAAACGTTAAAAAAACTTTTTTGACATGAAAATTTAAGTCTTGTTGTTTAAAACTAAATTTATGGTTTAATTTTTCTCTAGATGAAAATCTTGGTACAGTGTCAATCATCATTGAAAGTGCTAAAAATTTCAGATTATGGTCAGCTTACTGTTATTAACTACGCTTAATATCCAAGTTTTTTTATCTCTGTAAAAATGTGCTGATGATTTCAAAGAGTATGTTGATTATGAAAACTTTCCCTAGGGATCCCAGCAAAATTGAAAGTTATTGATTGACATGATAAAACTGTATTTGGAATATTTTGTTGAAGTAGCAAGTTTTTTTATTGCTTTGTGAAAATTTTTGTTTATTAAATCTTATTGTTTGATTAAAACCATTTTGAAATATTATCTAAACTTTCCTTTTTACGAGAAGAATTTTTTGATAAAGATGCATTGAATTATTGTTATTTAGCCATGTTTTTAAATATTCTGTTCGAAAGCATCCTTATTTGGCCAAACTTGGTATTTAAAAATTTTGTTTTTCAATATTTCATATAATAATATATATTGAACTTGAACAGTTGTGTTTATTATGCATACTGTTATGATTGCTCACCAAGCTACTACAAAAATGCCAACAATTTATAGATTTTGTTCTAGGTACTCATTCAGCTTAGCATCAAACTGCCACAAATGTTGGAATTTAAGAAATTCTGTACATTTTCTCTGCCAAACTGGGAGTAAATTTCTGTTTTACTTATCATTCAAAATGTATCTTAATTTGTGCTTTTACAGATACATTGTTAATTTGTTGAATTTCTCAAGATCAAGAAAGATTTTGCCAAACTGGTAGTATTTTTAATAGCCGAAATGACAAAAATAATTATCTCTTAACCCCTCTTATAATCCTGCAAAATCATGTTTTGTAGTTTGAGGTGGAACGTAAATGAATTTTGACTATGGTTTCTGATTTTAAGAAATAACTTTGCATTAAGAATTTAATTAATATCAGGCATTTAAAATAATAGCAAATAAGAGACTTTTTTTTTCTGAAGTAGTTAAGATGTGCTATTGAAATTGTATTTATTTGTGTTTAAATCTGCAAAACGAAGTTTGATTGTTTAAAAATATAATTGATTATTTCTAACCAGTTAGAATATGAGCTAAGTGTTATTTCTTCATATGTCATTTCGTTAGTGGTAAATATGGCAGAATATTAGAGTAATTGACATTGTTTATTTTTTATTTGATATCAATAATTCATAGATGCATTAACTTCTTTTATAATTGGAGAGCATAACACAAAGATTTAATTTAAGTACTATTTTTTTAACTGTGCAGTATAATTTATTGTTAAGGGTAACAAATATTGCCAAATACGGTTAACGTCATTTAGAAAGCATTACATTAGTGTATGTGAGAAAAGAGCCTGTTATATAGGAAATAAATGAAGATAATTGTGCAAAACTGATGCTGTGGAATTTCCTTGAATATTTTTGCAAGTTGATTTTTGGTTTATATAATCTAAACCTTATTTTTTATTTGAATAATTTAAACTTTTTGCTTAATTTTACTTGTGAAGTCATCCAAAATAACATTTTGTTTCGAAGACATCCATTTTTTTTAATTCAAATAATATGCAGAGGACTATTTGTACTTTACCTTTTTTGTAATTATTTTAGGTAACTTTTAAGTGCTTATACATGAATACAATAAAAACGTTTGATAAATTTAAATTAAATGTATATTTTATAGTTATTTTGATGTAAATATTAATATTCTTTCAAGATGACAGTAATAAAGGTAAAGTAAATTTTCAGTTTAAATTCTCAGAGTATAAGTCTCTGATTTGTATCAGTAACTGTACATGTAATTGCTCCAGTTTTCTTTTTAATTATTTCAAATTGCTGAAATATTCAAAATATTCAGTTTTTAAGCTGTTATATTTTCAAAATATATTACTACAAAAAGTTGTGTTTCTGAAAATTTCCACTTTCTTAGCTAACAGTGCTTTTTGCAATCATATCATTGTATCAAGGGATCCCAATCGCCTCCAGGCGGGCAAGTGGCCCCAAGGTGGGCATGGAAATTTTATAGGGAGTCGATGAAGATCTGGACATTGACAGCCGAATTTGCAGTGGCAATTAATCAGCATAGTCAAGATTCCTATTGATTCCAGAAGTGCAGGTACGTATATGCTTTATTTCAGATTTTAAATGTCATACAAGAATAATATCCCAAAATAAAAGTTGTTACCAAACCAACATTGCCTTTTCCCTCTTCTAACCTAGTATAAGTAGATTTGAGTCAAGTCAGCAATTTACTATGGGAAGAAAGAAACAGGTTGAATATTTGTAATGGAAGTGATTTGAGAATTGAGCAATTTTATGCCAAATGCTAAAAGAATTACACGAATGCACAGATCACATTAATTATTCATACTTCTGTGTAATTAAAATTGAAGTTTTGTGCAGTTAAAATCCGTGATTTTGTTTCTGGCAACTTGTTTATATTTGTAAAATTAAAAATAAAGATTAAAAAAATAAATCCAATAAACCATTTTTTTAAAATTTTTGTTCAAAATTTTAGTTTGCTGTTATTTATTTGCAATTATTTGTATTTTGATTATGCTGCATTACAGAGAAAAATGTAAGGGGTTCGATGAAGAAAACGTTTTTCTAAAGTTCTTTTAAAAGGGGTTTATGTAAGAAAAAACTTGAGAACCCGTGCTTTACATAAGAAAAATTTTCCAAAATCTAGCTTCTCTATTTTTACCTTTACTAACTTGTATTATTCTTATTTTTAAATGTAATGTCATATATTACATATAATTTTCAAAAACCTTTTGGTATTTTCTGATTATTCATCCCCATTAAAAAGTCACAAATTGATTGCTGACTGGAGAGAGATATTTGTTTGGATATCCTTATTTCTAGTTCAAAAATGCTGCTTTCATAATTTCTTTTCTTTTTCCATATAAGACATGCAGTCTTTTTGGGTTTTTTCCACTCTTCTTTTCACGTACACAGCGATCTGCTTTCACTGAAGGAAGCAGCAGAGAATTCCAGAAACTTAGCATTTTGAACAACCATGGCATCAAAATCATAAAATGACACACAAAAAAAAAAAAAGGCACATGATGCCTTTAAACAAGTCTTATTGCACTGTATGTGTGTAGGAAGTTAAGTCTGAGATTTCGCCGATGAAAACTGCAATATGCTATTCACCGCTATACTGAAACACAGAAATTCCCATAGAAGGGATCATAATCTGCCGTCGTACTGGTGAAATGTCTGGAAAGCCATTTGGGGTTGCTATGGGCACAACTAAATTGCCACATAAATATATTTGGGTAATATTGGTAGGTTTATAATAGTAAAATAAACACTTTGGTGCTGGTATAATAATGTAATCCAGCTAATTTTCTTAATGTTTTGTATTTTTTTAATGCTTAATGTTTTATAATTCTTATAATTGTGTATTTTTTACTAAATATACCTTTAGATGTGTAGGCATATTAATATACATTATATATTAGATTTTTTTAAATACCGGTGGAATGTATGCTCTACCAGCAGCAACACATTTCAACATAAATATTTTTTGGCGGCATGATGCAATGCCTCATCAGTACATTTTTGTGCTTCTTTGCTGGGTTCGGGGATAGTCTTAATACCTCCTTTTTTAAAAAATAAAATCCTCAATATCTCAAAGTATTGATGTTCGGCCAGCCATATATTTGATATTTAGCCCTGGTATTTGACAAAAATTGTTTTTAATGCATCTTCCTTTTTTATTGTGTTTTTGTTTCTTCTATACTTTTTATTAGAAACTAAAAGTAAAACTAACATTTTACTACCAGTAATGATATGGTTGATACTGTTTAACACTGGCATTTCGACCCAGGTTTGAATCCATGCAAACGCACTGCCTGCATGTTTGGCTTCCTCCATGTGTAACATGAATGCAACCCAATGTACATACCCTAGTCAGATAGCAATCGAGTGGCTTGCTGCATCCAAATAAACCAATCAAAATGAATATTTAAGTTTTTATTAATTAAATTTAATATATTATGGATGCTTTATGTTATTTTTAGTATATATTGCAATGATAGTATATATTTGTTGTAACTTATATACTAAAACACAGAAACATCAGTCAGTATAACCTAGTAATACTAATAGTAACATCAGTCATGATACGAGGGTGAGAATTATGAAAGAAAAAATAAATATAAAATTAATAGTTTAGATAATGCATGATGTTATGTAGCTGTGTATTAACGCTTCTTTTTTTAGGTTCCCAATGATGTTGAAATAGAGCTACAAACAGTATCTAAAAGATGTTGTCTTCTTTCAATCACTGGTTGTGAAGGCCTGACCCTGTACTCCCCAAGACTACCTCGACATCCATGCAAGATCAGAATGTGTTGTGACTTATCTCAATTGGAACATTAGAACAAGCTTATGAAATTCATCCTGGCAAAAGAGTGCAGTCACCAAATGGTGCGTTATGAGGTACACTGTCGCTGAGCTTGATATAATGTGCTTGTCAGACCACTGTGCCCACAAATTACCACCCGTTGCATTTCCGATACAACCAACAGTGTGAAAAATCACTGATCTAATGTTGAGTACCATGCATTCTTTGCGTCTCTCTTCTAATGATTATGAACTGCAAGAACTGTTTAAGTATATGAGACAACCATTAAATTGTTAAATAAAAAATTCTAAATTTGGGTTTCATGATATTGTTAAATATCCTATTGAAATTTTCACAAATGTATTAAAATGACTACTACATACACTTGTGTTTTCTGAGATTTATTGGTTTAAATACTCCAGGATATGAAACTGCAAAATGCTTTTTGTCAATATTATAAGTAATGGTAAATATCCCCCCATGCATGCTTTACAAGTACATTTATCTTATTTATTTCATACAATTAAAGTTTTCAAGTTAGAAGAATGTTATTGATGTATGTCCTGTTTCTATATAAGCATAATAATGTATGCTAATTATTCAGAAGTACTTGTTATTAAATTCTGAAAAATAATGATTAAAATATTTATAAAATATACGTAATCGTTCGACAGGTTTTATGAGTAGTTTCATTTTAAATTTCTTAAACAGAATATAAGTGATATAATTTATTAAATTATGCTTACATGTATGTCTGTGCAAAATTCAGCATAAAATATTTCTTAATGAATTACTTTTCTTACGTAGCAGTTGCAGAAAATTTGTCTATGTGGATTTAAATGTGTTCTTCATTAAAGCTTTGCCATCTTAAGTTATATTTTTCCTCTGACTTATTTTACATGAAATGTTTACGTTTCTATATAACATGCTACCAAGAGATATGTTTAATCTGCAGAAAAATGGAATTTACTTTTGAATTTATTGAACAATATTAATAGCTTTGGAAAATTTTCTTTATTGTATAGGTTAAGTATTATAATTTTTTATGCTTCATAATATATTTTAACATATTGTAAATAAAAAATTACCATAAAGTAAATCTTGTTTTTGTGTGAGGAGGGGACATGGGAAACCTTACAGATTCTAGCAAACATTTCTGGTCTCCAAATTTTAAAGGTAAGTGTCATGGCATGTGAATGAAAATAAGAATTATGCATGGAATAATTTTTCTTTATATAGTATAATAGTAATTAGTTGAATAGCTCTTAATTACACATTACACACAATGTATAATATCAATTTTGTTATGAGAAAGCAATTTCTGTTGTAAATTTAAATACTAGAGACCTTGAATCTCAAAGCTAATGCAATTTAATTTACAAGTGAAGGCATATCAAACATGAATTTTTAAAATTCAGCTCTTGCAATGAGCAGTTACATTTTAACTTATTCCTATTGGTGTGTAAGGCATTTAATTTTGTAAAAATATATTTTTATATACATGCTAATATATTGCAAATGTGTATTTTAATGATATATATTTTATACTTTCATTCTCTCAAAACTGAATCAATCTTATGCAAGTAAATCTGCTGTTCTAGCCAAATTTTCAATAATTATTGCTATAGATATGCTGATTTGCATAAGAAATTTCCAAATATCTTAGCCACAGCAGTAATGAATTAAAAAAAGTACCAGGAGAAGGGTGCCATAGCAGTAATTGAATAAAAAAATACCAGAAAAATGGATAATAGAAAATGTTATGACTGAACTCTCAAATAACTTCCTATAATTTACAGTTAACGGTAAACATGATTATAATTAAGGGTTTAAGGTATTCTCAATCCATATTGTAATATAGCCCATTTAACGCATTTCTAATTTATGGTTCAACATTCCCCATTCTTGCTTTAACATACTGCCAATTCTTGGTTAAACCTATTGCCAAATAATGGTTCAACCTATTACCAAATAGTGGTTCAACCTATTACCAAATAATGGTTCAACCTATTACCAAATAATGGTTCAACCTATTACCAAATAAAGGTTCAGCCAAAGCACCAAATAATGGTTCAGTGTTTTACCATCTTTTGGTTGCAACTTTTTCAGCACCATAGTTTGGTGAAACTTTGAACCAAATTTTTAACAGTGTAGACCAAGAGCTGGTGTTGATATTATTGTTGTCTTGTCCACATTACATGGAATAATATTTGCCAGAGCCTACTCCGAAGAGAGCTTGGACTTCTAGTAAAGAGCTGTTGTTCCGTAATCAATCAGATATCCTTTTGGAAGCAAAGATTCCCAGAAATATTTCTATAGTTGACGGTAGCTAACATGTATAATAGCGGTATAAGAAACGAAGTGGCTTCAATCATTAAAAACTCAACTTAATTCTCAGTCATAAAAACTCATTATGCCTCGGAAAACTTATCTCCATCTTGCACCAAACAAATGGTTTTTAAAACTAACAGCACAAATTTAAATTGAAATTTCAAGCGCTTTATTAGTCGTAAGGCTATAAGAATGTTATCCATTGAAACATTTTGCCATTTTTATCTATTTTAAAATTTCCAGAGTTCTGAAGTTTTAACAGGCGATTACTCTGCGTAATCTGAATAGTAGTTGTTTGAGACACTTGCATAGCATATGACGACGAGCAGCATTTCAAAAGCAAAGAGATTTAGACTAAACGTTTCACGTAAAGCATTCGAGATCTACCTGCATAAGAAGAAGAATGTTTTTTAAGGGATTTTTCTAAGAAAATGGCTTTTGTTCACGCTGCTAATGCGAAAAGATACCACACTCTCAGCCAGCTCGTTTGTAAGATATGAACCGGGACAAACTATTTGTATGATTATACACTGGCTTCCAAAAGTTAAGCAACAGACGGAAAACTGATGGTAGCTCAAAAGGTATGCAGGTAAACTGGACGAAACTTAGAGAAACTATTTATTACATCACTTGTAATTTGAAAACGCAAGAAAATGTGATACAAAATGTTCACATTTTATATATCAACAGGAGTATAAAATCTTCTAAATTCGGACAAAAAATTAAATTCAAAAACCTTCAATAGTGAGTACAATCACACAGAACAGCAATGCAAACCTGGTAGCAATGTTTCATGCTGTTTATGATATAAATGAGCTGCATGGGTAAAAGTGCCTATTGATCAAGTAGAACTGTTCGAACCCAATCTAAGTTTTGAAGGGGAGGCTGGAGGCTACTAGCATGCTTTCCGAGAACTTCCCACAAGTGTTCAATGAGATTAATGTCACGAAAGCGTGCTGGTTTTCCATTTGCATTATAGTTTCTTCTCTAAGAAATTGGCGACCAGAGTGAGAGAGTGCTTGCAAAATGAACATATCGTCAACTGTGGCACATGAGAACAATAGCACCCAGTATGTGGTCTCTGTACCTGTGAGCAGTCAAAGTTCCATGTAGCAACACATACAGGTCTGTGGGTTCACCTAAAGATACGCGGATACAAGAATGCTACCTCCTGCATAGGTATTCCTTTCCAGTATATTAGCCCGAAGTCATAAAGTGTTTGCTTCTTTGAATATGTAAACTTGTCGAGTATCACCCTGTAAAGCAAAGCGGGACTCATCAGAGATGAGTAGAACAGACCTCCATTGATTTTCAATCCAGTTTACATGCCCAATTCAAATGCTTCCTCCGATGGCGGGAGGTAAGCCGGACGCACAATGCCGGTCAGGTAACGCACGGACCTCTTTTGTGCAGCTTTCGTGGATGATACTGTTCTTCCTGTAGCAGAAGTAAGAGCGAATCTAAGCTGAGATTGAGTTGTAGTCCTGCTGCGACCTGCACAAAGTCGCAAATATGGTCCTTTGCATACGTTGTAACTCTTGGCCTACCTTTGGTAAGTTTTCGGGAGACTCTTGGCCTACTTTCGGTAAGTTTTCGGGAAATTTAATCAGTGGTTAGAAGTTGATTCTACAATCAGCTTACCAAAGGCCAGTCACCGTTTAGTCGCTTTGCAATGTCAAACTGTCCTTAACCTGCTTATCTAATCCGCTTACGGTTCTATAACGCAATTCTGCTGAAACAATCACCTCTACCTCATTTTTACACATTGGTTACCTCGAAAGTATTTACATCGTCTTTCACTGAACAGTGATTCTCTCCTAAACGTTTGGTTTTAAGCAGTATCATATTTACGCAAAGCGATGGTAGCGCCAATTTTCCACATAATGCTACTCGATGCAGCTTGCTTTTATTCGTAACATATCCAAATTTCAAGAATTTCAAAATAGTTTTAGCAGATTTATCGCAATTTTTTTTGCTTAACTTTTGGAAGCCGGGACGTACCATCTGTCGTTATTTTTCAATTCTGACGAACAAATTAGAAACTATTTTCTGCACCTGCCACTGTAATCTATTACTTTAAAATAGGCACGTCAAAGCCATTAGCAACCCCTCCCCCCCATTTCCGATCGTAATCGTGTTATCATCATCACACAGCATTTATTTTCTCGACGTCATTTGAGACTGCAGCTCAAGTTAGCCTTCAATCGAGGACTTTCATGAACACGCTAAACGGAAATAAAATGGGAAAAAAATTCATCGACTCGACATTTTTTTCGCACATGTTCCCATCGTTATGAGTCAAGTCAGGGAGCTGAAAATAACTTATAAATTCCTATTTTAAAATAAAAGAGTATGGTAAATTTATTTAAAACAATAATAAATTTAACAAATTCCTATTTTAAAATAACAGAGTATTGTGGTCTACAGAACTATCTATATTATCTTCGAAATCTAATATTTAAATATCTGCCGATGAGAGTGTGATTTTTGTTATGCAGTGCCTGATGAACCTTGAATCCGAATTGATGACTGAAGTGAAATTTCATTCATGTGCAATGTTTAAATTTCTGCTGAGGAGTTTAAGTTTCGTTCATGAGCAAAATTTATCTTAACAAGTTAAAAAGGAGATAAAATTGTAAGAGTTCATATTTTTAGTCGTTTCTGTATTCTAAGTGATGAGTTCAGCACTTAGAATTTCAGACTGAGATCGAACGTAAATAAATTAATGAGTTTGTCAGAAAGTTTCATGATTAAATTTTTGTAAACTGATTTTCAATTAATGAAGACTTTAAATGATTTTTTCTTGCTATTTTCCATTATCGAAAAACATATGCAAATCATTTCTGCTGAATATTAAAAATATTTATTAACATTTGATAATTTCGCATAATAAATCAAATAAGCAAGCACTACGGGCTATCTCAGAAGCATGATGGTATATGACAACATTTCACAGCAATGCATTTTGTAGATGATAGCAGTACCTTTCGCCTTTAGCAGCAGAATAATGTAAAGTATTTTAGAATATTATTGAATAGCTTTATGGCTGCCAGTGCTCAAACATATTGCAGTTTGAAAAAAAACATAAATGGTGCATTAATGTTGAAGTATATTGCATTCGAAAAGATCGGTTGCTATTATGAAATATATTGATGCCTCAAGACACGTTAACTGCATAATCATCATTAACTCTCGCCGCTTAAATGCTAGATCATCGTTATTTGAACCCTTAACGGCGATTATCTCTTTATCGCAATTGAACTCGCGATATTCACTTTCCGCCATTTTCCCAATAGGCGCTTCCTAACGATAATCACATGGAATTAGGTATGACCGAAATGCTGGCTAACTAAAAGCCAAATTTTAGTTGGGTTTTATTAAACTCTTGTTCAGCAGTACGCTATTTAAGGTAAATAAATGCTGGCTTTACCGAGGGATACATAAAGGAGATCCAATTTCTTTGAAGGTGTGAATTTTTTCAGAGTGAAGTTTTTTAAAGCATACATTTCTTTTATAAATATGCTGTGTGAATTATGCTGAAAAAAAAAGTGTAATGAAGTACGCAAAATTTTAAAGTTAGTTCGCACAAAATTCAAAGCTGTAGAACCTTTACTTCTCAGCCTTCAATGCACAATCCTTATAAGTCTAAAAAAGGCTTTTATTACTTCGCAGAACTCAGCTTTGGGCTTATGTTAACTGCTTTTTGTCTCTGTTAACTGTTTTTTGAAAATCTTTAGTGCCATTAAAATATGACGTTTAAATAAGAATTATAGATGAAAAAGTAGTTTAAAAGGGAAGTATTTAGTAATAAAGAGCAATGTTAAGAATTAAGGTATTTTTGTTTGTTAGAAACAACTTCAAAGACATAGCATTTTGAAACGGCGTCTTGTTGTGCAGCAGAAACTAGTTATTCGATTGAGTTCTTTCAGCCATAGTGCACCAAATTCTCTTCAGGTATCAGCCTAATACACTTTTACAACATATAAAGTTCATCTACCGTTTGTCAAGAACAAAGCCTTTGTGAATTATTCATTTCCAACTAAAAAAGGTAACATGATCTTTACTTCAGATTTTCGAAGACCTCGTGATTATCTTTACTCGAGATGTCCTGCGATGGGAGTGAACCTTCTTCGAAGCAGAATCATGAGCAAAGAATCGAACTTCATAACCACTCACCTGATATTTGAGAAAATCATAACTAGTTTCCACTTTTATAGTAAATGTGTATTAATATTTTTTTGCTCAGTTTTCAAATTTAAGACATCTCATATTCGCTGGATGAAAACAAACGATTACCTACGTAGAAAACTGTGTGATCAAGCAGACGATATCTTAAGGAAATCAAGTGGAGATGTCATATTAATAAATGCCATTAATTGTAGTTGGAAACGTTCTCTTAAATATAGTAAGCACCATTCATACGTTTCTCATCTTTTAGTTCTTTTACATGCATACATCATTTCATTTCTATACCAATTCATTTCTTACTAAGTTAAAGTAAAATATGTGTTTTAGGAGACTCACAACTTCGGTTATACGTCGTTCTTCAATTTATTCATCGACCTTTTTACGCATTACATTTTTTTTCCTTTTTAGACTAAAGAAGCTTTGTCCCTGAAGAATTACTGTTTTCGTTTTGCTATTTTGTGGCGGAAACATTAAAAGTCTGAATCTCTTTTCAAACTGTTGCCACTAAATCTTGCTGCCCTGTATTATATTTAAAGAAATTAAATAATGAAGCTTTTGCATAAATATATGTATATTTCTCCAAATGGGATAAAACAACGGTACCTAGAGCCATCCAATTTTGAATAACGTACGTTTCCACACAAATATACGCATTTGGAAGCCCAAATTTGGAATTTGGAATTTGTTTTATTATCTATTTCATATTTTGTAAAACTTTAATGAATTTTTTATGAACAAACTCAAATGATTTGAAAACGAGCAATGTCAAAGTTGTAGCGAAAAAAAACCTATCTCCAGCTAGCGAAACTATGTATCGGAAATTCGAAAGATATGCTCATTTTAAAATTATTTTTCGATATTTCTCTTGAACTGAATTTTATGGTTTTGTTCGAAGACCATGATATTTAATAAATAAAGGTAACACAGAAAATGTTTAAAAGACGCCCCTTTGGAAGTAATTTAAAATCTGAAACGTTTCAGATTTTTTTTTCTTTTCTTTTTTCTGAAGGTTAGTTTTTTCTTTTCGTAGTATCTGGAGTTTTTGAGATGCGAGAAGGAGAATGGAAGAAGTGAAATCTTTCAAACTGATTATGAATTTGAATTTGATTGAAGAAAAAAAAACTGTCATTTGGAAAAGTGAAATACAAGGAAATGTACACTGAACAAATCGATTTGCTAATGAAGGAACCTTCATTCCTGCGTCATTTGGTAAATGTATTCAACTTGATTAACATTTTTCCTTCTATTCTGTTAGCGATTTCATCAAGAAGCACATCATATGGTACCTTAAGATTCTTTCATTAGGAAAAATTAAAATCCACATCGAATTTAAACTTTAAACTTTTCCTATGAAAAGTCGTTATTCATTCAAGCTGAGCAACGCTCATAAAAGTTTTGACGTTCTCGTTTATGTATGAAATATTATATAATTTGAGTTCTTCTGAATTAAAAAAAAGATGAAATATTTTCAATTTTCAAAAGTATAGATAACATTTAGAAAACTAAACGCAGGATGACAAACCTGAGTTTTATAAATGTAGAATTATTGTAGAGGCATTATAGTTGTAAAACTAAAAAGTATATATCATGTACTTAAAGTGAAATTTTGATTATAAAGCTTTTTAGTTTATACAGCCTTTTTCAGACTTTCCTTGAAAGATAGTATATAGCTATTACATCACTGCATTTGGATGATGATAAATTGTCTTACTTCTTTGAATTTAAAGTGTTTGATTAAAGAACTGCTATGCGCTTAGCTACTTTTCATGTACCCATGACTCGTAGATTGTCGCTTTTTCTATGTAAAGTGTAAGGCGTCTGTTGCTAAACTATAAATCCACTGTTATTCGACCACGGTCAAATATCAGGGAATAGGATAACCGCAGACATTTTTTATGGTTTCCTCCATGTGTACATCACATGTATTCACACTCCATGTGAAGAAACTTACTTGTATTCACACTCCGTGTGAAGAAACTTATTTGTATTCACACTCCATGTGAAGAACCTTACTTGTACTCACACTCCATGTGAAGAAACTTACTTGTATTCACACTCCATGTGAAGAAACTTACTTGTATTCACTCTCCATGTGAATACAAGCTAGTTCCTCATAGAAGATACACTCTCTTTTCCTTCAGTTTAAGAAGATAGTCGTCCAGCGCTTTGACATAATTTAAATAATCCTAATCTTAATTCTAAATGTTGCTTAAATTCATTCCAAGAAGAAACGTTGAACAGTTGCCAAAACTCTGTGATCTATTACCAGAAAAATAAAGCCTCTCCAGTGGTCAAGCGGTAAAATCGTTGCCGCTGGTAGTTCCACCCAAGTTCAAATACTTTACGGCAGTCTGGCTGCACGACAGTTTCTGCGATATTTTGCATGTGTAACGATATTTGCATGTGAATATGAGCCAATTTTCCTTAAAATGTTTACCATGAAGCTATCACATCACTTAAACAGATAACTGTCGCTTGCCTTCCCATGAATCAAATTATCTAATAAGAAAGATCATGTGCGCAATCAAACATCAATTGCAGACATATGTTTCTAACTTCCATAAATTTTTAAAGAATAAAAATGTTCACCTTTTTAAGTTTTAAAATCGAAATTTCATTCGGTATCTCGGCCCAGATAATTATATTCAATAAAAGTTTCATTCATTCTGAAAAATATATTAGATACAAAATATTTGACTTCCCTGCAACAAAACATTCTTAGGTCACCGTGAAGAGTTGACCATATTTCATTTATTTCATTATTCAGTTACAGGTAATGAAAAATCACACTACTTTGAAGACAATCCAGTGATTGCCGTAATACCAAAGACTAAACCGTAAGCCAAAGAGAACAACATTCTAATTTAATGCCGTATACTAGTTTAAAATTGAGTTTCAGTTTATGTCAGACGTCATCAGCTTACAGAAAGTCCTCTACAAAGGATTACCTCCCTTTAAGAAAATCAACGTATGCTTTGTCATTATTGGTTATATAAAAACACTTCCGAGCATATTTGGTCCTAGAAAATTACGCATAAAATATGTTCATGGGAAGGATTTGTACCAGACTTTCATGCAAATCTCTGTTACTTTAAAAAAGTCACAGATGAAATTGAAGTCATCAGTTACATTCAGATGATTTAGACAATTAAAACCATGCAGCGCAAACTTGTAAACCACCTACAGCAATTATCGAGACATTGGCCATATCTCAAAATATATACCGCTATATTTGAAATTATTTGCTTAGATATCATGCCTGCAGTAAAGGATAACTCTAATGAAACATTATGTTAATAAACCAGTGTACAGGCTGGTAAAGAAATGCTTCTTAGGACTTCTACAAGACTGGTCGCAAATGTTGCAGAATTACGTAATTCCAGAATTTCAGCAGTGAAATTTTCAGCAGTTAATGGCATCATAGGATGCTAAATGGTGCTCCTCCACACGTCGCCAAGTGCGTTCGGCAAGTGATGGATTTCTGGTTCTAGGTATGTCTGAAGTCTAAGATGAGCACATCAAACGCATAAGATTTGTCAGAACTGAAATACTCCATAAAATGCAAAGTTATACAGATTCCTCTTGTTAGTTACCTTTGTCATTGTTGTCAGCAATCTTTGCATGCATTGCGTTATCGTCTGCGAAGGTCGGAACCTTGAATACTTTTAATTCCAATAAAAGCTTTTTCCTCTCTCGCGTTGTCAATGGTGTTTTACAAAGATCTTTTTTTGAAACTGTTTTGCACCAGCAATTTTTGTCATATGCGTTTTCTTCCCGATGATATTTATGGTTTCTCAATGCGGTGATCAGTTTGCACAGGAAAAAAGGCGGGTGTTGCCATTCAAAAATTTCGAATTTTTTCAGTGTAACTGTAATTAAGAATGTTCTATTGTTTTAAATCATAACAATAACAAGCGCATACCTTAAAACTGCAACATCTGAAATTTCATTTCAATTCGTTGTTAAGGGATAGGTAGCTAGGTTTTCGTTCATCAGGGAAGTTTTTTTATGACCATCCTGCATGAAGTTCTCTGGGGGACATGAAATAAAGGAATTCATTGAATGGGAACGAGTTTGTAGTCTATTATTTTTAACTTGGAGTCTATTATTTTTAAGTCTTAACAGGCCTGTGAGATAAAGGTGTGATCACATTAAGATTAAGGTGCATGAGATTAAGGTGCCTGCACTTATTTTCCTCACGACATCCAAGACTGTAATACAAGTAATCCTTAGCAATGCGCTCCAGCCAATATCAGATTTCTTTAAGGATATACACATTTAGCGATTATATTAGCATCTTCATTTTGAACATAAAACTAACGTACTGATTAATTAAATTAATCTTGTAGGTTTTGAATAAATATAAAAATATATTGCATGGTACATGAAAGCTCTTTAAGGACGCAATAGTGCTTTAAGTTGAAATAGAAAGTTGATATTTCTCTTTCAATTAGCCCTTTTCTTAATCAAATATAACAAATATACAGTGTTCAAATTTTAAACATAATTCGTTAAAGTTACAAGATAGTCTATGAACGCAAATGTCAGAAATTTCGCACAGAGCTTGATTGCCCATTAACATATATTAATCTCTGCGCATGTGCAAATTTATTATTCGAACGTACACTTAAGACTCACATGTCATAACTCCGTGAATGCAGCTAACCTCAGAAAACATAATTTACTCCAGTTTCTTAGTTCTAACATTCTTTAGCAGGAATTAAAACCAACACAATGTTGGACATTTTTGCAAGAAGAGAATTAGGGTAACTTTGCAGTCAAAATTGTTACAAACGGAAGTAACCAGAGCACTGGATGCCCCTCAGTAGTAATATCTGGACTGCAGAGAAATTTCCAAACACTGGAGAAACTGGACGAAAACCAATTAAAGGTTATCAGAAACTTGTAAATTTTCAGCAAAACAAGTATCTACCTGGCAGTAACAAGTGTACTGAGCCTAAGAACAAATCTATAATACAACTCCTAGCTTTGATAATACCCACCACAAGAGTGACTTTTCCGAGCACAATATTTGCAAAAAACTTTGAAAGAATCCGTTTTCATGCCAAACCCAGAAATTCTATACTCACGAAGACATATAAGTCAGCTTGATAATAGAATCGGAACATCAAAATCATATTTCTGAATCTGAAGTGATCTTCACTACTCAATCTCCAGCTCATTTTCTAGAGTTGCTCAACTTTACGAAGATAATGGGGAACGAGCACCAACCCCGTACCGATTATTAGGATTTTCGAAACTGCGAAAGCATGAAAAATCAGCTGCGCCTTTTCAGGAGTCGAACCACGAACTTGTAGTATTCATCCGAACGTCCTAACCACTTACACAACTAGAGCATGCATATAGGATTGTATGCGTGTAAGATTATATTTCCTTCACTCAAATGTAAGCTGAGGAGAGGATCGAAACTGAATTCACCAAATCCAGGGGGCGGTGAACATCAGACTTCAGTTCAGGCATCGCTGTAGACACCATTATATATTTCGGAACAAGAAAATGAAACATCTACAGTGCTTTATCAGAGACTCAAACCACAGATTTTCTAGTTGCCAGTTAGATGTCCACTACATTGAAAAAGCAAGAGTTAATGTGACAATTTCTTACGATCAAAGCTCAGCATCTCAGAAATGGATCATTGAGGTCTTATTAACACAATACCATCAAGCAATATTAACTAATCGTACAGAGCTTTATATCCTCACGTTGTTGTAAAGATAAATAGACTTTAACTTGGAACTTTACATCTGGCTTTTTATACGACAATGAATTCCAATGCAAGACATTCGCTTTGTAAGCGATATCAACTAGGTTTTGATATTCTTCACAAATTGAAGACATACAGCGGATGCACTGATCATCAAACTCTCCGAAAGGAACGTCCACTAAACGTGCGCAGGATGCACTAAGAAGCAAATTACATGCCATTATCATCTACTGAAAACCATTCTAAAGATAAAAATGGCTTTATTTTGGTAGCAGGACGTTTCTTCGCTTCAGTTATATGGAAAGTCAAAAAACACAGAAAATATCGTCGAGAGTTTTGTGTACTTAAATGAATAGAATATGCCTCTTAAAACTGCTCATGGGTTCCTTTTCCTTCCCTGTGTTGCGGGGTAAAGGAAAGAAAAAAGTTAATGTATTTTAAACATTTTTAATTTTTTAAAGAATGAATAAATCTTACATGAAATGATTTTTATATTTCATTTTCTGTAATGCTTGTATTAACAAGTATATAAAACTTCATTGCATTCTAATTTTTAATTTATGAAAAAATAAGGAGAATGTATTTAAATTTTTGGACACGGGAATATGTAATTTATAGTTCAAAGAATAATTCATTAATCAAAAGTCTTCTGGTAGATTCTATAATCACGAATGAAGATTTGAAAATTCAAACTTTTACTATCGTAACTATTGTAAAGTTGTATGTCAAGCTCAAATTATTTAATCAATGGTTACCAAAATTGTAGATTACCAATGTTTGATACATAAACTCATAGTTACTCAATAGAGAAATATTTGGATCTGAAGAATTACGAAATTCGTAAGACGAAATTTAAATACAATAATTTGTTATCTTTACGTAGTATTTTTGAAGTCTGAAAATTTGATTCAATGAGAGTATTTCCTTCATATTGATTTAAATCATTGCAACTGAACTGAAGTAATTGAAGTGTAAAGCAGCAGCTCTCAAGCAAAGATTTTTAGCCCAAAGGAACCTTAGCCCAGAAGAGCTATTAGTCTCGAAACGGCATTTTGCATCGGTTCAATATAAACGGTGTATCATTTTGCAAATTGTTGCCACCAAATATTATCGCCCTGTATTATATTTAAAGAGATTAAATAATGAAGAATCTGCATGAATGGATGTTTGTTTTCCCCGCGGCAAGGTAAAAATACGCAACACCTCAAAGTATCTTCAATAAAATTTAAAAATACAGAAAAACATAAAACACGAAATACAGTGAAAACAATCAAAAAACGGTTTTTACCATTAACATTAGAGGACTTTTAGTCCCAGTTGGCAAAACGACACTGAAGGTGTAGATACTGACTTAATTCACTATTCTACTAATTTCAAATCCAAACAAATACGGCTGCTAGGCTTAGCCGCATTTGAACAACTTTTAAATTATTGATGATTCTAGAACTATTGAATGCAGATTAATTAAAAGCATAAAATCCTTAACCGAAACATAGCAACAACGTAATTCAATCACTTTAAAGTAATAAATGTACAATTTACCATCATATAAGAATAAAAGACTGAGCTCATCGAACCCAGTAACAGAATGGGTGTGTATGTATGTATGTATATATATGTAGTACTTTAAACGTGTAGAATGAGGAATCGGGTACTTTTAACGTCTGGCTGTAGACACGGGGAGAGCACCAAATCTAGAATGTTAACTTTGAGGTCACCAATTATTTTTAAAGCAGCTGTCTTATTTTGTTATATCTTACATATCACGCTGCTTGAAAAAGGTAACTTAAAATAAAATTAACCAATCATGGCTTTGATTCACATATGCACCTACACAGTATAAATTCTGCTTTGCGGAACTAAGTTTCTTATTTTCTGACTTCTGCCATGCAAAGAATTCTGCGCTTTTTATGCTTTCTTGCCCGAAATGACGTCGCACTGAAACCATTTACTAAACACCGTGTACATGGAAATTATTCAACTATGACTAAGAAATATCTTGTCTGCAAACGGATGATTTGATATGCGTAAAAAAAAGATTGTGGTTCTTCAAGTTCAATTGTGCTAAATGTGTCATTATGCTTTTGCACTCAGCCCTACCTCCAGCCACTTCGGTCTTCTCACCCATGACGAAAATCAAAAGTTGCTAAAAAGTACCGGATCCCTTCATTCTGTAGTTTTAAATCATTATATATATATATATATATACTTTTGGTGCGATCGATTGCAATAAAAGAGGGAGGTGCACAACTACATGTTATAGCAGTCCTATATACAAAATTTCGACGTTCTGAGGCTACTCGTTTTTGAGCTATGCGAGATACATACGTCCGTACGCATACACAGTCCAGTCACATTAATGTGACCACCACGTACTTTCCATGTCAGAGTTAAATAACCAATCACAGAAGGCAGGTGGCAGCATAGTGCAGTTGAGCGTATATAAAGGGTGTGTGAGGGCTTCGGAAAACATTTCAATCGTTGGCGTAATGCAGAAACGAAGCGATTTATCCGACTTCCAAAAGGGCATGATCATTGGCTTTCGGGCCAAGGGTGGAAGCATTTCCGAAACGGCTGAGTTTGTGAACTGTTCGCGTGCCGCCGTGGTAAAAGTGTACCGTGCATGGCAAAATGGGACTGTCCAAAATCAGCGACGTGGCAAATGTGGTGCACCACGGGCCATAGATGACAGAGGCGAACGACGGTTGCGGAGATGCGTTCGGGCAGATAGACGGGCTACCGTTGAGCAACTGACCACCAAAATGAACCAAGGGGCTACCAAAAGTGTCTCCCAAAGTACTATTCAGCGAACATTGCTGCGTCTGGGCCTCCGAAGCAGACGCCTGGTTCGTGCACCTATGCTGACTGCTGTTCATCGACGGCGAAGGCTAGAATTTGCACGCCAGTACAGCAGCTGGACGTCCACTGAGTGGCGACAGGTTGCGTTTTCGGATGAATCGCGTTTTATGCTCCATCGGACAGATGGACGTTGGCGTATAAGGCGTGAAACCTCTGAAAGGAACCACCCTGCAACCATTGCCGGAACGGTCCAAGCTGGAGGCGGGAGCATTATGGTCTGGGGAATGTTTTCCTGGCATTCTCTAGGTTCACTGATCATTGTGGAAGGCACAATGGATCAATACAAGTACGCATCTGTCCTTGCGGACCATGTTCACCCCTACATGCGCATTGTTTTTCCTCAGGATGATGGCATCTTCCAGCAGGACAATGCGAGGTGCCATACAGCTGCCAGTGTACGTGCGTGGTTCGAAGAGCACCAGGATGAGTTTACCGTCCTCCCTTGGCCAGCAAACTCACCTGACTTAAACCCAATCGAGCATCTGTGGGACCATCTCGATCGAGTTGTTCGCGCCATGGATCCTCAACCGCGTAATCTAGCGCAGCTGGCCACGGCATTAGAGTCGGCATGGCTCAACATCCCAGAGAACACCTTCAGGGACCTATGTGACTCTCTTCCTGCACGTCTCGCAGCAGTCCGCTCTGCGAAAGGTGGTTATTCTGGCTTTTGACAGATGGTCACATTAATGTGACTGGACTGTGTACATATGCACGTAGGTACAGACGTCGCCAAGCAAGCTTTTCTGAATCCATTTTAAATCAATTTTGCAATCCATTTTAGGAAAACAAGTCTTTTATTCTGTCCTTACGTACAGATGTCACGCACAAACATCGTTAAATTGCACTGAAAAATAGATATTTTCTTTGAAATATGATTTTCGAAATTTTTCGCGATTACAGCATTTTCTTTACTTCATACAAGGAAGTGAAAACGACGGCGTCTAGTGCTATCAAATTTTGAATAACGTAGTCCTCCACCCGAATATGGACACCTGGAAGCCCGAATTTGGAATTTGTTTTATTGTCTATTTCATATTTTGTAAACCTTTAAAGAATTTTTGGTTAATAAACTCAACGATTTCAAAACGAGTAATGGCAACACTGTACGGAAAAAAAATTATCTCCAGCCAGACTGTCTATCGGAAATCTAAAGATATGCTGTTTCTAAATATTTGTAGCCCAAAGGAAGATTAACCCAAATGCTCTCGAAACGTGTATGTGTACGTAAATGCAAAACAAGTCCCTTTGGGCGTAATATGAAATCTGAAAGCTTTCAGATTTTTTTTAATTTTAAAAGAAAATAAAAAACTTGTAAATTGTAAACTTTTTCCAGATTTCTAGGCAAATATTTATATCTTTTTAACAATGTGTTCCTGTACACGAATAGTTGTTCGTCTATAATATATCCAAAAAATAATTACTATTAACAGACTAAATCTGAAAATCTTCAAAATTTCAACTCGGTAAGATAATATACGAGAATTATGTGGAATCTACGAGTGCATCCTTTCAGAGAGAAATGTTTGCATATCCTAATCTCTCAACTTTATAATTCTGCTTAAAATTTTTCTTCAGGAAAGTTTAGAATTTTGGTTTATTGTTTGTTCTTTACTCTTGATGTAATTATATTAAAGAAATGCATAACGCATCTTATGACATTCTAGCATGAAAATTTATATTTCTTTTTTTATTTCATTAGTTGATTATTATTATCCGCAATAATGAATAAAAACAGTAAAATTTATCATTAAATTATTTTGAAATATTTTAGTGCAAATATGCTTTTATTATAGATTACAAACTACCTGATAACATTGCCAGGATTTTATAAATGTCTCTTTTTAAGTCTTCCAAGAAAATCTCTTTCAGGAACTATTAGACTAAAGTTATGATAAGGAAGTAAAGTCTATAAAAGTTTGAGAATTGCTAATGTAGTTAATTTCAAGCAAACTATTTGAAATTAATAAAGGTTTCATATAAGGTTAGATGTAATCATGAAACTCGACTTACAAAGTTTTTTGGGTTAAAATGAGCTGATAATACTTTGGATGCGAAATTATTTCAGATTTCTCAGAACATTATCTAAAATTAGGAAATTGAATAGAGTACAAATAAATAGGTTACATAATTTCATGGGCAGAAGCTTAAAGAAAACAAAGATAAGTAAAAAATATAAATTAAGCTTTTAAGGATTTATATTTATTTTAAATAACCAGTTAAATTTAATTTGAAGCTCTTTCCTATAAGCCTTCATTCCCTAATTGTCAGTGCCAGAGTATTTAAATTTGGTAGCGCACGTAAGAAATGCAAATTCTACCAGTGGGAGAAAAAGTTTAAATATCGAGTTCTAGAAGGGAAAGTTAGAGAGTCTGGGAAAACTATGTGCATATTTTTAACGCAAGCTTCGGCTTAGCATTTATTGCTGGTTATACGTGGCTTAACAGCTATTATCTTTCTGCCACTAAACTCATCTACGTGCTGTAGGATACAGGATTAGGATTGTTTGAGCCCTGTAGTTTAATTCTACTACCTGTTAATATCTTCAAATTCTTAGTTTAATTCTTACTGTTTACCGCCCAAGCAGAGGTTTACCGCCCAAGCAGAGGCGCAGTTTGTCAGCATCGAGTTGGCGCATTGTAAATAATTTAAAGAGTGCAGTTATAACCCTTCTTCTGTGCAGTCACTATTCTGCAGATTTCACACAAAAAATAGACATTAGAACTCTACAAGCCGAAGAAGAAACTGCATTTGCGCTAGCTGTGACTTATATAAAAAAGAGCTTAAATATATTAGCAAACTTAAAGGGGTCAGAAACTTTTAAAATTTGCCTCTTGATCATCTGCTCACTCAAGAATTCAATAGGAAACAAAGTAAAGATTCCTTTAATTTTCCTATCTAATTCTGAAAAACATTTGTCTGGTTGCATTTGAAAGACAACGAAATCATCATAATATCATACAAAGTGCTTACTACTTTTTCAGGCTTAACCATGTTTAATGAAGCAAAATTCAAGACATCAGTTACCTCCCCCTTCCTTTTTTTGGAAGCAGGAAAACGAAAAATCAGCTATGTCCTCGTTGGCATCCGAATCATGGATTTTCCAACGCAAGGTGAACAAGCTGTAAGGTTTATCCTAATTTTATAACAGTTATTTTACGTTTATGCAACTATCCTATCTCTTCTAGCTTCAGCTTACAAACGCGGTTAATGCAAACGAGTAAGAGAAGTATTTAAGTCGATGTTTCACTGACTTCGTTATAGAGCCCGAATTCCTGACTAGCGCGTTTTTGCCTTTGGCTACGTCTTTGTCTGAGCTATCGCTACGCTCAGCTGTACTCTAGGCCTTTGATAGCTTCACCGACTTAATTGAGATTTAGGGGCCAACTACTTAGAATTTTCATAGTTCGGCTATATCTTTTAGTTAAGCATTAGTTAAGTTCTTATTAATTTAAGCTCAAGTGGAGGCTTTGCTGTACGCTCCGGGACAGGAGCTGACTGTGTTCATATTTATTTTGAGAAATAAAGGGTAGTTAACTCTTCTTGAGTCTTACGTCTCTGTTCACACACTCAAGCGATTATTCGTTTATCAGTGTAAGAGGTTCCTCACAATGAACTGAGAAATAAAAGGGTGGAGCCCAACAGGGCATTCTCGGATTTCACGCAAACAGAATGAATTTTGAAAACTTCGGAAACATGACTAATCCTCACTGAGCACAGACTGGACTCTTTGTGATACCAATATGTGAAGAATGAGCCACAAAAGCATAGTTTCCCAACAGGCAGGGGACGAGAAGATCCATGAAAGAGTTACTCTTCTGAGGAGCTATAAAAAGCGTTCAAAAACAAGTGAGTAATTAAAATAAGCTTGGAAAATTTGGTTGCTTCAACATTTTTTAAACAAATATTTTGTCATTCGCGTTGTTCTACGGGTGTTATAATCACACATGTTTACAAGACCTATGCAAGTGCTGACAGTCAATCCTTCATCACATATATTGATATAATCTCTATGTAGATTTTTTGTTACTGTTGATGTTATTACATAAAAAAATTGCGAAGTTGCAAACTCTTAAGCTAAAATTATAAAACTATGCCAAGAGATGTACCTGCGGCGATGACCAGTACGCACGAAGAGCAATATACGCCAGCACATCTAAAACGTTCGGATTAGTTATAGTCAGCAGTTTGACTATTAAAAGAATGAAATACGCCAAGTAAAATGAGTGCAATGAAAGAAAGTTTGCAAAATTTAAGTTAATCAACTCAACCCATTTTAATGATTTGGATCTACCTACAACTTGTACTTTTTATTAGACATCACAAGGACACAAATGATTTAAAACTCTATTAAGACAGATTTCTTGAATGTTTCAGGTACTGAGATTTTTGACAATGACGCTCGCCAGTTGTACTTTCTCTCGCCAAACTGTGGTATCCTGGTATTTCGGTATTATCCATTTGCTAGCTGAAGTTTGTAGAGACATTAAGTATTTTTTTGGAAGCAGGAGTCATTAAAAATGAGCTACGCCTACCCCGGGACTCGAACCACGGACCTCTCGAATACGCGTCGAGAATGTTGACCATTACACCACGAAGGCAGGAGAAATACCTAGTATACTTCCCCCTTTTTTAAAGGGCAACTGGGGACTAGGGGGCCCAACCACCAAATCCGGGTGGTGAAAAATCATCATTCACCACCTTTTAGTTCGGGCGCCACTGTAGAGTCATTAGGATTTTTTTTTAAAGCAGGAGACATAATAAATGAGCAGCGCCCTCCTCCGGACTCGGACCTCTGGAATACGCGCCTAGCGTGCTGACCCTACACCACGAAGGCATGCGAAGAAGGTGAGAGAAATACCTTATATACGCCCCCTTTTAAAGAGCGACTGGGGATTAGGGAACCCATTCGCCAAATCCTGATGGTGGAGAATCAGCATCCACCAACTTTTTAGTTCGGGCCCCAATGTAGAGACATTAAGTATTTTTTTTTTCTTTTTCGAAAGCAGGAGAGAGGGAAAGTGAGCAACGGCTTCTCCGGGACTCCAGTCACAAACCTCTGGAATACGCGTCCAGCGTGCTGACCACTACACCAGGAAGGCATGCAAAGAAGGCGAGAGAAATACCTTATAAGTTAATAACGCAATTTAATTGAGATTGAGACACCGCTTAGTTGGGTCATTTACATTACAGTCTCTGGCTACGAATCTATATGAATTTGGGAATTCAACTTTCTGTTATTTAATACCCGCAAATGGATGAGTTAATTTTTACGCACAAGTAGTGCAATTGTTAATTTCAATTTTTAAATAAAAGATATAATTTAAAACAGTTTTACGAGTCTATAATACTTTAACAGATGGAGCAGTAACTCACTTGTTAGTCTATGTCAGATTTAAAGACTGACTTGGGAAGTCAGAATTCCGCAGAGGAGAAGCTCTTTCAGCAGTTCGATACATATTTAGCAGAAGCTCTTTCAGTGAACCTCTTTCATTTAGTTGCCTTCTTAGTCCTTCTTTAGTCCTTCTTAGGCTGCAGCTCAGTGAAAGAGAAATATCACAAGTAGGAATAGAGACTGATGAATTTTAGAGAATTTCCTAGTAGCTAAATATGACACCCTCTACAATAAATTCCATTTTTCACCCCTAGATGTTACAATTTACTTTAATTACTTTCGTTATTTTCGTTTTCTATTTTATATTATAGTAATGAACTTCCCTCATTCATCATGTGTTATAATGACTTCTTTTACAATTTCTAGTGCCATCACTTGCTTTTTTTCTTTTCGTCGTTTTATCTTCCCGCTTTCGCTATATATTATAATAAATTCCATTCTTTATTCCTAGATAGCACTATCAGTTTTGTTTCTTTTCTTTATTTTCTTCTTCATTAGGGAAAATGCTACAATAAGCTACCAGAAAGTTCTAGAAAATTCGTCAGTCTCTTTTTCAGTTTCTGGTACTTTTCTGTTATTTAGTTACATATAAAGAAGGCGACAGGGTACTTACGGAAAATCCCGTCAAGCACAAGACACGGCGCCAGTCGCCCCAAACCAAAAAAAAAAAGATTTACTAAATACAAGAAAAAACGTTCTATTTTTATTTTTCTTTCAAATTTATTACATTAGCATTTATTTATATTTAATGTTTCATTGAAATTCCCATTATGTTTTCCAAAATATCGCCATATAGTAGCCATTAACACATTTTTTGAGGCCGGTAATTTTCCATAACTTCGGAAATATTCAACAGCATGCTCTTGTGTAGTAGGCAGGTCCCAAATTTTAATAATTTTTTCCCGAAAATGAGTGATGGGGGGGAAAGAAGTCTTTACTCAAGAATAATAACCAACCCTTGTAATCAAGGTTAAACCAAACTCAGCGTGTTTGAAGATGACTTTTATTGTGCGATTATCGCCATTTTTGGCGAAAAATCGCGTAGTTTGGCGTCTTTTCTTTAATAGGCAAAAAAACTGGTCGACGGGTTTTTACGTAAGTACTGGCGACAGTTTTTTGGAATCGTCAAAAGTAATTCTACTAAATCAAATTTCCATCAATCAAGGATTTTGTTTTACAATCAACATCAAATTTCAAATTGCAATGACAATTCCAGTTTACAAATCGAAAAGCGTAAAAGGAAATCAAAGAGACTGCTAAGCAAAATATTTTCGAAGGGAAGAAGGTGAGTCAAAAACGTATGGAGAACTGTTCTGTAAAGAATCATAATTAATACGTGAGAAACAGCAGATGCCATGCCCTGTTGCTGATATTATCTTGGAAAATAGCTTCATTCCTTGATGGAGCGAGCACTCTGTGTTCTCTCGAAATATTAATCAAGCTAAAATTTACAAATATTTAAAATTAAACCAAATGTAATATTTCGTTTAGATCTCAGAGATGTTAGAATGAATATCGCTGAAGAATCTTTTTCTGATATTTATCCAGAAATGGAAACAAATAAAAGGTGTTTTCACGTGCTATGGAAAGTATGGAAAGATCAAGATTATCAAGGGGGGGGCAGAGCTGCAAAATGCGTTTTCAGTTTCAAACTTCAGTACTAGATTTTTTACAGCCTCAAAATATCCTTCATTGCAACAAGATCATAAAAGCTTTTAGTTATTATGGCAATTACATATATTTGTGAGTAATAATCATCTCCATTTCACAAAAGTATAACTTTTAAATCTATTCGTATTAAAATGTTCATTCAATGCAAATGTATTTGACTTTCCGATGAATTCCAAGACCTTGCTTGCTTAACACTACGTGTATTTCTACTTCTGAAATTCAAATTGCGATTTTCGTGCCTCGAAAGCGCGACTTAGGATATATATTAGATTTATAGATAGCAGTGTTCTAATACATGTATATTGACACAAAATCGGACATTTTCTGAAATGGCATGCCAATCTTTTTCCGTATTCCTATTCTACGACTTAAATTATGCCAAACTGTCAAGTTTTTGTAAAAATCGCACGAGCAGTTTTTAAAAAATTAGGATTCAAATCTTTAGCTAGTCAATGTTAATTCATTTTGGTATATATTTATTAATCTCTTTCTTATTACACTTACTTGATTCCTTCTTTCGCAGTTCAACATTTAGCTTCCCTTCAAATAAAATTCACCAATTTTTTATGATTTATTTTTATAATTTGTGTTTTTAAATAATTTTTATAAATTTTTGGAAAACCATTTTGCATTATAACCTATAAAAATTTTACCATCAACTTAAAGTAAATGTATTTCTAAGTATACTTGCAAAAATTTAGAGCTTTTTATTCAAAGTTTTCGAAGATATACGTGAGTTTGTTGGTGCGTTTTGAAATTTGGCATATATGTTGAAAGCGATGATAACATCTAATGTGGTTTACGCACGTTGCTAAAATTATTTGAAAGTAGGAACGATGTGTTTTTTTTCTCCGCTCATGCACAATATAAAAAGGTAGAAGCGATGTGACTTTTTTTCCACTCCTGCACAATGGAAGGGATATTAAAATAGGTTGCCATGTATTAAGAAGTTCGCCAAGTGAATTATACTTGGCGAACTTGGCGTAAATTGAAAAAACTTCGCCAAGTTAAATTTTTGAATTTTTCCGTAAATTTCGCACCAAATTTTACAAAATTTTAGGCATAATTTGAGTCGTAGAATCGAAATATGGAAAAAAATTGGTATGTTACTTCAGAAAAAGACCCATTTTGTGTCAAAATACCTATGTTAGGAACAATGTTATATATAAATCTAATATATATCCTAAGTCGCGTATTCGAAACACGGAAAACTCAATTTGAATTTCGTCAATCGGCCCAGTAGAACGGGAGATATAGAACTGTCCCCCTTTTTTTATGCGCAGTGTACATTTGTACGCTACAGGTTCATTAAGATCTCTTTAATAACTACCGGGTGAATAGAAAGAACGAAATTAAAAATTTACTAAAATAAATAATTCTACAGCAAGGTGACTAGCTATCACTAAAAGGAGGAAACAGAGATGAAGAGTTTCTCCTTTACACATTAAGACCATCGTAGATTGCCATAATTACTCAAAGAGCAAAAATCTGAAGCAGCAATTACGCCGCAGAAGTTCAGTACGGTGGCATGACTATGAACTGAACCATTCAACTGCCTGAATTAACTTATTCTTGCTTCTAACGCAGCTATTTTTACAGAAAACTTCTAAACACTCCTAGAATGCTTCTTAAAAAACTGGTCCTAAGTTTTGGAAGCATGTTTCTGGAAACTTCCAGAATGTCACCAAGTTGACAATAAGACACCAAATTCTTACCTGAACCTCACAGGAGGGCTTTCGCGTATGTATCAAATACTAATTGAAGTATGTTTACAATACAAGCGTCGCTGGGATCGGAATTACAAGATATACATTACAATACACTAAAGAAATAAATAACCACAAGTTCAATTAAACAAAAGTATTTAAAAAATTTCTATATTAACTACGATAAATAAAATAAATAAATAAAAACAATACAAAAGACCGAAATATACCTAAGTAATTACAAAAAATTTAAAACAATTTTTATCTCAACTTTTCTCTCCTGTACAGGATTCTTGTATAAGTGTCTAAAATGTGATTTCAGACACCACTGTATTTATCAGTCATTTCGTTTTCAGAGAGGTAAGGCAGGTATTTTTTAATTTTTCCATCCTGTTACAATCATTTTATCTTCTTTTAATGAAGTATTGATTAAAATGCGGTAAAGAGATGTAGATAAAATGTCAAAGGTAAAAGTTTCGAAATCATTGTTTTCGAAACACGGCTTTTCCTCCGAAAAACCATTTTCATTTTATTTTCATCGATCCTGTGATCTAATGTTTTGTTTATATTTCATTCTTCCGTCTTAGGAACTTCCGTCGAAACCATAAAGTTCCTTTCCACGGACTGTAAATCGGGTTTACTGTTTCCGTAACGACGTTTCTTGCTGCAGGCAGAATCTCAAAACCTTAAGGGGAAGGTCACGATTTCATTACTGTTGCCTTTCAAGAAACAAATAGCTTCAAAAAGAAAATGAAAGCCCCCAAAATCTTTTCACTTATTGTAGGAGACCGTTACAGTTAGATATACATTGAGATCTGTTGGGAAATCCAGAGAAGTGGTAAGAGGAAAGCGAGATACTTTTCTATGTGTAGCCTGGATATCGACTTAGAACTGCATTTTTTTTAAATGACGACGCATCAGCACTGTATCTGGGATAGTCTTCTCAAATTTTTCGCCGAAAATATTTAATTTAATTAAAGAATAATTCATCATTTAGATAAAGTTATCATATTAATTTTAGGAGCTGGATGTAATTAACTTTTGTACTTTAAAACGCATATTTCATACAGTCCAACTCTCTATTAACTGGCGGTAGAGTAACCGAAACCTGTCTAAAAAGCTTTTAAGTTTTCGTATAGTGAATGATAAAGAAATTTCTATCACAGAACATCAGAGTAAAGCAGAAATGTTTAAAGAAAATGAAAGGAAGCAGAAAATGCGCAAATTTTAATGTGCTACTTTAAAACAGGAACTTATAAAGTCTCTGATGCTTTGGAAACATAAATTTTAAAACGGCCATTTAAAAAATCATCTTCTAATCTTATGAAACTAAATAGAGATTAGAAGAAGGATGTATAAGATCCTTTATTCAATCATAAAATTAGCAAATGACCCAACTTGGGTTACAAGAATGCCAACGCTTCTGGCTTAACAGAAATACACTCAAGAGCCAAAACAATATGACCAGCCCTACATTTTGCGATGAACGCGCCTGGATGACGTGGAAGGCACGTGATCAGGTGGAAGTGGTATTAACTGCTGCTGGAGAGTCTGAAGAATCATTCTTTCACTTACTTCTGTGTGTGATGGGAAAGGCTGCGGATCTAAGCGACTTTGATAGAGGGCAGATTGTAATGGCTCGAAGGCTAGGAACAAGTATTTCCGTAACTGCATGACTCGTGGGTTGTTCGCGATCTACAGTTGTTAGTACGTATGAAAAGTGGATGAATGACGGTGAAACCAGCAGTAGACGACATGGTGTTGGACGTCCACACGCTATCAAAGAAAAAGGTCGTCGGAGACTGTCTCGCATGGTCAAGCAAAACCAGAGCCAGACAGTGGCTCAGCTGACAGACGAATACAATACAGGACCAAGTAGAAAAGTATCGGGGCACACTGTTCAGCGGACACTGTTGGATATGGGCTACGCAGCAAACGTCCCACTCGTGTACCTTTTCTGACCAAGCGCCATCGCCAACTGCGTTTGCGCTGGATCCGGGAACATCGCGACTGGTCCATGGATCAGTGGGAGAGAGTTGCCTGGTCAGATGAATCACGGTTTGTCATTCATCGCGCCGATGGCCGTGTCAGGATACGCCGTCTTCCAGGCGAACAGTTGCTCCCTCAATGCACAGTAGGTCATACACAGGCTGGTGGTGGCGGTATTATGCTCTGGAGGACGTTCTCTTGGGCGTCTCTGGGACAAGTGGTTGTGGTAGAGCAGACCATGAATGCTACGGGGTATCTGAACATTATTGCGGACCAGTTGCACCCTTACATGGCCTCTGTTTTTCCAGCTAGAAATGGAATGTTCCAAGAGGACAACGCCCCGTGTCACAAGGCTACAATTGTGTTGGAGTGGCTCCAGGAACATGATGCTGGTTTTCAGTTAATGTCCTGGCCACCTAACTCACCGGATCTCAATCCGATAGAACACATTTGGGATGTCATGGGACGGCATATCAGGAGTCAAAGACCACCAATTCGCAATATCTCGGATTTGCGTGACCGTTGCTACAACATCTGGTACAATTTGCCTCCTGCCATCTATCAAGGACTTGTGGCATCCATGCCAAGGCAGGTTGAAGATTTGTTGCCCTCCAAAGGTGGCCCAACTCGTTATTGACAGGTGGTCATAATGTTTTGGCTCTTGAGTGTATGTAACAATAACAGTTGCAAGAAGTGTAGGTTAGCCTAACGGCTCACAGAATTTCCTTGCACAGAAACAGTTCTGGTCTAAAGTAACCGGCGAGAGAACCCTAAAAGCAAGAACACATCAACGCCGCTAACGCAAGTAGTGAATAATCACAGCGCAAAGTAGCCTAGAATAGACAGACACGCTCTAAAAACTAACCGTTCCTTTCCTTTTGCTGTTGTTGCAGCGCCTAGCTTGTAAAGCTGCAAGTTGTATATTGGCTATGTTCATTTCGTTGCTTCATGTAGCGACGCAGGGATAGAAATGCCTAAGTGAGTCCTGGAGACACGATATTATACATAAAAATACAAATTTTTCTCATAAACTAGAGGACTATATACACAATATTTACAACCATTTGCTTTGCATTAAATGACTGATGAAGTCAAAATCATGCTATATACACATATTCATCTGAGATTTTGGACAGAGCAGATGCTAAAGTATATTTAAGGTTTATGTAGGAAAATTTTGGTTATGGCTGAGCATGAAAGCTGCAGTAAGGCAAAGACGGCGGGTCTTGAAGAATCTCGTAGCTGAAAAGTTCAAAGTAGTTCATTATATTACATTCTTGTGCTTCTAGATAGAAGCGTTCATTGAGTTCATTGAGCATTCATTCTGAGAAACTTAGCTAACGGTTCATTCTTACGGTGTTCTTGAAACATTTGTTACGGACATAGAAATGGATATTTGTAATAATGCGAAGATATCTGCTTTGTATCAGCTGAAGTTTCTAAAGTTCCTTGTCGGAGATGCTTGTCTATGCCGGCCTGATAACGGAGAGGTAAATAAGTCTCTTCTTGTTCAGGTCTAGTGAAGAGTATTTCCCAATAATTGGATACCAGCATTTGCTGATTTTAAGTGCCCTGTCACGTACATTATTAACATGATGTGTTCAAGTAAGACGGTTATTAAATAAAACAACAAGATATTTGGCCTGGGAAACCACTGGAACAGTTTCGTTGAATAAAGTAAGTTGCTTTTTGATCGGATTGTTCCTTTTGCGTTTCCGAATGATCAAGAGCTCTGATTTTGAGATATTAATTTGGATTTTCCATTATGCATACTACTGTTCAATCGAAGGAATAAGATCTGGAAGTTTTTTGACTGCGTGATTTACATTTGCTGGTTTCACAGCTAACGCGGTGTCATCTGCATATCAACCCAAAATAGAGTGGTTGTGTGGTATTTCTGGAAAATTTGCAGCATAAAATCAATAAAATATCGGTCCTAGGACCGAGCCATGAGGAATACCACTACGAATATTCTTTCTGCAGGAGTCAGCACCATTACATAAACATAAAATGTCCTATTCGTGATGAAATGAAAGAATGTATTGTAAGTAGTAGCTCTCTATCAAAATGGCAGGAAATCAATTTTGAAATAAGTCCCTCATGACAGACGCGGTCAAAAGCTTTCGCCACGTCTAGAATGAGACGAGCAATACGCTTTTTATTATGGAGCGCTAAGCCAGCAAACTCTGTAACCGTAATAATTGCTTTGTCGTCGAAAGCTTGGTTTGAAAACGAAATTGTTCAGGCGGTAGTAAATTAAGATAAGATAGCATGCGTGATAAAATAATCCGTTCGTAGATTTTTCGTAACGCTGGTAGCAAACTGATAGGTCGATAACCGTCAGGTTTAGTGTGATCTTTACCAGGCTTCGGAATCAAAATAACCTTTGCACTTTTCCATAAGGTAGGAACATAGTTGTGATACAAGCATTTAAAATGCTGGTCAGTTTACAAATAATGTTGTGCTGCAGGTTTTTGATAGCAGCATTTGTGATGCCGTCATTACTGTGCGCTTTGCGCGGTTTAAGTTTTTTAATAACATTTACAACATCTGCAGCAGTGGCAAGTAACTTTTCGCCTCACGTTTCATCTTTCTAGGATTTCACTGCTTTCTTAATGTCCTTGTTTAAGCGATTTATTGCCCTTTTTGCGACGGGATATAATCTGGAGAATTTTGCCGTTCAGATTACTGTATCTGCAGTTCCATACGATGCTTTTGGCATTCAAAGCTCGAGCAAGTATAACGGGAATATCCGGGGGGTAATAACGTACCCAGCAACCGTTCAGTAAGGTAATTTTGGGGGTGGGTTATGCAATGCACAAAAATAAAAGTCTTTGAACACCGGGAGGGTAACACAAACAGTCACTGATTCACAGCCATTATCATTGCATCCATTTATGAGACAAGAAAAAAATTTCTTTTCACGTAGATAATTACATCCCCGCCGCGATGAGAAATCCCATCACAATGGTATTTATGATAATTTTAAATTTTAAGACAGTGACACTGCTGCGGATGCGATTCTTTAATAATCGCAATGTCAGAATCGTAATCATGAAGAAATTCTTGCAGTTCATGATTTCAAATTTGGAGACCATTAACGTCCCATATCATGAAGCCTATATAACTCGCCGTATTTTTTTATCTATCCATTTTTAGATTTTGGAGTGTCTTGAGATGCTTTCATGTTTTGAATGAATTGTTTAAATAGAAGTGGGAGGTCATATTCTTTAGTGATGACAACGAAACTTTTAAGTTCACTAAGTATGTTTTTGCCTCAAAGATAATTTCCGGTGCAAGACCGCTTTCCGGTGCAAGGGCTTGTGAGTAGGGTTTGTTAGTTTTAACCCTGCCAGCATAAGATGTTACTGATGGGGGGAAGTCTTGGCTTAGGAAATTTCTCACATCCTTTGTAATTTGCAGTGTGACCCACTTGTTGACAATTGCTATATTTCGGTGTAGTGCTTCTATCTTTGTCACAGTTGTCTGGCCCATTTTCGTCACCGCATCGGACACTTTTGGGTTCATGGCTGCAGTGTGATTGAGCATGATGAAACCCTTTTCAGCGGAAACACTGCAGCGGCTCAGCGCGACAGTTATGTCTCTCCATGGTGATTCTCATTCCATTAATAAATTGTTCATAGACGATCTCATGGCTCTTGTCTTTTCTTTCAAGAGCTACTAGGAACATGGGGAGGTTTATTACTTCGCCATTTGTTCTACGTTTTAACTGGTTAACACGAATAACACAGTAACCCTTAGCAAGTAGATCATTTGTTATTTCATCGATTGGAGTATATGAAGGTAGACTTCTGATTACAGATTTGATACATCTGTTCTCAGGAAGTTCAAAACAGCGATAGCAGACTCCAGCATCCATAAGCACCTTAATGATTTGTCTGTATAATCTGTATAAAGACTTAGATTGGATTTTGAAGCCACTCTGAATTAACTGCCCGTAATAATCACGTTCAGCTTTCAGATTATAACCAATTAATAAAGCTTTAGCGTGGAAGAAGGTGGATCTTTCATCTTTTATAATGGATGATGGTTTACGTCCTAAAGTGCCCTGATTAATTGAAGGCGTTGTCAGTGCAGGTTGATAGTTTGGAGTGGTGCCCATAGCGTTAGATTTGGAGGGAGCAGCAGCCTGATCAGCAATCAGTGAATCAGAATGCTCGAAAGGTGAAGGGTGAGGAGTAGTCTTCAGAATAGGTTTTCGAGTGTTCGTAGTTGTCCCCTTTCGGACCGTTCTCTGAATCTGAACTTTCGTCCAAAGCTTTGTATTTTTTGATGTCCTCATTGAAACATGCAGGTACTTCAGCGCGTCAGACATTTGGTTAGTAGTTGGAAGTTGAAGAAATTCTTCACTGTAGCTATCACTGCGGGTCGCAAAAGTAGCAGTACTAGCAGAACTAACTTGGTCTTGCAGCTGCTCCTGGTCAATGAATCGTTGTAGTCGTCTTAAAAAGGAGAGGTCTGAATAAACTCTCTCTATCTCATTTACGTCCTGGCATGAAAAGCGTGGTTGAAAAGAGAATGAAAGGGAAGGCTTTTCAACTTAAATGATCTATTAGTTTTAAAAAATAAATAGAACCTCGCAAATTTCAAAATTATTTTTCCAATTTTAATTGCTTAAACTTTTCTCACACTTTATTTCTATTTAGCCTGTTTCGCTTCAAGAAAAGCGTGCGAATGAAGGCTGACTTGAACTTCATTCTCAAATGAGATAGAGAAATTAAATGTTGTAAATGACGATGATATGGGTTAGAACCGGAAATGTAGGGGACTGGCAACGGCCCTAACAACTGGGTTAGCAGACGATGTCTTGAAGTTTGGTAACTGTATTTAAAGACAATGCTGTGTAGTTTAAGTGTACGTAATCCATTCTCCCCGGGGATGAATGAAGCAACTCCGGGCGTTCTAGCTAAGACCTGTACCTTGACAGATTCGACTTCTGGGGTAAATAACCAGTCTTCACAGTAACTACAGCCATCGTTTATTCGGTGGTGGGTACAGGCTCAGAAGGGACGGTACTGGTATTGTCTTGTCTGCCCCTTAGTTGTAGGAACGTTACATGTTTTGACATTGATCTTCGTTCTCTTTGTTGGTGGCTGCTTGTCGGCCGTCTCAACTTGCTTTTCCTAACCCCTAACTGTGTGCAATCATCTTCCTCTAGCTTGACCGGGGCAGTTAGTCTCCTTGGATCGCCTCTTGGGGTTGGGTCATCATAACTGTGTATGAGGTTCTCTAAGCTTGAGTCTGGGAGTCCCCTTCTCCCTGCCGTAGCATATCGTACTGTACTGAGTGTAATCCGAAATATATAAATATTGTACGGTAAATAAAATAAAACATTTCAGTTTTCATAAAATAAGCTGTGAGATTTCTCTATTTATTTTTATCTAATGGTTTATTTTAAACTTAAAAGCTTTTCCTATCATTCTCTTTTCACCCACGCTTTTCATGCCAGAATGTAAATGAGATTCGAGAGTTTATTCATATTAAGGTAGAATGAAGTGCTATTAAAGCAAGAGTTTCGGAAGTTAGTTTTTAGAGAGTGTCTGCCTATTCCAGGTCACCTTGTGCTGTGATTATTCACTAGTTGCTTTAGCAGCGTTGATGTGTTCCTGCCTTTAGGCTAGTCTCGCGGATTGCTTTAGACCAGAGCTTTTCCTGAGCGTTAAAGTATTCTGTGAGCCGTTAGGCTGATCTTTTTTTTCCAGTGGCAGATTGTGAACAACTACAGTTGTAACAGAGTCCATTAATCTATACTAATTCCAGAATTGGAGGTCTCTTTATTATGGAGGCACCCAATAGGTGGGCCATCTTTGCCTCCTATGAAGGGACGGACAATTACAACCATGCCTTCTCCCGGATTCGAACCCAGGCCCTTTGGTATCGTAACCGGCTCCCCTGACCACTATACCGTCTGGGCGGCCCGTTAGGCTAACCTACACACCTTGAAATTGTGATTGTTAAGTATTTCTGTTAAGCCAGAAGTATTGGCTTCTTGTAACTCAAGTTAGGTCATCTGTTAACTTTATGAGTCAATAAAGGGTCTTCTTCTGATCTCTGTTTAGTTTCACAAGGTTAGAAAATAATTCTTTAAACGACCTTTTAAAAATTTATGTTCCCAAAGTGTCATAGACGTCATAAAGCATATTTGTGTCTAAATTTCAGTTTGCTTTTTAAAATTTTTTTACCATTTTTTTTATACTTTTATATTTCAAATTTCAGTAAATCAGTACAGAAAGCAATAATTTCATTTATTTTATCATCCCGCCACTTGGCATTGTTTTAATGCTTTTTTATATACATTGTGTCCATTTTCTAAACAAAAAAATAATATAGTAATATAAAAGAAAACTGCTGAAACAGCATATTTGTTAACTTTTTACCATTATAATTACATTCCTAAAACTTTATTGACAATACCAATAACTGCATTCCTAAAACTTTTAATTTTACAGTAGCGTATCTAAGATATATCTAAGAAATACAAGTGACCGTTCATGTGGGTATATACCGTCCTCTTGCTTCCGTTAAAATCGGAAGACCGAACAATAGAGCAGGAATCGACAAAAATCATTTTACAAAGCAGGACGAATAGTGATTGTTTAATATATAAGGATTCATTAGCTACTTCAAAATTCGTACGAATAATTAGCGCATCTCTAGCGGAATTTTCTCCAATTTTTATGGTTCAATGGTAGCCAAATTTCGAGGTCCACGAGATAATGTTAAAGCACCTTTTTCTCAATATGCACTTGTCATTAATTAAGGAAAAATCACAAGAATGAGGATTACGCAAAACATTGCATATCGAATTTAATGAAACTGACCGACAGTATGCAACATACAGTAAAGTATTAAATAACATGAAAACAAATTACCAAATAATTATGGCCTCATAAGAATTAGCATATGTATAAAATTGTTAATCAAGAAATAATTTGCGGGCTCTCTATTAATTTTTAATAGAAATATACTTGCATACTCAACCTCTCTTTGTGCCGTGACAAACAAAAAAAAGCACAATTCTCATAAAAAATATATAGTGAGTTCATAAAATCAAATCAAAGAGACTGGTGTTTGTAAACAAATTAATTAATACCTTAAACTAGATTAGATTTTCATAAATCCTCAGCACAGTAAATTAAGTTTTATCATATCAACTCTCAGCTCTTAAGTTCAATGAAATGAAAAATCCTCCCTGGTGTTTTGTTAAACTCAAAATATTAATATTCATGTAAAATGCATTACCGACACAAAATCATCAACATGCTATCTCTCACAAACTAACTAATCAGCTTTGCTTCCTGTAAACACATAAATTTCAATACAACATTAGAGATAGCCACAAACACTTAAAACTAAAACGCAGAACAGTTCAAAACACAAGGGAGAAATAAATCTCACACACTAAGAAGTCAAAGCACCAGTTAAATTAATAAATCTGATCGTATAGTCATAAATAACATTAAATTTCTCCTACGCCCGCAAAAAACTACCCAGGTTCGAATGGAAGTTTAACCATGTTTTCCGAAAGGATCACATGGGTGACCTACAGTAGACCACAAGATAAAACACAAACAACATACTATAGTAAATTAAATAAAAACATTTATTTAATATTCCAAAAGATTATCCATTCAGAATAGCTGGCCAGACTACCCCTACAAACATTTACTAAAAATTACTTACAATTTTTCAAGCGACAATCTGTACCATGATCTATAATCAATGTATCCAAAATTATCAGTTATAAACCTTACAATAATTTCGTAATTAATGCTGAACCATACTTAAGTAGTCTGAAACAATTTTTTATTCTTGAAATATTTCCAAATCCTACCAAAATCTTAACGAAACAATTTACAATTTCTATTAATTTTAGAAGGTTACTCAAGCATTTAAACTCACACTACATATACAAATATTTTAAATCAATTTTTCGTTAAAGTGAAAGATGAAGTTTTTTTTTTCTTATAATCGATTTCACAAAATCCTAAATCAGTTAAGGGCAATAAGTTTGAGGACCCATATAGAATTAAATACAAATAAAAAAATAATCAACTCACGGTGGAGAAAAATTCTTGTCCAGATTTCGTCTCCCTATTTGTCTGCGAAACGCACGTAAAAGAAGTTCAAAAATTTTTCTTCACCAATGCCGCACCAATTTGTCAATTCACCTGTTGTAGAAAAACTTCCTCATGCATACAATCCTTCTGCATGCAAGGAGGTCCAACTTAGCATGAAAGTCCACCAACATTTCGATGATGTTCTCAACAAAGAAAAGTGGAAGCCGCAGTAATCAGTAGGTGAAAGCCCACCGACTTCTGAATGATGTTCTCGCTGAAGATAAGTGCAAGTCACAGTAATCTGCAGGTGAATGAGATTTTTCTCCTAATTTTTTTTCAGTAATCTTGAACTAAAGCGTGAGCTTTAAATCACATTTTTCCTCAAGGTAAAAATATCAGTGAGAATAGAACATAGCTGCAGACCTTCAGAAAGGATTCGCCGACGACGATACGATGGGAGCCCGCATCGTTCTCGGGCCAAATTCTCGCTCGGACAACCCCGAGAAGGGGCCGCCGGACTCTCTCTCTCTCTCCCCCTCAAAAAGGACTCGAAAAATTGACAAAATCTTGAAAAATCCTCTCTCGCCACGGGAGCGACCAAATTTAAAACCTCGCGACGCTCAAAAAATGCACCGCCTCTATAATTACTATTGGTTAAAAAAAATCCATAAAATTAAACCTCACCAATGCTACACAAAACAGTAACCCTCTCTAACCACTAGGAACAGACCAATAAATACCCAACAAAATTCTAAGAAAATCAGTCCTATCTTTTTACAGTGACAAGCCCCTAGTTTTCAAGCTCAAAAACAAAGTAGTAAATCTGTTAACGTTGCGACTCTTCAGACAAATCCTAAATTTTTGTACCCTCATAATTCTATCAAGAATCGGCGCCGCTAAGCTGATCGCCTTTGAACGAGAAAAACACATGTTCGTCCCCGCAAGAAAAGGGGACGAAAAATACAGCTGGCCGCCGACCCTTGACCCCAAAATTCTCCTCCCGTGAGAACGCAAAAACAGGCTATTCCTGCATAAGCTTTTCTGCCAACTTAAAGAACTTTACCCAAATCAAAAGAAATAATTTAGCAACAGTATAATTCAAAAATTACATCTCAAACATGAACATTAAAATTTTACTATTCACTGTAAAACAATAAAATTAAAAAGCACTGTAAAATAATACTTAAAAAATATACACAACAAAATGAACAAATCGGACATGCCAGTTTGACATAGGGAAATTACCTTCAGTACGAAGCATGAGCTTCTCTAGAAGCAATAAAACACATACAGCGATGTGCGAAGCTGTCAATTATGCAGTCAATCAGTTCCAAAGAAGTAAGAACCATTAATCTTGCAAAGCAGATGCAGGAATTGCAAGGGTCTAAAGAGGAGGTTTAAGTGCAGCTATACGTCTTAATAAAGTATTCCAAAGATGTTCGATAGGATTCAGGTCCGGAGATCGAGTTGGCCAATCCATGCACTGAATTGTTTGCTGATGAATGTTATCACGACGCGAGCCCTGTGCGGTCTAGCGTTGTCGTCCTGTAGCAGCAAATTATCACCTGTGCTCCGGCACAAGGAAGGACAAGGCGTAAGCATCAAGGATGCCATCTCCGTAGGTCTGAGCATTCGTGGTTCCACGTGGAAAGACATGGAGGTCTGCGCATCCACCTAAAGAGATACCACTCCAAACATAGACACTGCCTCCTCCGCGTTTCAAATAACGCCTACTCTTGCTTTAATGGCTAAACCTGCACTCATTCGTAAAGAGAACAGTCGTTCAGTGAACATGTGCCCACCTCAGACGTTCCCTTCTGCGACGTGATGTGAGCGGCAGTCAAAATGGCTAGTCGTATTGCGTGCAGACCTACTTCATGAAGCCTGCAGTAGTTGGCCGTCCTTGGCTAAACCTCCTGCATGCAGAATCTATGGTTGGAAATTGTTGCCAAAATCTATGAACCACAGAGGGTCTTACATTTAGCCATCTGTCTACTTCTGTCTGTCTTGCCCTGCCTTTCGTCTCCTAATAACTCTCCATCGCAATTCTTCGGACAAATGATTGCCTGCGATCATTGTTACAAATTGGATATCGCAGATTTTCTTATCTCAGTATCGCAACGAAATATGCAGGCTTGCTCTGAAACATGCAATTTTATGCTCCTCGCAGATGGCGTATTTTTCTTGCAGGCAGTGTCATTAACTTGCGTACTGCAGTTTTACACGGCAGTTTTCTTATTTGACAACATATGCAAATTTTATACTGATTGGCTTATTCTTGAACGAGTTATCTGTACGTCTGATATTTTTCCTTAATTTTTGTAAACCACTGTAATA
>KK116392.1:0-29945 GCA_000611955.2 Stegodyphus mimosarum | reverse complement strand
ATATATATATATATACATATATATGAATCTAATCATCTAGAAATATTTAATAATAAAACAATTAGGTGCTATTATTGCATAAATTATACCAAAAATTGTTAAAAATAGATATTCTGTTTGCCAGTGATGAATTAATTGAGAAATTAATCAGCAGTTGCGGACTTGCTGAAAAATATAAAAATGTCATAAAATCTCCAAACGATCGTCGCATCAGAAAATAGAGTTAGTTTGAGAATTTTCAAATTCCTATGCTTATTTATTTCTATTTCTAGCGCTATTTTTTTAACATTAAGTAATTCTAAATCAACAAACGCATTTACTTTTTTCTGTACTGCTTTATTTTCACTAATTTTAAATTTTTATCGAAAGCCCTTCACTATAAATGAAAATTATTAAGTTAATATTTACTTTTAAAGTTTTACAAATGAAACAAAAGTAAACAAATAGGAAATAAATTACGTCTTTTGCCACAGAAGGCAAACGTTTTCTTAGGATTTGCTGCTCTTTAAGTATTCTTCATATTAAATAACCTCTAGTCAAAAAAAATTCCTCGCACAAAGTTTTGCTTTGCAACACATTACAATCTTTTTTCGGAGAGAATTGTAGTCAAATGCTTTATGCTTTACTTATATTATTTTACATATATTGCTTAAGTGAAAAGTGCTCTCCCTATTTTAAAAAATTACATTTTTTGACGAGCTTCAAATAACTTATTTGTTGCAATTAACTTTATTTTAATTTGCAGTCATGTTGACTGTTAAAGTCTAAAATTAGGAAATATTGGATTAGATTTTTAATTTTAAATTGCGTTTTTATTTGGCTCTCAATGGGGTTTGGATGTTGTTTTAGAATTTTAAGCAGGTGTTTGAAGTTAACTGATTTAACACAAGAGGATATTAAAAGGATATATCTTATTTCTGAGATTTTACAAGAATATGAAAGTCTAAGGGAAATTACGGTTGACCAAACAACAAGAAATCCTCACCTCATGTGAAAATATTGGTTCTGAAAATAATTCAAATGACATACGGATTCGCAGTAGTTTCGTGAAATAATGAATCTGGATAAAGAAGCCGAAACATCAGTTATATATGATGTTCCATGTTCCTTCCACATTTAATTCTCTATAGTATTCGTGGAGTCTTTTCCATATTATCACAGTAATAACCAGAAGCACTGAAGATGTCACTTTTAAAGAACACTTTTAAAGATGACACTTTATTTGCTTCGGATGGCATTTTAGTGAACATCGACGAGCTACTCAGTTGCAACTGTGGATGCTGCTTCTTTTCACTTTCATAATTTGCATATGACAAACATTGACGGTGATATTTTGGGCATGTATTACTTCTCCAATAATACAATAACCAGAAGCACTGAAGATGTCACTTTTAAAGAACACTTTTAAAGATGACACTTTATTTGCTTCGGATGGCATTTTAGTGAACATCGACGAGCTACTCAGTTGCAACTGTGGATGCTGCTTCTTTTCACTTTCATAATTTGCATATGACAAACATTGACGGTGATATTTTGGGCATGTATTACTTCTCCAATAATACATAAATGACATCAGACGTGGCAACTTATGCTTAATGGTAGTGTTACTCTTTCTGGCACTTCCAAAGCAACATTGGGAATGCCACAATAGCTATGGTGGAGGCATTTCGTAAAAACAGTTCCGCTGCTGAAAGTTTACCTTAGCACTTTTCTGACACTCTAAATGGAATGCAGCCCTAGGTTTCATTGTAAATATTGTTCTTCTTGATGGGTACTATCTACTCTGTTATTTTGCTAAACAGTTTACCAGCCCATTGTATACGTTGACTTACAAATATGTCACAATATGAACAATACAAAACGTAGCAACTAAGAAAATTAAAGGATTCAAATAAATAACCAGAAAAGTATTTACATTCAACTCAACTAATATATTTTACAGAATAATCTTATTTCTTGCGTTTTTATGTCAGAGAATATTTCTTTCCTACTTTGACAATTTGATTAACTTTATAACAATATTTTCGAGCACTAAATTCCATTTTTTTCTTTACTTTTCAGTTGATATTTGACTAATTTTAGATTTTAATCAATTAATATAGTCTGCGATTCTTTGTATTGCCAATTTGAAAAAGAAAAGAAATCGCAAACTATGATTTTACCGCAAAGTTACCTCAAACACTATTTCTCTTTTTTATTAAACTTTTTGAGGCAGACAGCCATGTGTGTAGTCTTAATAAATTAACCCAACTGTTAAATCTTTACGAAAAATATCGAATCTGATATGGCATAAAACAACTCAGCCTTTTCCTTCTCTCTCCTAGGGATTTCTTTTTCTGCTCTTCTGTTTAACATAATTTTGTTAAAAATAAGGAAACTACTTCTGTAAAATCACCCAAGGTTTGTTAACAGAAAAATCTATCTACATGAATTTGCTGTCATATATATTTTCTGAAAGGAACGTTATAGACCAAACGAGCAAAATCAGTTTTTGAAAGAGAAGTAGCTTTTATGTCTCTGATAAATAAATCCCCTTCCAGTTATAAATTTCATAAATCGCAATCTTGAAAAATCCCAGTTTTATAATGCAGTGCTGTTTCTCAGATTATTATTTTACCTTTACGATTTAATCTAAAATTACAAATTCCGTAACGAATGGGTAATAGGTGTATTAAGCAAAATAGCCACATATCAAGAGTTCCAATGAAAATACTTAGTTTTAAGGTACATTCCACTAGTACACAGATTCTTTAAAACTCGGCTGAAAATTCTTTATACATGTCTCCATCTAAAAATAATATTCTTAAAGAAATTTTTATTACGTTTGTGCTTTGTTTATGATGGGTTTTTTTTTCCATGAAGAGAAAGAAAGTATCTATTAATGTGAGCTTTTAGAATTAGTATACTTCCAGCATATACTAAATTGTATATCACCGACTTGTTATTGTTAGTAATATAAGGTTACGCTCTAATTTTACTTAAACTATCTACTGAGCTATCTAAACTGACGACCCACATTTGATCTCATCTTAACTTCACTCTTACATTCTACACGGAAGAAGAACAATTGTTGTACAGTTCTTTGCTTAAATGCCAACTTCTAAAAAAGTAAAGAAAGACATTAATACCTTCATAACCCCATCTTACCCTCTTAGTAAAGTAAACACAAAGACATTATAAAGTTTAAAATAGGTATTTATTAGCACATAAACCTGATATTTACACAAACTAATCCGAAAAGAGAAATTTAATTTCCGCTACTTGTGGAAAATGTAGGATAAAATTCCTCGGCAAATCAAAAGATCAAATGCATTTTAGAACTTGTATAAGTCATTTTATGTTAATTAACTAATTATTATGATTTGAAACCTAAACTATAACTTTTTTTAGTGGTATTCATCAGCTAGTTGAGTTAGTCAGTTTAGAATTTAAGTCGAAGCCTTTCAATGGTTTGAATTGTCGATTGCTTTCTATGTCTTATCGCCCAGATTTACCAGTGATTATTCCCGCTTTGGCCATTTCGCTAGACGCCATTAAAGCCATTGAGCATATTTAACCCCACCAACATAAATGTAGTCTCGGACTGCATTACCTTTAATTTGAAATTTTAACTTATGTTGTTTTATCTATATATACCTGCAAATGGCGGCGTATAGCTGTACGCACGAGTTAAGTGTTCCTTAACATTAAAAGATTATTTAAAATCTTCTCTAGACTTTTGTCATAATACTTTAGACGCAGCGCTAACTCGCTTGTCAGTCTCATGCGATTAAAAAGACTTTGATTTAATTTCTGCATGCTAGACCCTAAAAAGTAAACTTTGGACTGAAACTTAAGAATTTTGGGAAACAAAAGAGGCTTGCCGAAGATAGAGCCGATTCACTCCATTAAAGATGCAAGAAAACGGTAACAAAGTAGCAAGCCAACAAAGTTGCCTAAAGCTCTATCTCAAACTTCAGAATTCTGTACTTATGTATATATTAATTAATTTGCATTCGGGGGAGAAATGCTGAAAATAGAAGTAATAGTAAAGTCAAAATAATAAAATAGCCAGTTAGATCAGTATGAAAACCTACGGCAATTTGATGTTTACAAATCAAAATATTAAAACTCACAGCCTGGTCCTGTGTTAACACATCTTCTGTAACAGTAAAAGACAATTCATTCACCGACAATCAAAATTCCTTTAGAAGAAAAAGAACCACCACATTCCAAGCTTATATAAAGCTCTATCCAAGAACTTTTAGATTGAAGACCAGACAAATGCAAAAAAACAATATTTGTAAAACAGAAAAATGGTTAAAAGAACTTTATAACGTAACCATATTGTGAAGGTATAATGGAAATAATACTTATGAAAGCTTTGTAAAAAGCACTTGATTTTATGAAGTAATATTGAACCATTACTTATAAACAAAAATAAAAATTTTAAAGAGGATTAGATGTACACTGCGCGAAAAAAACAATGGGACTGTTCTATATCTCCCGTTCTATTGGACCGATTGACGAAATTCAAATTGTGTTTTTCATCTCTCGACTTAGGATATATATTAGATTTATGTATAGCATTGTTCTAACATAGGTATTTTGAAATAAAATGGGCCTTTTTCTGAAATAACATACCATTTTTTTCATATTTCTATTCTACAGCTCTCATTATGCCTAAATTTAATTTTTTTTTAATTTGGTGCGAAATTTACGGAGAAATTTTAAAATTTAACTTGGCGAATTTTTTTCAGTTTGCGCCAAGAATAATTCACTTGGCGAACTTCTTAATACATGACAACCGATTTCCCTATCCCTTCCATTGTGCAGGAGCTGAAAAAAAGTCACATCGCTCCTACCTTTTTACATGGTGCATGAGCGGAAAAAACAGACACATCGTTCCTACTATCAAATAACTTTAGCAAAGTGCGTAAACCACATTAGATGTTATTATCGCTTTCAACAAATATAAAAAATTTCAAAACGCTCGTATACATAAATTCACGTATATCTTCGAAAATTTTAAATAAAAAGCTCTAATTTTTTGCAGGTATACTTAGAAATACATCTACTTTAAGTTGATGGTAAAGCCTTTATAGGTTATAATTCAAAATATTTTTCCAAAAAATTTATAAAAATTATTTAAAAACACAAATTTTAAACATAAATCATAAAAGATGGGTGAATTTTATTTAGAGTGAACCTGAATTTCGAACTGTGAAAGATTGAAATCAATTATGTGTAATAAAAAAAGAGATATTAATAAATATATACAAAATTGAATTAAAATTGAGAAGCTAAAGTTTTGAGAGCTAATTTTTTAAAAACTAGTCTTGCGATTTTTACAAAACTTGGCAGTTTGGTATAATTTGAGTCGTAGAATTGAAATACAGAAACAAATTGGCATGCCATTTCAGAAGAAGTCCGATTTTGTGTCAAAATATATGTGTTAGAACACTGCTGTCTATAAATTTAATACATATCATAAGTCGCGCTTTTGAGACATGAAAAACGCAAGTTGAATTTCGTCAATCGGCCGAGTAGAACTTAGAACTGTCCCCCCCCTTTTTTGCGCAGTGTACGTGATCAGCTTTAAAATAACGTTTGTCAACCAAAACTCTCTGAATGGTTGAAAATCACTGAGAAGTAAAGCGTATTATAGCGAAAGAATCTTTTCCTTATCCTGTTATAAAAGATTGCTATGGTAATTACGTAGCAAGAATATTCTGAAGTAGACGAGAAACCAAACATAGACATTAGTTTGGTTTCTCTAGCTTGAGCCGGAAAATCGATCAGGGTTTATTTTTCGCCCATAATTTGTGTCGTTCGAACACTTAAGCACGTGTAACTTTGTACGATTCTGCTATTCAACCAGTTGATAGCCTGAAAACAAAAGCATGCTTACAGTCGAAAGAATAAGTCATTCGTAGGTTACATTTGCTTTTTAAAGCTGAATTCAGTTTGATTTTCAAGATGCATATTGTGAAAAATAAAATCAATATAACGCAATACAAAATGTTTAAGTACCTCATCTTGAATCAGATCACTCAATAAACCAAAATTCTGAAACAAGTGATATTCGTAATACATAAAGGTTTTATTCGATTCCTTTTCAGGCAAACAGTAAAATTTAAATAAAGAACTATTATTCATTCTCCGTGTATCCAAAACTCAAATTATTCTGGATTTTTTTAGGCCAAATAATGTGAAGCTTATTATTAGTTTATTTGTGTGTTTTAAATGTTTTCACTAATTTCAATAGAATAAAAGATGTATATATGAATTATTTAAATTTAAGGGCTAATTTTTCATTTGACATTAGTAAAATACAATGTCTTGTGTTGTCTAATAGTTTAATTTCAATTAAAAACAAAGAAGCTATGCGTTAAAAAATGTTCAAAGTAATTTCTTCGCTTAATTTAGTACAACAGAAACAGAGATAAGATTATGGGTTTTGTTTAAAATCTGCAAAGAATATACACTCTTAGACAAAAAAAGATATAAAGAAAATTGGATATAAAGCAAGAAGATATAAAGCAAATTGGACACAAATTGATATGCATACAGGTTTGGACAGAAAATGCAAACTTTTACACTTTGAACGCCAATGAATGTACAGTTGTCGCTACAGCGCATCTCATCTGCGCAACTAGCAGGATATTTAAGAGGAGAAATTACGATTCCAGGTCATAAATTCTTCATGAATTTCATTCCGTGTACTCTGGTAGACAGTAATTATACTTGGCATACAGGTGCGCGAACGATATGCGCAAATGTCAGAATTTGAGAGATGTTGTGTAGTTGGGCTCAAAGAAGCCGGTTGGGCTTATCCGCGAATACCTCGACATTTAAGCAGGAGCAATGCCACTATTAGACGATGTTTGGCAGGAATGAGTTGACCATTCAAGAAGGAAGCGGTAGGCCTAGAGAAACGACAGAACGTGAAGACCGAGCAATTTTCAGAGTGGCACTCAAAGCCCCGGATGCATGATTATCATCGATTGTACGTGCAATTAGTGCTTTAGTGATCGCAAGAACCATTCATAGAAGGCTCATAGAAAGGGGCTGAGGTCATGGCGTTCCTTGCGCCGACTACTATTGACCTCTGTACAACGTCAAGCCCATTTGCTGTAGTGTCGGGCTCATTCGCACTGGAATGTCACTGACCGGAGTAGAATAGTCTTCAGTGATGAGTCCCGCTTTGAACTGAGCCCCGATGACCAGCGAAGGCTAGTCTGGAGACGTCCCGGACAGCGGTGTGATACCAAGCTGACTGTCTTCTGGCAGACAGGCCGACAACCAGGAGTGATGGTCTGGAGTGCCATTTCATTTCATAGTAGAACTCCTTTGGTTGTCATACGTCGCAACCTTACAGCACAGCGGTACGTCGACGAAGTTCTAAGGCCTATTGTGTTGCCCTTCATGTCACGCTACCCAGCGCTTACATTTCAGCAAGATAATGCCCGCCCCCACACTGGACATGTTTCTACTGCTTGCCTTAGTGCTTGCCAAACATTACCTTGGCCAGCAAGGTCGCCGGATCTCTCTCCTATTGAGCACGTGTGAAGCATTATGGGCAGGGCTCTCCAACCAGCTCGGGATGTTGACGATCTAAGGCGCCAGTTGGACAGAATTTGGCACGATATCCCTCAAGAGGACATCCGCAACCTCTATCAATCGATACCAAGCCAAATAACTGCTTGCATACGGGCCAGAGGTGCACAAAAGCGTTACTGACTTTTTCACTTTGTGAAGCTCTGTCACTTCAATAAATCATCCAATTTTTCTCAAACTGTAATAATTTGTTTTTCTGTACATGTACATTAATTTTTTTTTGTTTTTTTTTTTTTTTTTTTTTTTTTTTTTTTTTTTTTTTTTTTTTTTGTCTAAGAGTGTATTTAGTTTTATTATTTTGTTAGAATAAAAAGTAACTCTAGGGAAAAATCAATGTTTATTTAGTTTTATGAAGACGATTTGTAACAATTACTCTAATAACAGTTACACTTAGGCAGACACTGATCCATATTTCTTGGTTTATGTCACAACATTTCCTCAGTCATAAACTTAAGCAAATTTAATACATATGGAAAATTTTAAATATAATGGCTTCGGTTTGGTTCATTTAATTATGGAAAAGCACGCGGGTGGTGACAGCCTAAGAGGAGAGACGCTTTCATGGAGAACTTTCTAAGGTAAACTGGATCGTGCAAACGTTACACATAGGGAAAACCACGACAATGCCCATGCAACCATCCCTCTGGTCTGACTTACCAGTGTTCAGCAACTTTATCGCTCGGCCTGGTCGACTCCATAGTGAATGTAGGAGCTAATCCTTAGCTTAGCGCCCATAACAACGTTCGCCACATTGCAGCTCCTTTGCTACGAATAGCTCCTGATTAATCAGCATAAAAATTAGATAATAGCTATGCTACTGCCAAAGTTATTTTAAGGTTTAGATGTAGTGTAGACCAATAAGGTATTTAGTTATGAAATTAGCTAGCTTTAGGTTTAGGACAACTAGTTCACCATTGTAATAGTTTTACAAATTTGTTTTTTGTTTCCGTTATAATTTTCAGCTGCATACAACTAAACGGATGGCCTAGTTAATTCTATTTTTAGTTTAGCTTGACGAGTTTTATATTTACAGTTTAATAGTTATTAAGGGCGATATTTTGCCCACAAGTTAAGACACTTTTGTGGGTTTAGCCACTAAATTGAATTTTCAATTTCGAGATAAATTCAGAGGTCAGTATCAAAGAATCAATACGATTTAATTTTGCTGTAAGGAAATAAACGTATCTGGATTTTTATTTACATGATTTTTACAGAAACAAAGCAGAAAAGCAGATTTAGTATTTAAAAGAAAGGGGAAATCTAATGAATATATTTAACTTTCAACCAGTCTGTGATCTCAGTAAGGCGGTATTTGTAACTCTACTGTCCAGTAAAAAAAATTGTAAAGACATTATGATTTTTATTTCGAAGCAAAAGTCATGAAAAATGAGCAATGCCCTCTCCGGGACTCGAACCATGGACCTCTCGAATACGCGACAAGAGAGCTGACCACTACACCACGAAGGCATGCGAAGAATGCGGGAGAAGTACCTTATATACCCCCTTTTAAAAGGCGACTGGGGAGTAAGGAGCTCAATCGCCAAATCTTGGTGGTGGAGAATCATCATCCACCATTTTTTCTAGTTCGGGCGCCGCTGTAGGGATATTAGGTATTTTTTGAAAGTAGGAGAGATGAAACCAAATCCCGGCGAGGACAAATGAAGTCCTCGCCGGGACTCGAATCACGAACCCCTTTTACTTCGAGCGCCATTGTAGAGTTACTAGGTAATTTCGATGTCAGGAAGCTGAAGAAATAAGCAGTGCTCTAGCCGGGACTCGAACCACGGACCTCTCGAATACGTGCCGGGCGTGCTGACCAGTACACCACGAAGACATACCAAGAAGGCGAGAGAAATACCTTATATACTCCCCCTTTTAAATGGCGACTGGGTATTAGGAGACCCAGGGCCAAATCCTGGTGGTGAAGAATCATTATATCCATCATTTTTTGTTCGGGCGCTACTGTAGAATTATTACAATATTTTGCAGTAAGAGAAGTGAAAAATGAACAATGTCCTCGCCAGACTCGAACCGCCGACCTCTCGAATACGCGCCGATCGTACTGACCACTACACCACGACGGCATGCTGAGAAGGCGGGAAAAGTACCTTATAGATTAATATTTCGGTGCAAAACAAAACGTATATTTGCACACGGGACTCAACATTTTTGGTGGAAATGATATCGAATATTGATCGTATAAATTTAGAGCATGATCCCACAGATCCTAATTCTGAAGACAAATGTTTTAGGCTGAAAACATGTAGGTTTCAAATTAAGGAAACATAAGCCTATCCAAATAATTAAACATTTAACCAAATAGTATAAACATATTTAAATAACACTATTTTTTAAACACAGATCTGAAGGAACTTGAACTCCTTCACGTATGTATTTATATCTCTGCATTGAAAGGAACAAATAATTCGGCAGACTGACATCGATTCAAAATGCTTATTTCTATGCTAAGGTGTTTAAAAAATCTGCCTGCTCTGCCCTTCGGGCGAAGATAAAGCTGACTAGCGGAAATAAGAAGAAAGAAAAATGTAAAATTCAAGATTTTGCAGAAGCAAACTGAAACGAAAAGTATATTTTAATCGAATGAAAATTCTTTCGTTTGGTAATACTTTACTGCCAATGAAAAGAAGTATGTACGAGTGGAATGCTTAATATTAATTATGGAATGCTTTGATACGTTTTTAAACAGTTTTCAACAACTGCAAAGTGGCATATTTTTGTTAATTTTCGGAACTTGGCCCAAACTTTTTTTGCACTAGTGTTTTGTTATAAGACTTCAAGGGCCCACCAGCGGCCGAGCGGTACAGTCACTAAACACTGGTAGTTCGGTCTGATGTTCGAGTCCCGGCAAACGAGCAGGCCGCATGGGCGTTTTCGTACATTTTCCCTTGCGTAACGTCTCTAAGGCTGCGTTCACACGGGAGCATAAAGGGCATAAATGGTTTAAGCCGAGCTGCGTTGTCAAGGCAACCAGTCGGTGCTACGTCACCAAATCTGGTTTAGGGCTCTTGGCGTAAGGTTCTAACTTTTCAACTTTATGCCGACTTGGCATAAGCGTCGACCAATCAAAGCGAAGCTAAAACGAAGCCACAACAAGCAGAGCGAACGCGGGAAAGCTGTAAACACATCCACGCATGCGCAAATTTAGCTATTCTCATTCGCCACAGCTTAGACCCCGTCACGCAGGTGTGAACGGAACTCCCGTATTTTATGCCCTTATGACTATGCCTCTATGTCCTTTATGTCCCCGTCTGAACGCAGCCTTAGACACATTTTCTCTTAGAAATTCCTCTATGAAAGCATCCCTTTCCTAGGCAGATAGCCCTCTGGTGCTTTGCCATATTTAAATAAACTAAATCAATATAAAAATTCAGAGAACACGATGTGGAGACCATCAGGTCAGTTTCATCCATAAAAAATGAAAACCTAACCATACCCCAACTGGCCTTCTGACTGAGAAGTTTACAATACTGTTTACAATCCCACAGCACGCATAGAGTATCGCCATAGTATTTAAAAACAAATTTTGTTAATCAGTATAAATAAATAATTTTTTAAAACTAATACTGTATGTGGAATAATAGCAAGCGAAAAGCTAAATTATGATACCTTTCAATTAGAAACTATTCAAATTATTTCTATGATAGATAAAGCGGAAGTTCCTTTCATCCTCTAGGAAAAGCTAGACTTATATTCTCCATTAATAAAGTTACGTAATGTGCTCTGAAACATCTAATGACAAAGCGAGATAATTTATCTCATACTTTGCATATAAATATTCCTTATTATACACGTGCAGGATTACCGTTTTGTATCATAAAGCGCCTTAAGATAATGAAAAATAACTCTCGATCAGCTGGTAATCCCGTAATGAGGTTTTGTACACGTTGTTCAGGGAATAAAATTAATAACTAGAAGCTACATCAAAGAATAATGGCAGGAGCAAAAGCGCAGAAACTCTAATTTTATCATTATGATTATCATACTGAATAATAGCATGATATCAATCAGCTTTTCTTTCCTTCTTTTCTTTATAACCATCGGCTGGATAGCTGTTCCACTTTTGCATATCAGCGTAAATTTCCAGTCAACGGGTATACAATATGACAAGATATGGAAACAGGGGACTGGTAAAAGGGTTAACCTACCTCCTTCTACTGAAAAAAAAACTAACAAACAGATTCGTCTTTCAGGGAACGTTAAAAATATTCTGTACTTGGTCTGAATTCCAAAAGGAAAAGATAAATTCATTTGAATAAAATAATATAACTTTCGTCAGTATCCGGATTAGGATGAAGATACGTATTAACGCCAACGATATTAACTCGGTTTGGTATCAACCTCCAACATGTATACTTCTGAAATATTTACAACTTTTTACGACAATGAAGTTACTAATCATGTAAAGAAAGAATATGAAAAGTTTACTTAAAATCGCAAAGATTTGCAAAATTTCTATGCGTCAACAATTAGTCTTGTTTCAGAAGATTAAAGAATTCGTCTAGTTTAAAGGGTAGTCGAAACGTTAACTCCGTTTTATATCACTGTACACAGATGCTTAATAAAGATGCTTAAGACAGATGTCCTTAATACAGATGCTTGTAAACCAACCTTCTTTACCCCAAAGTAATCAGAAAGTCTCCAGGTATCGACTGTAGGAAAGAGAAAAGCAACCTTGCTAGGAGAAAAAGGTTTGATCAGTAGTAATAAAGCCGCTGACCGTAACCAACAATTTAGCATGGTTTTTTGGCATAAAAATTGCAACCATGAAATAAAAAGAGTAGATCATGTTTGACTATTTTCAGAACATTAATAGTTAAAACTGTCCAACCCTATTTTCGGTTAATTTACGAGACCCAGTCTCCTACTGCAAATTGCATCATTTTTTGCCTTTGGCGCCAGACATGACTGATCTTCAACGCTTGCGAATTGAACCATTTTCGGGCAACCAACAGAACTTAGATTTAATTTAGGTAACAGGCGGAAACGTCGTGGAGAAAACAACGCAAAGCGAAAACATCCTCCAACAAAACATCGTGGGAGAAAAGAAAGCAAGGAGAAAGCATTCTAGTTCTGGAGCATCTTTTTATAAAACATCGGCATCGAAAATAAAGCGATTCAAAAACAGTCTAGTTTAAAAATATGGTCCTAAGGACTGGTACTGGTAAGTTTAGTAAAGGGTGGGAATACGCTTAATCTGTAAGTCTGATGACTAACTAAGCAATTTTTATTTTATTTTATTATTTTTAGTCCAAAGGGATTTAGTCCCGAAGGACTATTACTTTCGTTTTGCGATTTTGCGTCGATTCACTCTGAATGCCCGTTTCATTTTTCAAATTGTTGCCACTAAATGTTATCGCTCTGCATTAAATTTTAAAAAATGAAAAATCTGCATAAATGTATGCATGTTTCTCGCATTGTGATAAAACCTAGAGCCATCGAATTTTGAATGACGTAATCCTACTGCGAATATGGGCATCTGGAAGCCCTAATTTTGAATTTGAAATTTGCTTTATTATCGATTTTATGTTTTGTAACATTTCAACGAATTTCTGATTAACAAACTAAATGATTTCAAAGCGAGCAATGGCAACACTGTACGGAAAAAAAAACATTTTTATCTCCAGCGCACGAGACTTACGGAAATTCTAAAGATATGTTCATTTTAAAATGATTTTGCGATATTGATTTTGAACTGAATTTTATGGTTTGAGTACGTAGTACATGATATTTAATAAAAAAAAGGTAGCACACGAAACGTTAAAAAAACTCGCCTTTGGACGTAATTTAAAATCTGAAATCTTTCAGATTTTTGTGTGTTTGTTTTTTTTATTAGTCCAAAGGAACTTTGTCCCTGAAGGACTATTGTTTTCGTTTTGCGATTTTGCGTCGAATCACTCTGAATGTCCGTTTCACTTTTCAGATTGTTGCCACCAAATATTATCACACTGCATTATATTTGAATAAATTAAATAATAAAAAATCTGCATAAGTGTATGTATGTTTCTCGCATTCTGATAAAACGACGGTACCTAAAGCCATCGAATTTTGAATGCTGTCATCCTGCTGCGAATATAGGCATCTGGAAGCCCAAATTTGAAATTTGGAATTTGTTTTATTAATGATTTCATATTTTGTAAAACTTTAACGAATTTTTGATTAACAAACTCAAGGATTTCAAAGCGGGCAATGGCAACGATGTACAGAAAAAAAACATTTTTATCAGCAGCTCGTGAGACTGTGTGTAGGAAATTCTAAAGATATGTTCAGTTTAAAATTATTTTGCGATATTGTTCTTTAACTAAATTTTATGGTTTAAATGCGAAGAACATGATATTCAATAAATAAAAGTAACATACAAAATGTTTAAAAAACGCCCCTTTAGACGTAATTTAAAATCTGAAACCTTTCAGATTTTTTCTGTTAATTAGTTTATCGCACGCATGGCTTCCCATCGAAACGTTGTTTATTTATTTATTTTGATTTCCCTATACTCAGTTTTTATTAACGCATAAACGAAACAAACAACTAAGTTGCAAATTATACTCAAGCATGAATGAAAGTCAATTTGACTCTGAAAAACTTCATCGCATTTTCACGTGTGCCGAGATTATAATCATTTGCATTTTTTCATACTTTCATCAACTCGCTATTCCTTTTTTATGATACTGTTTTGTCTTTAACAGAAATGTATATTTCTAAGAAACGTATTTAGTTGCTGTGTACTTTTATATAATGTTCCGAAGCAAAAGCAGAATTGAAGGAGCTAGGGAGGTGTCAGAAGCTTTTACCTCTGAAGTATTTTCGCTTCAGTAGATGACAGTACAGATTGTATTATTACTGGTAGAATTCTTTTTCTTTGCTTATAATTTATTCTTTTTTTTCTCTTTTCTCAATAATGGTAGCTAAACATGTAACAAATATAAATTTTAAGAGATATAACCATTCTTTTCCTTTGTAAATACGAACTGATTCACGAATAACTGGTACTTTTGGATTATTTTAGGGGCTTTTTGGATGCATTAAAAGTAAACTGAAGCCATAATGAATAAAGAACAAAAGGATGCCGAATTCAATTGATATCAAAAGTAGGTACATCCGCTATTACTAAAGATGTAAATAAAGTAAGAAAGAATACAGAAGTAACTTTGCAGGAAAATTGTAAGTTATATTCAACGTTATTTTGTCACTAATTTTAGAGCTTAACTTCTTTTTAATCGAAAAAATCATTAAATTCTTTAAAATTTAGACTGTTAAATCTGTAAGACTGTACTGTCCAGTTACTGAATTTTAAGAATGATAGCTGAAATAAGTGCAGAAACAAGCCAGGAAAAGTGTTAAAAGAGCCCTTTATTAAAACTGCTTAAAATTTACATTGCGTTGACTTAACGCTAACAAACTACGCTGCCTGGCTTGGGCGGTAACTCAACTTTACATGAACTAAACTAAACATTCAAAGCTATTAACAAACAGCAAAGGTTCTTTTGCCAAGGATCAGATAATCCTGCTACCTAAAACCTGTTTCCCCCCGGGGGTTGACTCAGGAGAATTCCTGGGAAGTACTGGCTAGGATCTGTACTTAGCCAGTCTCAACCACGGGAATATAAGTTAACTTCACAGGACTACAGCCCGAGTTTATTTTCAGGTTGGTTCCGGCTTGGCAGGGACCGTACTGGTACTGCCATGTCCGTTCCTCTGGCTGTGGTGGAGCTAGCTATATGTTAGATTTACTTGGTCGTCCGAGGGGAGACGGCCCTATTGGTGGAGTCGGGTGATGCCGCACGACGTTGCATCCCGACCTAGTAGGACTCGTCGGCTTCACTGGTCGGATCGCGGCCCCGAGGATTGCCTCTGGGGACAGGATAATATTCCATATAGGGCGATCCTTTGAGAACGCTAGGTAATAGAGTTCTGGTTTACCGGTGCGCTGTTACCTAAAACCGCGTCGAAGTCACAACAGAGTAACAGCTGTTACTCCATTTTAACCAACACTAAATGCAGAATCAGAAGCTCCCGCTGCAAAGGTACAGCGTTTGCCCACAGTCTCAAACTTTCTCTTCTAGAACTAAGTATTCAAACCTTTCTCTCCCAAAGTTAGAATTTGCATTCCTTCACGAGCGCTACCAAATTTAAATATTCTGGCATTGACAATTAACGGAATGAAGGCTTATAGAAAAGCGTAAACTTAAACTTAATTGGTTAGTGAAAATAATTATAAATCCCTACAAGATAACAGAAAATATGTCTGTAATGAAATAATGAATAATATTTGCATGATATAAAAAAAGGAAAGCCTTCTATTAAATTAAAACGTTTTTCATTAATATACGAAATTATTTTATTTCTATATAAATGCCTAACTTTATTATTAACCCTCCTAGCACCTCTTAGTTTTTGTTTCGAATGGGTATGCAATTACTTTCTAAGATAATCTTTTCAGGTGATTAAAGCTTCCTTCGCTTTCGAAATAAGAAGACCAGATGTTTATTTTTTGCTGCATTAGATAATTAGTTTTGCTAGTTTTAACAGCATTAATTTACCAAGTTTTTTTCAGCTGGACGTAAATTACTATTTTGTTAACTAAGCAACTTTTATTATGGTTTCATTAAAGCCAATTTTTAAACAAGTAATTCAGCTGACCATTTATAATCAAGCAAAAATGAAAATTTGCTTTATCTTGAAACCAGTCTTGAGATTTAACATTTAATGAAATTTTACTGCGTGTATGTTTACGCTTTTCAGAATTTTTGCTAGAAGAGAATCTAAGACTGTTACCGCTATTCCTCTGTTATTTTCACATCAGAACAATTTCGTTTTGGAGTAATTTTGATGGTTGTAAATTTACAGTAAGGCATTTTAATTATAAAGGTGAAACTCAAGATTAATGCTTCAAGATAAATTAATTAATCTTTTTAAATTAAGTTTAGAGAGGATGTGTTTTCGACATATGACATCCATAATCTTATTTGTGATACTCTCCTTCCACCAAAGTTTTTATAAATGAATTTTTTAGATTTTTATTGTCATAGATTAAATTTTCAATGCATTTTGTCTAAAAAATTTAAACAATAGATTTAGTGAAAACAAGTTCCTAGGAGCAATATTTTTTTTTCTTTTTTTTTTTTTTTTTGGTATTATGCGTAAGCATCTAAATTTTTTATTGATTTCAGTTTTTCTGCTTTCTCTTTGTTTTGCTATCTTCATTAAAATTAATGGCAATGCAAAAAGCTTTCTTCGGTAACTTACTCTGTTCATACAAAAAATATACTTAGCAAATCACACTGACGGTGTTTTTCAACGAATGTTAAGGTTTTTAACTAATTTAATTGTTTCGGTTTAAGTTCAAAGCGTTAAATCAATTTTTAGTTTTCTTTCAAGCGTAAGTAAAAATGTATGAACTTGTTATGTAAATTAGTAATTGTCTTAGAGCGGCAGAGTTACAAAGAAAACTAATAGATTCTTATGATTTAAACTATACTTTTTACAGCTTCATACGAGGCTGCTATTTATTTAAAAATTTCAAACCTCTTAATATTCAGAGAATTATTTTTATAATTTTACATTTGGAACATTTACAATTTTCTAGACTTCTCTAGTATAAATCTTACGTCCTGACGTTCTAAATTGTTGTTATAGATCACAAAAAGAGAGATGCCAACTATATAAACATTATTGGTGACACTTGCAATTTTTTTGTAGTTCTGTGTTCCCCACCGAAATCTTCCAGGAGCGAAATCCTTCTCTGTCAAAACCGGAAAAGTACTACATTGGTTTAAGGAGCCTGCTAATGAATTATAGTCGATGATATTTTAGCTTCTTGGTTTGCTGGACATTAATCCAATTGAACATACCTAGGATATCATGCAAAGCAAGCTCATAGTTCTCCAACAAGTTCCACGTAATCTACAAGAATTGCGTGACCATTGCCAAAACCACAAGACAAGTACGATCTTATTAATTATCTTATTACGTTTATTAAAGACTTTATTTGATTTGCGAAAACCGTGCCATTACGGATTACAGCTATTTTGCGTGTCAAAGGTACAGCAAAGGGCTTGGAGATTGCAATATTTTAGCTGATCGGTGCAGCCAAATGTATTTGCACTTGCGAGTTTTTAATTATTTAGCTATCTTTCGACGTATTCGTGTTGTGCCTCTCTAGAAGGAGAACTCAACAAAGAAGTTTAACAATTGCGTTGTAATTTTATATTTTTAGTGTAATAACCCATGAACCTTCATGCTAGTAAATCAATGGAACTAAACATTTAAAAAAAACACGCAATAATCAATATTAACCTTTTTGGAAACCTTAGTGTTTATTTTTCCAACAGATCAAATTATATCAAAATCAATTAGGTAATATAAGCATTCGACCGTGGGGTGTGAAAATAACCTGAGAAAATTATAACTTTAACAGCGAAACATTAATATTTGTTTTTTACAAATTCTTCAATTTCAAAATAAACCACATAAAACCTTTTATAACTATTAATTAATTGAAGGCATAACTATTTCATTAATTAAAATTTATAAATTCATGACCAACTATTTACTTTAACATTATTAAGGTTAGAATTGAAAACAAACACGCCAATGTGACAATAAAAATCGCTGAAACAACCTTGTATTTGGCGTACATTTATCAAAACACTCAATCGATTTCGACGGCAGCTACAAGTTCCTCCTCATCAGGAGAACGAAACTTCTAGAAAGGGAAACGCAACCTCAGTAACGGCTTTTTATACCCTGGAGTAGTACCATGCTTGAGGAGACAACGCCATCTATTGGCAAAAATAATAATCAAATTGTGTTAATAGAAATTTAAAAGCGTTAGGAAGGACTGGATTGGACTTAAAATCATTCACTAAACATGCTAAATCTTTGTGAATATGAAAAGCCTCAAGAAAATCCAATTCACTAACGGAAGAAGCCTTTTGGATATTTTTTGCAGATCCAAAGTCAAAATTATGATTAAATTTCCAACTACGATACAGTATTGAAGACTTGTTAATTTCGCCCTTTCGGACATAAGATTCATGTTCCTTGATACGAAATTTTAACGTTCTTTTTATTTGGCCGATATATCTCATGCCACACTGACACGATATCCTATAAATTCCCCAAGAGTTAAAGTCAGAAATGCAATCTTTTAGAGTCCATCCGTGAATTTTATTCATAGAGGAGAAATTGACTTGAAAATTGAATTTCTGGAGAATCCGTGCAACTTTATAACTAACAGAAAGATAAAATGGAAGCACGATAAGGTCATTGATATTATTTTTAACACTGGAATGTCTTCTTTGATGGGAATCTGAAAATTTTTTAACGGCTTTATCAATGATCACGGGAGAAAATCCTCAGTCAATAGCAACTGCTCTCAAATAATTAAGTTAATTGGTAAGCAAAGATTCTGAGGAACAAACTTTGAGCGCGCGAAATGCATAATAGTAAAAAGAAGCCACTTTTTGCTTAACAGGTTGGCATGACTTAGCATGGGGTGGTAAACAAACTGAAAAGGGTTTACAGTACACAGTAGTGCTAAAATCTATTTCATTGCGGATTATAAGAATATCAAGGAAGGGGAGGGAATTGTTGGATTCAATTTCAAGAATGAATTGGATGGCTGGATCAATTGAATTTATAATAGATAAAATCTCGGATAAATCTTCTTTATTACCATCAAAAAGTGCGAAAGTATCATCTACATAACGAATCCAGAGACGAAATGATAGTTTATCAAATACTTTTACCTCAAAATAGTGCATATAAATGTCAGCAAGTACGGGACTGAGAAGATTACCCACAGCTAATCCTTCAATTTGACGATAGTATTCATTTTGAAAAACAAAGTGGGTTTGACTCAAAGAGACTTTAGTAAGCGAAACCAACTCATCAATTTCAGTATGTGTAAAATGGAATTCCTGAAGACTAGTTTCAAGACATTTTAGTGCTTCTTGGACTGGAACATTAGTGAACAGTGATTTGACATCAAATGAAACCATAATGGAACGCAGTGGAGAAATATCTTTAAGTTTATTGATGACTTCAGAAGAATTTTTTACAGTGTGAATATTGCTAGCAAGTAGAGGAGAAAATCTGGAAACTAAATATTTGGCCAAATGATATGATGCTGTACCTATGTTGGAAACAAGTGGTCGAAAAGGAATACCAGTTTTGTGGACTTTGGGGAGAGCATAAAACCTAGCAAAGGTAGTAATAGGTGGAATAAGTTATTTCTACAACTGCGTTGGGAAGTATATCAGAAGATTTGATAGCTGTTTTAATTTTCTTGAGGTCCGAAGTTGAAGGATCTTTAGGGATCGAGCAGTATGGGCCTTCATTTATCAGTTTAGAGACTCCAGCAATATATGTGTGTTTGTCCGCCCTTATCAGCTTTAGAAATAATAATATTAGTAGCAGAATGAATTTCACGTAAGGTCTCCCTTTCCTTTTTGCTAAGATTCGAACCCAAAGATTTGTTGTTAAAATTAACGTTATGAGTGATTAAGTGGTGGATTATATCCTTTCGCGTGTCTGAAATTTTGGAGAATTTAAAAGTTTTGTCAATAGTGACCATGATTTGAGGAACTGAAGGTTTAGATGTCTTTGAAAAGTTGAAGTTCTATATTAATACTTTTAACTGATCTTCCGAAAGACAAGAATTTTTTTAGTTAGTTTAGAATTAGTTAGCCTCTGAAATCGTGGTCGGGCGATACGTCTTCGTCCAAGGCTTTCTGTGTGACGTTTCACGAAGGCATCGACGCTGTCATAGTCCTGGGACGACAGGGCCTGGTACAAGTCCTCCGCAATACCTTTCATAAGATGGGCCACTTTCTCGTCTTCAGACATGGATGGATTTGCTTTTCGGCAGAGAGAAAGAACATCTTGAATGTAAGCTTTAGACGTCTCATCGATTTGCTGCGCACGTGTGAGTAGTAATCGCTCAGCTTGGCGCTTCACGTCAGCTGTACGGGAAAATGCGTTCTTAAGAGCATTCCTGAAAACAGTCCAAGTAGTAAATGGGTCTTCATTATTATCGAACCACTGTCGAGAGGTTCCGGCAAGGTAAAAAATGAAGTTCGCCAAGCACATTTGGTCATCCCAGTGGTTATAGTTGACGATTCGATCAAAGTTTTTGAGCCATCTATTAGTATCTTCTTGACCGTTCCCGCTGAATATATACGGGCTTCTGGGTAGTTGGTATGTCAGGATCGGTATTGGTGCGATATTACTCGAAGCGGAACTAGCTCCTGCTGGAGGATTCTGCTGGGTTGCCTTCTCATCAACCATCTTTCTCGGTCTTATACGCGAATCCTGTAAGAGCCGAAACTCAGGAGGAAGTCCTCGAATCCGAAGGCTTTGGCGCAACTCTGCCATAGTAACTAAGTGGTACCTGGCGCCTCCACCAAACTGTCGCGTACATGAAGGGATCGTACAAATGAACAGGCAAGTACTCAAGTCTAAACTCAAGACTTGAAGACTCGAGCTGAATGAAGAACTACTTATATACTACAGCTGATTAGCATGCTGGAACATTCCAGACTCGGAATGTTCTGGAACGTAAAGAAAACAGGTTAATAAAAAGGAAATTTATATAAAAATCGATTATGAGGCATCTTGCCTTTGATAGGTTTCGAACCCGGGACCTTCGTCTCTCGAGTCCTGCGTCTTATCCACTAAGCTATGAAGATCTCAGTCGAAAGGAGCAATTTTTGCTACAGTATGAACGCACGAAGTAATGGGGTATACTGGCGTTTCCGGTTCCCGCCTTCGAGCGTTCCCACCAAAGCTATTCTTTCTCATCATTCATCCCCCTCTCTTTCACATCCCTGCAAAGCACTACACCCATGACACACTGTACCTACAGAGCTATATCACGCCCCTTTAATTTCAAACTAAGTTTTTCTAATTTTAAGCCTTATAATACGTACTCCTTTATTTACGAAGAAAACCTGAACTGGGCATTTGCGATGATCTTACCTTTTGAAGTCATTCATTCAAAAATTTTCTGGTATTCGGAACTTACAAGTGATAACGGGAACAAAATATGTAAGGAGAAATGCTTGAAGGAATAAATAATTCTGCAAAGATGGAGTTTTGTTCAATGTAAGAGTGCACAAGAATGTCGTTCTAGGGATTCGGAAAAAAGGGATAGTTGGAGGTACGAATCCACTTTCGACTTCGCGGAATTAAGAGTCAGATTTTTTCCTTTTTGTAGTTATTTTAAGCCATGAAGTGAAAATCGATGGTTTTAATAAATTACATTTCCTTTAGTCGAAATACAGTTTATCTAGTACTCCTTTTAGCAGTAAATATGGCTCCTCCTGAAACAAAGATATAAACACAATGCTGTTTTTTCAAACACAGTGCAAGTTTGGTTTTGCAAAGGAAATGGAAATCATGCTGGTGCAAAGATGTTTGGTGTTGGTGAAAACTCCATACATTGTTGGAATAAAGATGAAATCACAATAATTCATATACCAAAGAATACATGGTCTTTGAGTAAAGGAGCAAGGAAATGGCCTGTAATAGAAGAAAATGGTGCGAATCCATCTTAGAATATCGCCAAAATGAGTTAATTATAACAAGAAACAGAGTACGTGTACTTGCTTTAAAGTGGGCAAAAAGAAATATGTAAATGAACGTGAAACCTTTAAAGCAACTTTGAGTTAGTGTAGTCGATTTATGGCATGGAATAATTTATTTCTACGAGAAAATTTCGCAAAGGCTTGCGAAAGATTTGGACAATAATTTGATAAGTTTCCAGAAGTATGTTATTGACCTATGAAGGCAAAAAAAGTAATTTCTGTTACATCTATTACATCCTTAAATACGGATGAAACTCTAGTAACGCTTGGTATGATAGGAAATAAAACAATTGATGTCAAAAAACAAAAACTGTTCACATAAAAACGACAGGCCACGAAAAATCTCATTTCACCGCAGTGCTTTCCGGTTTAGCGGAAGATACAAAGTTAAAACCCATGGTTATTTTTAAAAGAAAGACGATGCCGAAATGTAATTCCTCAAATGATGTTTTCATTCATGTGCAAGAGAAAGTATGGGTGGACAAAAGCGGTGTAAATTGTGTATTAGAGATGTTTGGCAAACTCCTCCTGTTGTCTGAAAGAATTCAGAGTGCCTTTTATTTTAGAATATATTCAGATTCTCTCAAACGAATAATACGAAGAAGCTGACACAAAAATGCAATGGCAGCTAATTTATGAGAATTAGCATCACTTGTTCATCCTTTAGGCTTGGTTATCATTGAACCATTCAAAGGAAATTTAAAACAACAGATTATATTGGATATTGGAAGACGAAAAAACCATTTAAGAAAGGAGGCCAAATATGTCATGCCACTCTAGAAATAGTACGTGAGTGCATAATAAGAGCAGGGAATGAAATTAAGCCCGACCTAATTCCGACATTGCTTAAAAAATGTAGTATACCTAACAATGAAGATGGAACGGAAACTGATTACTTACTAAGCCTGTTACTTCCTTATGGATCAAAGTAACAGTGATGTGAAGATGAATAAGAAGTCATGTTGTGCCTGAAGATATAACTTATTTCGTAACGGAAGACTAATGACGAACTTTTCATATTATTCGAAAATGAAATTTTAAGTTGGGTTTTACTTATTTAATTCGGTGTTCAGTCCTTGAACCTCACAAACACTAATAAGCGAATAATCGCTTAAGTGTGTGATTAGAGACGTAAGACTTAAGAAGGGTTAACTACCCTTTATTTCTCACAAAAAAATGTGATACAATCAATTCCTAACTCGAAGTGTACAGCAAAGCCCCCACTTGGGCTTGAACTTAAATGAATACGAAATTAAACTTAACTATGCTTAACAAAACTAACTGAAAGATATAGCCGAAGCTTATCAAGATTCTAAGTAGTTGGTCCCTAAATCTTAATTAAGTCGACGAAGCCAAACAAGGGCCTAAAGTACGGCCGAGCGTAGAAGTAGCTTAGAGAGATGAAGTCAAAAGGCAAACGCGCGCTAGTTAGGAACTCAGGCTCTCTCTGGAAGTCGGTGAAACATCGATTTTACTACTCTTTACTCATTTGCATTAATCTCGTTTCTGAAATTACATTCTGATAGGAAATTGTAAGTTCAAACTAGAATAGACAGGAAAGATACATAAACCTAAAATAACTGCTATTATAATTAGGATAAACCTTACAAGTTCCTAACGTATGTCAGTTTTTAAATAAACAGCACTTACGTATAATGTAGAAATCTAATTCTTGCATACTCATCTTTTCCTTATTTTTAAACCTATCATTTTTATATACGGGGTATAACACGCGTACCTAAAATTTAGATCTCTTTATTTGTATCAAAAGTGTGCGTAATATGCGGTATATTATTCTGCCGTAGATAAAATTACCTGGTGTTGGTCGGTCATTACGCAGAGTGCAAAAAAGCAGTCTTAAGTCAGCGTAGGTTTTGAATAAAATTTTGTCGGATTTCAAACATAGATCACTCTTCTTCAGGAGTAGAAAATTTTTGTCAAATGTGAGACCTATTTCCGAATGCATCCAATATCGACAGAATTTTAATGAAAATCAGCTCCAACCTAAGGGTGATTTTTTTTTTAATTTTAAACTTTCTTTTGGCATATTTCTTTCCCATTGAGCCCACGACACTTAAATACATCATATTACCGTGACAGAAATGTAGTATACGGTCAGATATAACCGTATTCAAAGTGTAGACCAGCACCTCTGGGAGCTTCTGAAAAAAATCGCCCCTAGGACTCCAGTATATTTTTCGGAATTTTGTAGATTCTCTACAACTTGGCAATGAATTGGTTAATGTTGTCAACTTAATCAAAACCATCGTCACGAAGTCATGTCACTTGACGACAGTTTTCGAAAAGAAAAAGATTTTGTTTGCTATATCTCAGCTTCTAATAGAGCAATTTTCAGCTTTTCAGCAATCAATCGGTTCAGAATGGCAATATCTGCAATATAATAATCGAATAAACTACTTACAAAAAGCGATAGATTAGATTAAGTTAAATTAATAATAAAAGAATAAATTAATAATAAAAATCTGAAAGCTTTCAGATTTTACATTACGCCCAAAGGTGCGTATTTTTAACGTTTTGCTGGTTACCTTTATTTATGAAATATCATGTTCTTCGCACTTAAATATAAAATTCAGTTCAACAGCAATATCGCAAAATAATTTTAAAATGAGCGTATCTTTAGAATTTCCGATACACAGCCTCGCGCGCTGGAGACGTGTTTTTCCCTCGTACAGTGTTGCCTTTGCTAGCTTTGAAATCGTTGAGTTTGTTAATCCAAAATTCGTTAACGTTTTACAAAATATGAAATAAATAATAAAACAAATTCCAAATTCGGGGTTCCAAATGCCCATATTCGGGTGGAAACGTGCATTATTCAAAATTGGATGGCTCTAGGTCCCGTTGTTTTAACACAATGCGAGAAAAATATATGCATTTATGCGGATTCTTCATTATTTACTTTCTTTAAATATAATACAGGACTCTAATATATGGTGGAATCAATTTGAAAAATGAACCGTTATTTATAGTGAACTAATGCAAAATGCCAAAACGAAATTAATACCCCTTTGGGCTAATAATTAGATTAAATAAAAATACTCCAAAGATCCATTTAAAATTAAATGTAGTAAATAAATTGTAAGGGTTATCCTAAGTTTACTAACAGTTATTTTAAGTTTTGTATATTTCCTATCTTATTCTAATTTCAGCTTACAATTTCCTGTCAGAATGTAAATTCAGAAACGCAGTTAATGCAAATGAGAAAGAGTACTATTTAAGTCGATACTTCATCGACTTCGAGAGAGAGAGAGTCTGATTCCCTGACTAGCACGCGTTTGCCTTTTGTCTATGTCTCTCTGAGCTATTGCTACGCTCGGCCATACCTTAGGCCCTTGCTTGGCTTCGCCGATTTAATTAATACTTAGAGACCAACTAGTTAGATCTCTGATAGCTTCGGCTATACCTTTTAAATAGCTTAGTTAAGCTAGTTTTAGTTTAAATTATTATTATTGTAAGGTCAAGCACGAGTGGCGGCGCTGTGTAAGGTTCCAAATAGGAACTGACTGTAAATATACTGAAAAATAAAGGGTTTTAAACCCTCCTTAAGTCTTACGTGTTCTGTTCACACACTTAAGCGATTATTCGTTTGTTAGTGTTCGTGCGGTTCTAAGTTAGAGCTTTAGGATTAAATAGTAAAACTCCACAAAATACACAAACAAATAGATACTTAGTTCCATAAAAATTCAGGGAAGTAGAAACAAAAGCATATACTTCTAACCCTATCTGTACAAAAAACTCAAAGTACGATTTAACGTTCTACTACCTACTTCCATTGTTGGGACTAATAATATTAGTGCTTTGCTTTTTCCGTAACTTTAATGTAGAATACTAAATCGAATGATCAGAAGACGAACAGTATCTATGTATGACGACGAGCAGCATTCTGACTTTGCGGTAATCTGAAATCTGAATCAATCTCCTGAAACTTTAAGTGGGCATTTGGCCTTCGCACTTACGTAGAATTTACAATTCTACTAAAAATATTTGTAAGAGCGAGGATCAGATGCTCACTTAAAGTTTCAGGAGATTGCCGGCATGTTTTCTCCGCTGAAATCACTTTTTATGGCAACTTGCCTTGTAATCAATTTTGTATAATTACCTTCAGAGTTTGGAGAGTACTTGATGTTGACTAGACCCCTTTTTTTAGTAAATTTACGTTTACTATGCCATGTGATTCCAAAAATAAATTTCTAATAGGAAGAATATTTTCACAGTCTACTTAATTTCTTAGATCTGAAGAATTTCTTTTACTTCCAAATTTTTACCTTATGCCTACATATGCTGCATTTATTCCTTTCGTCTTCTTATTACTGATAGGAAAAATTACGATTACTTGAAAGATTTGGAATACTAAAGTTCATATGTATGTTGAATAATGAATACAAATCCGCCATTCTGTCATAATTGATTAATACTCTGAATAAGAAAACTAAGAAAATATCAGTTTCATTCGCGTGAATAAAATAAACACAATTTTCAAAAACATCCAAGTGTCAACATAAACGATCTACAAATATATTTTGAAGTATTTAAATAACTCATAGGCTGGAAATAAAACAAAAAAAGTATCGAGAATTTATTGGCATATACCAACACCAAAGATAAAATAGTTCCCAATAACAAAGAGAAAACAGTTTCGAAAATCTGACTACCTAGAACGTACTTTCAAAAGTTTACAAAAAGGCAACGACATCACAAATACATAAATTTTGTGGAACATGACATTATTTAAAATTTTTAGTTCCAAATTTTAGTTCTGATATAGAAAAATATACATCAAATAATTAAACGTGGGTATTCATGTACATGTTTGCAAAGAAACAAATATGTAAATATCTTGGTAATAATATCGGTAAGTTAGGAAAATTTTCTGTACAAAACATATGTGGCTACGAAATTCTTTGGAAAAGTGAAAAGTTAATAATCATTTCTATCCTTCATTTGAAAACAAGCATTATAAATGAACAACGAATTAATAATTAACCAAGGGTGCAGCAATGTGCGTATATAAATTACTTTGCCACTCAGTTATGAACATTTGAGTAGGATATATTCAGAATCTTCAAAATTAGTACTGAAACGTTAAGTTTAAACTTTAAGGTTATAAGGTATATCTCCCACATTCTTAGCGTGCCTTCGTGGTGTAATGGTCAGCACACTGAGCCGGTATTTCAGAGGTCCGTGGTTCGATTTCATGTCTCCTGCTTGTAATTAGCCTAATGTCTCTACAAGGTTTTACTAAAGAAATCTCTGTAATAGTGAGATACTGGTTAAAACTGTGCTAACAGAAGGAAAAAAACATACCATTTTTAAAATATTCGCATGATATGTAATAAAAATGAAAAGCATGGCCCCGATTCAGCAATGCAATACAAGACGTTAAGTAAGTAAAAGTTTCGAAATTAAGTTTTTGTCACATACGAAATGCATTGAAAAAGCGAAAATTAGCAATATATTAGCACCGGAATAGGGCACAATCTTTCAAAGATAATCAAGTGGTTTGAAAATTAATTAAAAAAGTGTAACATGTACAAATTTTTTCTTCGTAATAAGTTATGAATGTTTTCGTTTCAGTACATTGAAGTCGGAAAGTACAAATTTGGTAATGAAACACTAATTTCAGCTTTTAAGATTTTATTAAAAATGCAGTAAATACATGTGTGCGTTAGCAAAATTCGACCTGAAAAATGAGCATTTAGGGGGAAAACATGACTTTCTTCACATATTCACTTGACATTCAATACAATAAGATAACACTGGTTCATCAATACAATCTATTAGGTATGTACGGTTAATTGTTCATTTCGAATATAATAAAAAAGAAACTTTGAGTCAGAGAGAAGCACGTTTACAAAATAAGGGTTCTTAGAAATTTAAATCAAAAGGTTGATATTTCTTATGAAGATGAGATATTTTTTAGACATGTTTCTAAAGAAAATAGTGTATAAATTTCTTTTTAAGAAAGAAATAGACGTCACAAGAAAATCTATGACAATGCAAGTCAGTGATCGTGGTGACTTAGACAAAATATTCAATGTCTATATGAACTGGATTAAAAGTCTCCGTTATCTACAGGCGAATACATCAGCGTCAGAAAAGAATTAATCTATCCCTGTAGCATACTAAGATAAAAATTCCATTTCTTTTCTTAATTTCTGGTTCAGCGTGGTAGTGTTGTTGAAGTTAAATCTTCCAAAGTATAAAAAAATTATTAAATGAAACAATATAAGTATTTCGTAAAAATTTGTTCCCAAGTCTTTACAAGGCGTCGTAAAAGATAAACAGGAAAGTATTTGAAAATTAAATGATTTGCAGTGGCAGTAATGTACAAAATGGTAATATTCAAAAGTATTCAAATGATTATAGATAAGGTACTTCTCAAAAGCAGTTTATGAAAACATGATAACATCCCAGTCATTCGCAAATAACTTTCGTCTCAAAACTGAAAATTTTATGCTCAAACTTTACTTGGGATGCAAGAAAAGAAGCATTGAAGGCTTCAAAATGAAGATACTTATGTAAACTTTCCGAAATAAAATGTACAGTAGTATTTCAGAAAATATTAACTTAACTTCTAACTTGTTTGTAATTTTGTTAAATTATATGTAATGAGCATATGTGAGACACGAAATGCATTCGGATGCGAAAAAAATAACAAACATTCAACTATCTGGCAATGAATCAAATTTCATTGGAAATGTAATGGTATGAGAAGTAGAAAAAAAAATAGTAATGAACGACTGAATTCGGTTAATTTTCATCTAAAACTTATTCTGCACACTGATAAAATATTACTTAAATTCTCTAACTTCATGACTTCCCTCAGACACTGGGAAGACTGTCTGAGCATTTAATGGGTTACTTCAAAGATATTAAAGAAATAGCGTTTGGGGAAAATATGGATTATTTTCAAGAAAAAATGTTCTCTTAGGTTCTTTCGGTATTATAATTGTAAACAAAAAATGCAAAAATTAAGTAAATACGTGGATAAATATCAGGAAAAACAGAAAATTAACACGAAATGCTTTTTTAAAGTCTATGTAAATGGAACAGTGATAGTAATGTATTTGAAAACAATCATAGTTCATATACAGAGCATTATAATTTTGATACCAATCTATGAATTCGTGAAAATCAGCGAAAAAATAATTTATCACGTTCGCCTGCTTATGGTATATTCTCTCTTCGTTCTAATCTTTTTGCTTTTGATATGTATTATTTCTCAAGTTGTAATATTTCTAAATCTAAAACTTTAGAACACAAAAATCACTCTGATTAACCAACTTGTGCCTAAATGTAGAATACAACCAACAAAACGGAAGATTTTAGTATAAGTAAATATACTACAGACAAAATAAAACTGAAAATACTTCATTATTTTTCATGCCCTCTTTATGAAACTAGTTAATTCTTGACTTATAATGTTCGGAACATTTTCAGAAAAAACATTCATTTCTTATTCATGTTTTGCATACTCAGATACTAATTTTGTTGGAAACCTGACATTTTCTTATTCCACTTTATATTTCACTATTACGGTTTGGCTTGGAAAAAAGTTTTCTCTACGGATATGGCATACCTCTCCTATATGTCTGGGACTGTTCTAACAATTTACATTACCAACTAGTGTTAACAAAATCTTTAGTTATACAGGAATTTCCTTTAATTGCTTAATCTAAAACGAAAAAATGCACCCCCAATATGCTAAAATAGAGAAAAGTT
>KK116391.1:5272-24763 GCA_000611955.2 Stegodyphus mimosarum | reverse complement strand
CGAATTGACTGCTGAAAACAGTATACAACCAAGGCATGAAAGTACTATTCGTGGTTGTCTGTAGAGGAGGAGAATATTTATAAGCTATGCATTACTGTGATTATCGTTAATTCTTTAAAACAGTAGTACTCAACTGTAATTGTATTCTGAGCGCAGGACACATAATGATACGACATTGTCTTTTCAGACGAAATTCAATTGTGCCCGCAACCACACTACGATGTATCCGAATCTGAACACATCATGAACCCCGTACTATCTATCATTATTTGGAGTATCCTTCTACTATCGTTATCTTGTCTCTTACCTGGAGGCATGGTTTTAAAAGATTTTATTCCCGTATACAGCTCAAAGCTACTTCTAAAACTCTGACATTTTGCAGAACCGCATGTGCCGCGCAAAGTTCAACAATTCTTTTGCCTTGGCTCGAGCGTCTTTCGAACACATTTGGCGGAACATCGCCATAGAACACTTCTGTTTGAATGATTCTAAAACGAATAGCCCAGCATACCTCAACCACAAGTACGCCAGATGAAATTTGGTAAAATATGGAGAAAAAAGCATGGATTAACAAACGTCTAGCATACACCTGAAATACCTTTCTTTCATTGCCAAGGTGTGTCATTGATTTGCGGAATCTAACTTCGCAGAGTTAATTTCTCCGCGTGAAAACTAGTCTAAGAAACAGTTATTTTGTGAGTGCCTTTTCTACCATACTTTTCTCCTGTTTTGCACAGTGCTATGGAAGTAAATGCGGCGTCCGCCGCAGTTTTTTTCTGCCGTTAACCTACTGTTCGTGATAGCTTTGAGAAACCTACATCCGGATACCTTGTGTTTTCAAGGAAGTGAAGACGTGCGTCTGGATAATCAACCATGAGATGGAAATTTTGTTAACGAATTTAATGATTTTGGGGAACTCTTGAAATTCGTTAGATCCGTATAAACGGAAAAATCGCGTTAAATTTATGAAATTGGATGTCCCCAAAATTGATACTGCTGACCGTGAACGTGTGAACGCACTTGTTAACGGCTTGTATTAGAAAAATGGCTGAATTTACTGATAAATATGAACTATGTTTGAAAAGTGGATTGGTTTCCTGGTGAATCTTTAAGCGAAGAGGACATATGCTGTCCTGCAAATCGTAAGGACTAGCTCTACAGTTTCAGGGATTGTATCAAGAATCTTACAAGGTAAGTGCGAGTTTTCATTGTTCAGAGGTGGCAGAAGACCAAAGCGTGATTCTAGTGTTAAGAATTAAAGAAAATATAATCTCTGATTCGGATAGTTTAGACTTTCCAATACGTTTTTACAAAAACTTAGCAAGAATGCCAAGAGCATGATCAACCCACTCTAAAGCTGGTTTTCCTTTGAGAAATAAATTCTCTAGCTTATCTGTTGATGATAATTGTGATACTTATTCTATTGCAGGATAATGTTTTTATACCTAATGTTAACTGAAATGTTTCTAATGCTAATGTTCCGAATACTGTGAATTATAATAATGGTGTTGGTGAAACTTTTGTTGGTGGTAATGATATATTATCTCAAAATGCTAATGTATAAGTCCTCTAATATGCCATTATACTATCCCCAAAGTATTACGTTTCACGCATTTCTTAAATTTGACTAATGAGTTACCTGATTGTTACGGTCGCGTGAGTGGCGAATTTGTCTCTAGTGTAGAATTGGGTGCCCTTTCGTTCGATTGGCGAAAAATTTTGTTCAGTTTTGGCGATGAAAAGAGTTTTAACCATGGGAGTTTTAACTTGGTTTTATTTTCTTGATTTTTTTAAGTGAAAACAAATCGATGTGCACATGGACAAAGTCAAAGCAGTGTGCAATGACTAAGTTTGTGCAATTCTCTGATTTTTTTTAAGTGAAAATAGGTCGATGTGTACATGGACTCGGAGTTTGTGAAATTCTTTGACTTCTTATTTTGGTTTTGCGTAGCGGCCGTCTTGAAATTGTGCCTTCCTGACGCCGATCTTGGCGTCAAAAAAGAATCGCCAAAAAACAAGAGGCACCCAATTGTAAACTTTTACCGCGAATTTGTTAAAGTTTTGCCATCTGATGAAAATAACTACAGGATCATTAGTCAGTACTTTTTAGATATTGATACTGAGCACTGTGTTATAAATTTTTACACTGGTATTGAGCACTATGTTATAAATATTCGAAATACGAAACCTATAAAAAGTTCCGGTATAGTGCAGAATCGCCGAGTTCTGTTTGGCGCGATTTCTTTGCTTTTTACAAGAGTAAAAAAAATTTGATTTTTCTCAATTTCTTTCGACTTTTTAAGTGAAAATAAACCGATGCGGTGAAAATGCGCTTTAGCCCATTGCTTGGCGATGTTTTGAAAATCGCCAATTCGGCGCGTTTCTGCGAAACGTCTTTGCAATTGCAACCTTCACGACACGTTCCGCGAAAACCTATTGTAAACAAAACATAGAATTCTAAAGCATAAATTAGTATGAAAACTGTTGCCACAAAAAGATAATAAAATAATATGCAAAACGAACATTACGATCATTAAAATATTTGTCAGTTAGGTTTAAATTATTTACATTTTATGTTGTAATACTTACACATTTTATGCCGTTACATAACCTTCCCGACACGCTCCGCGAAAACGTAACCAAAATGGCATCGAAGAAAGAAGGAATTTTTTTTTAAAAGGGCATTAAAATTACAAACGATACCATGTACACACCGTTCCGTTTTAACTTTAAAAAAAATCTGCGAATTGCACAATGTAGGCAACGTACACAAATGAACAAAATAAGCTAAAATAACGAAAATAAATTACAAGAAAATGCCATGTGCACAGTGTTCCTTTTGAACTTAAAAAAAAACTTCAGCGAATTGCACAATGTAGGCAACGTAAAAACAGTCAGCCATGTTGGCGGATATACGGAGTTACCCATGTTGGCGCGTTTATTGCTCATTCAAAAACAATCGCCGCCAAGCAGTGGGCTAAAGCGCATTCCAACCCATCGATGGTTTGAACATGGACAAAGTCAAGCTAATGCGCAGTGCCGAGTTTGTGCAATTCTGGAATTTTTTTCAAGTGAAAATAGGTTCATGTGTCCATGGATACAGATCTTAAAAAGGGCCAAGTAGTGGTTGATTCTGCACTTTCCCCAAAAGTCCTATTTAGAAGGTCTATCTTTCAGTTCTGACGCAAAAATCTCCGAGGTTCCTATTGGGAAATGATTTAGTGGCACAAGATAGTGCAATTGACTAAATTTAAAGCCATAGTTTTAGGCTCAGTTATTCCCAGATGATAATTTTGAGCATAATTGTAAATAATATGAATTATCTTATGTTTTTCAATATTAAAGATGAGAAATATGTCGCGAAAAATCAAGTGCTCCAGTGTTACAATTTCCAGAAATGGCATCATTCGTCTGAGAATTGTCACATGGGGGGAAGTGTACTGTGTTCACAAAACTGGTCATTTTGACTACCGGGACAACTTGAGACCCACACATGTCCTACGGGACATGTCCCCAATGCAGTTACTTCTAATGAAATACCAAATGAAAAAATTTCTCAGAGTTGTGTAAAAAATTCTAATTCTAATTATTTTTGATTTAACCAACCTTTATGTCTGAATTTCAAAATCATTCGGCCGAGATATTCACTTATATAAGAGTAAATTACCAGAGCTTAAGAATTGCCCTCACATATTCGATATCGAGTAACAGTTATTGCCAAGTGAATGGCAGCAGTCATGGCTAAAGTGAAAGCTTTATTATAGAAATGGATGCATAATGTAACAGGCGGAAGTTTGACAAAGACTGAGTACACTGCGACGTGCTACAGGCAGTATATGTTACCTGAAAAGTATGAAATCCGGCATTTATAGAACACCTAAGCATGTTATACAGAGGCTGTTCGCACACTTTTTAGACGATGTATATTGTGTTCACAAAACTACATTACATAAAATTTTTGTGTTTTAAATGTTCTATTTGACATCCCTTATTCTGAACTATCTTTCGACACCACAATTTCCAGGATAATAATGCCTTTCGAAGTGTCAGAAGAGGTATTCTGTCCCATTCCTCCCGAACAGCTTTCCAGAGTCCTGTTAGGGTTTGGGGACAACGTTTGGATAATGCAGTTTTTAAAAGTCCGAAAGCACAAAAATCCATATGTGACACATCGAGAGATTTAGTAGGGATATCAGTGAAGGGTATGGTCTCGATACCAGTTTTTTGTTCCATTTCTTTTAGGAAATTTACAGTGGATTTTGATGTGTGTCTGCTAGCTTTGTCCCGATGGAGTCTCACAGATGGATGGCACTGTGATAAAGCGATGGGTATTTCATTCAGAAAAATGGGCGATCAAATATGTTCCTGATAGTATTTGGAGTTAATCTTGACATTTTTTTGCACTCTCTTTATTTTTAACTCGCCATTATAAGAAAAACCAGCAACAATCGTGAATCCCTTAGAAAAACTTTCTTTCGATTCTTTGAACCATGTACTTAAGTTTTTTCTCCCCTCTTATGATAATAAATGGCTCTTTTTTTGTTACAATCATTTAAATACACCCATGCTTCATCTATTGTGACAATGGATGACTAAGTGCAGCGTGTCCTGCGTTGAGCGATATGCTTTGGAAGAAGACAATGCTCATTGCGTTTTTTCGCTTTCTTAAATCAACGTTTGTCATTTTGTTTACAGTGGACATCGAGCATTTTAATGATTTTGCAACTGTCCTTTGACTAAGGGGATTTTCTTTTAACATTAAACAACGCAAGAGTCGAAGATGTCCGTTTTTTCCTTGGATACTTGTTTGGAATTTTTGTCCCACTTGAGGCTCCAGTTTGACGTTTTTTTCCGTTCTTGTGGATGATATTACCTATCGACGATTTAGATATCACAAAACCATGACTGTCACATCGTTTTTGGATAACGGAGTATGCCTATTTTCTCTTGGGAAAGAGCGTCAATGTAGCCTTCGAACCACTGCTTTGTTAAATTCGCCATTTTGAATAAAGACAAAACTTTCCAGCCCCAGACAATAATTTTGACTTTTAAAAACGTAGTACAATTGCAATTACTTCTTTTGCAGCAAACGATTTCTTATTACCGCTTACCATAATCGTCTAAAAAATGTGCGAACAGCCTCTGTAGAATGCCGAAAACTAGCCGGCAGTGTATGAAATGATTTAACATTGCGTATTCATTCCATAGCATTCCAAATAACAAAGCGGCAAAGAATGAAATACATATCTGATTCGTTTCGAATAACCGAAATTACTTACCAGAATTTAATAAATGGTATAAAAAAAGGCCAAATGACCACAAAGAAAGAACCGCGGTTTACTGGTTTCTGAATCGCTATGATGTGATGTTTGTGGAAAACAGAAGTAAACTCATTTATCCTTTTAGAGTGGGTGTCAGTGCTTACTGTATTACGTCAAGGGGACTAAGTTATTTCACGTATTTCAAGAAACTCATCTGGCTATTGGATACTGAGGACATGGCAGAATGTTGAAAGAAATTTCCGCGTGACGGAAACATGTAATGATATTGAACTTTAACCTGTCTTTAAAAAAAGAAAAGACTTTTGTGAAGCCTATGATTTTTGTTCTGAATTTCTTTTTGCCAGATAAATATTAATTGATTGCCAGTCTCAATCACATGCATGATACAAATTTATTATGGCGTACCAAGATCATCTCACTAATTTATTTAGGTATTTTGAAAAAAAGATTTTTAATGGAAGTCTTTCATGGTTGGAATGCGCTTTAGCCCACTGCTTGGCGGCGGTTGTTTTTGAATGAGCAATAAACGCGCCAACATGGGTAACTCCGTATATCCGCCAACATGGCTGACTGTTTGTACGTTACATTGTGCAATTCGCTGAAGTTTTTTTTAAGTTTAAAAGGAACGCTCTGCACATGGCATTTTCTTGTAATTTATTTTAGCTTATTTTGTTCATTTGTGTACGTTGCCTACATTGTGCAATTCGCAGATGTTTTTTTTAAGTTAAAACGGAACGGTGGTTACGTTCCGTTTAAAACGGAATTAAGTTAAAACGGAATGGTATCGTTTGTAATTTTAATGCCCTTTAAAAAAAATTCCTTCTTTCTTCGATGCCATTTTGGTTACGTTTTCGCGGAGCGTGTCGGGAAGGTTATGTAACGGCATAAAATGTGTAAGTATTACAACATAAAATGTAAATAATTAATTTAAACCTGACAAATATTTTAATGATCGTAATGTTCGCTTTGCATATTATTTTATTATCTTTTTGTGGCAACAGTTTCCATACTAATTTATGCTTTAGAATTCTATGTTTTGTTTACAATAGGTTTTCACGGAGCGTGTCGGGAAGGTTGCAATTGCAAAGACGTTTCGCAGAAACGCGCCGAATTGGCGATTTTCAAAACATCGCCAAGCAGTGGGCTAAAGCGCATTTTCACCGTCTTTCATTAATTTTCCAAAACAGCATTTGTGTTTTTGAGGAATGGATGCCTTTAAAATTATAGCGTCATCTTATCCTTTTTTCGTACCTCCCTAAAGAACATATGCCATTCTATAGAATGTCTAGGTGTTACGTACAATGCCTAGGTAAAGTACATAATCGGTACTTACGGAAAATCCCGTCCACCGCAAGAGACGACGCCAATCGCGCCAAACCCTCGAACCACCTTCCCTTTCGAACTGACACTCGCGTCGCACAAACTCTAAAGTTGCAACGCCATTGCTTCTCAGTTTTTAAATAAATCGCCATATCATGACCATTAACACATTTTTTGAGGCCAGTAAGATTCCATAACTTTGGAAATACTCAACAGCATACTTTTCTGTAGTAGGCAGGTCCCAAATTTTAATGATTATTTTTTTTTTTCAAAAATGTGTGATAGAGGGGAAAAAAAGGAGGCTTTACTCAAGAATAATAACTAAGACGCGTAATCAATGTTACACCAAACCCAGCGTGTTTGAAAGACTTTTCCATTTTTGGCGAAACATCGCGTAGTTTGGCGTCTTTTCTTTTATAGGCAAAAATGGTCGACGGGGTTTTACGTAAGTACCTAATTATCATATTTCATACTTTGCATAAAAACCTCATGCATTCTGTAAAATGCATAGATATTTTATAGAATACCGGCGTTTTATACATTGTCGGTAACATATATAAATTGCAAAACACTTAATTCTATACTTATAACTGTGTACTTACTGTTAGTACTCACAATTGTTCTAACATCTTACTGCACTGATAGAGATAAATTTTTAAGTCGTGCCCCTGGTTTCCGGGATAGAGTGGTGTAGCCATGGAGGTAACCTCCACGGGTGTAGCTCAGACATACTGAAGAGGGATTCCAAAGGGATCTCTGGAAGATTTCAGAGCCCGCCTAAGTGGGCATATATGTGAACGTGTTTTGCCGGAAATCGTATACATATTATGATTATTTCCTCTCTTCTAACACTGGGCTCTTTAAATATAGACAGTAGAATGATTTGCGTTTATGGAAAATCCCGTCGACTACAAAAAATGGCGCCCGTCGCGCCAAACCAAAAAAAAACTCCATTTACTAAGTACAAGAAAAAACGCTCTATTCTTATTATTCTTTCAAATTTATTATATTATCATTTATTTATATTTAATTTTTCTATAAAAATTTCCATTATTTTTTCCCTAATATTGCCATATCATGGCCATTAAGACAATTTTTTGAGGCAGGTAAAATTCCGTTACACCAAACCCAGCGTGTTTGAAGAAAACTTTTCCATTTTTGAGGAAAAATCGCGTAGTTTGGCATCTTTTCTTTAATGAGCAAAAATGGTCGACGGCATTTTACATAAGGACCGAATTGGTAATTTTTATGTAATAAAAATATTATATTTTTGAAAAAATAAAAAAATAGTCATTTTGAATTCAATTAGCTATGAATTAGTTAACAAACCTCATTCGAAAAACAAAGCACTGAATGTTAATTTAGAAATTTGAAAAGTTTAGTAAATTAATTTTCGCTATGAATATAATTGCGAAACCTAGGAAGATACAGTTTAGAAAACCAATTTCTTTGTAATGAGGCACATAATATTTGTAAGTGCAAGGTAAAACGTTAATTTCGACCTGACATTTTATGCACGTAAACTCTTATTTTTTGAACACATAGATTACATAAGAAGAAGCTCACGAAAATGTATAGGTGTAATTAAATCACTTCCGAAGTTCCTTCGTGATAAATATTGTAATATTACTCCTTTTTATTCTACGTTCCAAAGCAAATATACGTTTCTTTTCACTCAAAAAGTACTTTATCCAAAACAGTTCCTATAGGCGTTATGTCATTTTTTACGCCCTTTTTAATTTTTTCTTTCACCAACTGATAGTAATGTAGTACAGAAGTCCAGACATCCGCAATGCTTGGGACTAGAGGTTGTGCGGATTTTGCGGATTTCAGGACACAAAAGCCAAATCGTAATATTCAGACTAAAAGTGCAAAATAAATAACGCATATTAGATACATTTACTTAAATTATTGTGTATGATAATATACATTATTACGTTATTTTATTATGTGCTTTAAATTATTATATATATATTTATTATATTCTTCATTTATATTAGTGATTACGGGAATATTTTAAAGCATTAAGGACATATACAAACGAGACGTGTAAAAATAAGGGATACTAATAAAGCATAAAATATTTCACTTTTTTTAGTTATTTCAAACATTTTTCTGATAAAGGTTTGTTTTTAAAACTTTAGATGCTCCAGAGTAAGTTTTTTTTTTGTAAATTTTACAGGGTCACAATCTCTTGGTCTGTGACACAGCTCTGTTGTTCTAAATGCTTTAGGTATTTTTCATCATGTTCCAAACCCTCATGAAAAGATATTTTCTCACTTCTATCAAATTCGTTATCTGTTTCGGTGTCGGAACCGTTTTCTTGCTGTGGCGAGTTCAAAGCAGAGCCAATGATTTAATCATCGGTTATCTGATATGCCAGTGTTGGTTCATCTGAACACATCGTCCGTACTAAAAACCTCTTCTGGGCTAAGATCTTTTTTCTGCCATTAACACAGAATCATTATTATTCGGTAATTATGGCGTCATTATTGGATAAATATTTTTTCTTCGGTATTTCATTCTCCATTCTGCGGTTTCTGGAACCTATAAATTCAATGTTTATATTTTAAGAGGCAGTGCGGATTTCAGGAGTTGGCGGATTTCAGGTTGGCGGATTTTTGGTATTTGACTGTAATATATTTTTATGTATGAAGTGCTTCTTTTTTTCCCTCTCCCCAAATTCAGACTTAAAAGTCAATTTAATTATTTATTAATATTATTAGTCCAAAGGGCCTTTGTCCCTGAAGGACTATTGTTTTCGTTTTGCGATTTTGCGTCGGAAACATTAAAAGTCTGAATCATTTTTCAAACTGTTGCCACCAAATCTTGCATTGTATTATATTTAAAGAAATTTAATAATGAAGAATCTGCATAAATGCATGCATATTTCTCCAAATGTGATAAAACAACGGTATCTAGAGCCATCCAATTTTGAATAACGTACGTTTCCACCCGCATACGCGCATCTGGAAGCCCGAATTTAGAATTTGTTTTAATATCTATTTCACATTTTTTAAAACTTTAACGAATTTTTGATATACAAACTCAACCATTTAAAAGCGAGCAATGGGAACATTCTACGGGGATGGGGTAACCATTTTTATCTCCAGCTTGCGGAAACTGTGTATCGGAAATTCTAAAGATATGCTCATTTTAAATTATTTTGGGATATTGCTGTTGAACTGAATTTTATAGTTTAAGTGCGAAGAACATGATATTTAATAAATAAAGGTAACGCACGAAACGTTAAAAAAGCCCCTTTGAACGTAATTTAAAATTTGAAACCGTTCAGATTTTTTTTATTGGATTTTTAGTTTCTTGCAAAAAAAGACAACAAAGAGTCCGTAATGACGGGAAAAACCGAAAGACTGTGGAAAGTAACCAGTGAGTATTAAAATAAGCATCCATTAATGTTTTAAAAAATAAAACAGCATTTTTTGAGTTTCCTGATCTGTATAATGCAATTAATTTTCTAAGTAGCATTGTAATGTACATTTAGAAATAATATTTGCATGAAAATATTTTAATAATAATAATGTAAAATATTGAGTATATATATGTCTTATTTTGCTTCTAGAATGTCCGGCCTTGGTTAAACTGAAAAATTTTGTTAACCCTCGTTTACCGTAGCTCCGTATGTAACGTTACTTTTAATTGGTTCTCCAGGGTGACTGTTTAAAGACGGTTGGCTGTATTACTAATCTTTCGAATGTTTTGTTATATTAGAACATTCGAAAAACGTAAGTCTAATTTAATTTAATTTTAATATACTTCACATTTTTAAAATTTGGTTTTATCAAAATAACCCATTTATAACATGTTACAACAATATTACTTTACTCATTATAAATATATTTTCTCACCTTAAAACTTCTGAAAGGTTTCAGATTTTAAATTACGTCCAAAGGGGCTTTTTTTTTTAACATTTCGTGTGTTACCTTTATTTATTAAATAACATGTTCTTCGCACTCAAACCATAAAATTCAATTCAACAGCAATATCGCATAATAATTTTAAAATGAGTATATCTTTAGAATTTAAGATACACACAGTTCAGCGCGCTTTAGATAAAAAAGGTTTTTTCCCCCCCGTAGAATGTTGCCATTGCTCGCTTTTAAATCGTTTGAGTTTGTTCATCAAAAATTCGTTATAGTTTTACAAAACATGAAATCGATAATAAAACAAATTCCAAATTCGGGCTTCCAGATTCGCATATTTGGGTGGAAGCGTACGTTATTCAAAATTAGATGGCTTTAGGTACCGTCGTTTTATCACATTTGGAGAAATATACATACATTTATGCAGATTCTTCGTTATTTAATTTCTTTAAATATAATACAGGGCTGCAACATTTTGTGGCAACAGTTTGAAAAGTGCGTATCACTTTTCAAACTGTAATGCCAATTAATGTTTCCGACACAAAATCGCAAAACGAAAACAATAGTCCTTCAGGGACAAAGACGCTTTGGACTAAAAAAGAAATTTTTCACTATATTCCATCGAATATTGTTAACAAAACGGATTACTCTTCATCTGTGATTGCATATACTCATAAAAATTCGCTTGAGCCTATATGCAGTTCATGTTACTCATAATTTCTGCACTTAAGTTAAAATCCTGAGCAGAGTTCAAATTGCGGCGGAGCCCACTGGAGCCCCACTCCGGTACTTCTCAGTTTTCGAGGTAAATAAAAATTTCAGCCGGAGCTTCGGCACTTCTTTTATGTAAGTGAAGTCCAGTTTTAGTAGATAATATTTAGATAGTAAAAATGCCTTAAAAGTTAATTCTAACTTCCGAATGTAGGCCTGTCTTTCCCTCGCACTCAAGTCTTTGCACAGAGGTTGAGTCTTTTAAGGAAAGAAAAGCTTTTAAATCAGAAGTCAAAGACTTATTCTCCAGGATATGCGATGAATTTATAAGAGCGCTCAAATTTTGTGTTTCTCAAATTATTAAAAGTGACACCTTGGTCGTGCACGTTCCACGCTAGGGACTTCCTATTGCAGAGCTCATGTAGATTTTCTGAACGGTGTAACCAAACGCCGGAACCGCTGCTGTCACTTGCACGAAATCTGAACGTTTGTCGTTTATTCTTAGGTTGTTACCGAATGGTATACAGGGAAAATTTCTGCTTGACGGCTAGAATTATATCGACAGGGGATCGCGATCAGAAAGTCTTGAACTTTTTCCTCTTTATTTTCAAATTCCTCTTTATTTTCAAAGCTACACTTTTCCGTTAAATTTTTCTTCCATATCCCCGTACTGTTTCTCTAATTCTCACCAATCTCCTTAGCGGAGCTTTAATCGTTTAAACTCAGATACAGACTGCTGAGCTGATTCTTAGCTCTAAGAGGAATTGTAATTCCAGCCGGTGTTCCAAATAAGACAAGATCATATATATATATTTATTTATTTAACTATTTAAAATTAATTTAATAATTTATTGGATTTCCTTCTATCTCTTTACATTTCTCTTAAATTAAATTTAATTATATTAATTTTTAGCTATTTTATTTATCTTTTCTTTCGTTCTTCCTCACAGTCTTCCATAGGGCTCCCGCACTTTCTAATTTTAGAAATTACGCTCTGAACCTGAGTTCATAATACTGATACTCAAGCGAAAGATACTGATCCTTTCCTGATGTATTTTTCGGAACAGCTTGAATATAGGACCACATTGGCGATTTTTTGGCTTGGCGGACGAAAAATGTCGCCAAGCCATGGCAAAGCAGTTAAAATTGAAAACACAAGTTAGAAAGCACGTTTTAACCAGAAAAAATTTTAGAATATATGTTTAAACAGCAAATTTAAAAGTACATAAGTAATTGGGGGCATATTTTAAATAGTAATATTGAAAATACTAGTTCAGCCTTAGAAAAGCAGTTAAAATTGAAAACAGAAGTTAGAATGCACATTTTAACAAGAAAAATTTTAAATACAAATTTAGAATATGTATTTAAACAGTAAAACTGAAAATAAATAAATATGTGGAGGCATATTTTTAGCAGTCATACTGAAACTACAAATTTTCAGCTGTAAAATTGAAAATAGAAGTTCAGAAAACATATTTAAATAAAAAAAAAATGAAAATAGGAGTTGAGACTGCATGCTTAAATTAAAAAGAAAGAAACGTTTGAAAATACTCAAGTACATGGAGGCATATTTTAAGCAGTAATATTGAAAATGCAAGTTTTAAGTTGTAAAACTGAAAACAGGAGTCCAGAATACATGTTTACATTAAAAATAAAGAAATGCTGGAAATTTAGTAAAGTTTACAAAATCATGGGAAATTTACAAAAAAATCCTATACTCTGCCCAGTTTATGTCTCTTACAATTTCTAGAAATTTGTTGAATACATCAATTTTTTCGCTAGGTTACCAGAAAAATACCGTCCAAAAACTGCGCCAAGCTGAAAATCGCCAATGGGGTCCTATACTCAAGCTGTACCTATTTTTCCTGTCTGTCCAATAGATGGCACCACTGTCCAGTTTCTCCAGGCAGTTTGAACGAAATTGCCTCAGCTTATAATAATTATAATTTATTACCCTAATAGATTAGTGAATGACAAATTGTATTATTATTAACAAATTATATTATTTTAAGCCACAAAATTATGTTTACGACGTAACTCACATAATTATGATTACGTTTACGGTTAAAGTATAGATATTAATATATAATTGCTGCTAAGGTTAATAAATAAATTATGCAGTTAATACATCGCTATTATTAAGATGTTGAAGGGGCAATGTTTGTTGTTACTACAAAGACAGTTTCAGGCATTTCAAGCAGATATATTTATAAGAAGATGCGAAACCAAGCATTAGAACTTGAAGGCGATAATTAACTGAAGGAAAATAGTTAAAATTACGAATCACAGTTCTTGCATATACTATCGCGAACGGACATGAGCCGCGTAGGCTTTTAGTGATTGCAATACCTTAAAAGACAAGCTACTTAAAAGCATGAAAGCCCTTTCTGCTTTTAGTCCAAAGGGTCTTTATCCCTGAAGGACTATTGTTTTCGTTTTGCGATTTTGCGTCGGAAACATTAAAAGTTTGAATCACTTTTCAAACTGTTGCCACAAAATATTGCAGCGCTGTATTATATTTAAAGAAATTAAATAATGAAGAATCTGCGTTATTTAAATAATGAATTCTCCCCCTGCTTGAGAACCCTACATTAAAAGAAGATTTAAGATTATATTTGTACTGAGATATTAAGCAAAAATTGAGGAATGATGACATTTGTGTAATTAATTTACTATGCCTACTTATTATCGTAAGGAAAGAAAAGAAATAACGTAAAGACATTTACTAAATGCACATGGTAATAGTTGTAATTAACCCCAAATGATGTGAATTTCTCAATTAGAAATACCTTTAATTAAGTAGACTTAAATTACACGTTATTTATAAATGGGTTAATAAGTAACGTTTTTAATTTTTTTTCAGTTTCATTTTGTACAATTTCTTGTGAGATCAGCCGTTTTTATTCTGATCGATATAACAAATACGTACTTATAGGTTTTATGTTATTTAACGCAGTTATCTTATTATTTTGTCTTTACTATTACTTTGTTCCATTCGTACCGGTTTACATCAGTTAATATATGCGAGTTAACATGTATGTACTCTGTATAACAGCAGAGTACTTGAGTAGTCTTTAACAACTATAGCTGACCGGTTATTCTGTTGCAACTCTTCTAATTGCTGAAATGTTTATCGGTTTAGCTTCTTTAGCCACAGCTACTTCATGAAAGATTGAGACTTTAGTTCGAATGTGTTTAATTAATTATACTTTAGTTCGAATGGAATGTTTTTTTCTGAATTTTTCCCGTTTGTTCTAAGTCGTCATTTTATTTGTCGTTATTGTGTAATTTCAAGTCAACAAGTAAATAAAAAAAAAGTTCACTTTAAACCTTCATCTGAGTTTATGTTACTGTATTTAGGCGGTACGATAGAATGATAAGTTACCTGCACGGCTTTCTGCTTCTAAGTGTTGGGAATTAGGATATACATCTGCTAAGGGACCTCTGTAATACATTAAATTTAAAAAATCTGATGTGTACACCACATGACTTCCTTGTATGGAATTTTAAATTATACGCAATTTTCCTGCGTTTCATTTAAACATATTGAACTAACAGTTAACGAATTTTGAATTAAATCTACTTCGTCGATAGCGCATAAACCACAATAGAATAAATGCACTCTTTAAAGTTCACTATATTTACACTGGTGTGCAAAAATTAAGGACGAAACGGTTTTTACAATATAACTTTGTACAAAAGCTTTCCAAATCAACACATTCAATACCGTAAGATCCCCAATACGTAAGGACATGAGTAATGTAAGCAACACTTACTAAAAGAGAAATCAGAGGGATAAAAAGAAACTTTATTGAAAAAGTAGCATGGAGCGCAATGCGACTGAAGGCCGAAACACCCCTGTGATGGGTGTCCATCAAGAAACATCCGGTCTTCAATAGGGGATATGATCTCCCCTGACTGCTAGGCAGGTTTCACATCATTTGTGCATGCTGGATATGTGCTTGTTAATGACCTGTTGAGACACTGCTGCTCGTTCCTCTTGTAGCACCAATCGCAGTTTCGGAACCGTTACTGGCGATAAGTTACGTGCTGCCACGGGTCTCCCTAGTCAGTTCCGTGCATGCTTGACGGGATTTAGATCCAGAGACCTTGCCGACCAATCCATGTCTTCAATATCTTCACTCTCCAACAGCTCTTCGACAGCAACTGTGCGATGAGGTGGAGCGTTGTCGTCCATGAAGAGGAACTGAGGACCCATAGCCCTTGTGAAAAGACGCATGTAAGGAAGAAGAACCTCTTTGGGATATATGAAGGTCGGTCCGGCTACCAAGCATTATGTCTCCTCGAACGAGAACTCCGCGACCTCCAAAACAGTCCCTTTTGATGATGTTGAAGGGGTTATTCCTTGTTCCCCGCTCTGTCCAGATGTGTATGTGTCTAGAATCGCAACTCAGACTGAATCTGCTCTCATCTGTAAAGAGTACTGGTCCCAATTCATTGTCTCTCCAATTCTGCTGTTCCCGGCACCACAGAGAACGCCTTCTCCGATGGGCAGGCATTAGAGGTACACAGCGTACAGGGCGTCGTGCAAACAGACCACCACGTTGCAGTCTTCTGGCCACGGCAAAACGCGATATCGGTCGTCCAGTCGCCTGTGTCGTGTGTCTAGCGATTTCTGCCGCTGTCTGCCGCCTGTTTCTTCTGGCCTGTAAGGCAATATACCGGTCATCTGCGGGTGTGGTTCCTCGTGGACGACCACTACTAAACCCCCGGATAGCTGTTCCTGTAGTTTGAAATTGTCTTCAAACTGGTGAAACGATGCTGTGAGCAATTCCGAACTCTGCAGCCACACTTGTCACACTGCGGCGTTCCTCCAACTTCCCAATGATTCGACCTCGGGTAAAAGCATCCACATGTCGTCTAACAGATTGATTATTCGCCATTTCTCGCTGAGGCAGCAACTCGGTGTGATTTTAACTGCTATACGGCGTGCAATCTCTTTGCCAGAAATACTGATCTTACACCGACAACATGTTTTATACTACTCAGCCACTTCCCCATTACATCTACCTGCATATCTGCGCATGTGCTACCGTACATCACCTTACTTAATCTCCTGATTGGTCTTTCTGTCCGCTCTGACTCTTCGTTCAGTTGATATGCTAATTTTTCGACTTCGTCCTTAATTTTTGGACACCAGTGTATTTACCATAGCCACCCTTCGGCACTAAGCACAGACGATTCAGAGCCGCTTACCTAATACGCATGCGCTACTAATTAATTCAGTTCTCACTTCATGGTAAGACAAAAATACATAACAGTTCAAACTATTTTCATTAAAAATTGAAAGATATAGACAAGAAATTGAAAGATAAAACACCAAGTACGTTAAAGCAATTAAAAAAAAAGTTTTTTCACTTAAAACTACGATTTTTACGCAAACACCAGCTAATAACTTGAATGATAATTCCAGATTGAATCGAGCATAATTTAATTGGCAATCATAAAAGAAGACGTTACTTTGTTGTTGCGAAGCTTAGTTTCTCTAGATTGGCAACAAATCCACTATTCTGCTAAGTTTCAAATGGAAACAAATATGGCCGTTTTGTTAAAAAAAATTAGGCTTAACGGTGCTTAAACAACTTTTAAATTGTTGATAATTCTACAATTGCATGAAGGTTAACTAAAGGCATAAAAACCTTAACCGGAAAATAAGAACAACATAATATAATCATTTTTTAAAGCAAAAAATGCGCAATTTACGAATATATAAGAATAAAGAAATTGAGCTCACTGAGTCGAGTAACAGAATATGAACGTTTGGTGCAGCCGATTGCAATCAAAATGCACACCTACATGTTATAGCAGTCCTGTATACAAAATTTCAGCGTTCTGAGGCTAGTCGTTTTTAAGTTATACAAGATATATACATTACGTACGCACAGACGCCACGAAAAAAATCTCTTCAGAATCCATTTTAAATCAGTTTTATAATTTTTTTTGGAGAAAAAAGAGTCCTTTATTCTATCCTTACGTTTAGATATTATGCAAAAACATCGTTAAATTGAATTGGATAGCGGTCAAAATGGATATTTTCGTTGAAATATGAGACCCGAAATTTCTCACGATTACAATACTTCCTTTTTACTTCGTACAAGAAGTAAAAATGATATAATAACTTAATTAATAAAATGCTAAACAGTACTATGTAAACATTTAAGTACACTTCAGATTGGAATAATTCCGTCACTTATGCATCAGAGAAGTTCAGCATTTTGTGCTTCTCAGCTAAAAATAATCGTCTGCCATGAAGTACTGGCATACCTTAACATCCGAAGTGATCCTGAACCTCCCTCGTTCATTTCCTCTTATCAGGGAGTTAGCTCTACTCATAAATTTCCTCTTAATCGTTTGCGCGCTTATCGGGAGCATCGCTTTTCATCAGGTCCAACAAAATTATCTCGATTAATCTCTCTGGTTGACTCAGGCGCCTCGGGTGGTATTTTTCACCTTCCATTATGGCTTCCGAAGACGATTTTTATTTGTTCCTTTTTGTTGATCTCGACGCTAGGTCTTATTAATGCGGAAGATGCCATTACAGATTGATTATTAGAAAGGCACAGATGAAGAAACACATTCCGCATATTAATCTTCTGAACAACCAATGGAATTACAATAATAAGAAAGACATTTCGAATTCCGAGCTTTGATGAAAACAGTCCTTCCGGATGCCGATGAATTCAGCTTAAAACCATATTATAGCGATTTCTTATTATATCATTTCATTTGAAGCAACATTATATGATATGCTTGAAATAAATGTTGCAAAGACTTATTTTTACAATTGTTGTTTAAGTTATAACAAATAAATTATCATATTTAAGAAATTTATCAGGGTATTGTTACCGATATATTGACTATAAAACTTAAAAAAAGAAGAAAAAAAATATAAAAAGAAAATTTGAAAGCTTTCAGATTTTATATTATGCCTTAAAGGACTTTTTTATTGTTTTGTTTGTTACCTATATTTATTGAATATTTTTTCACTTAAGCCAAAAAATTCAATTAAACAACAATAGCACAAAATATTTAAAAACAGCATATCTTAGAATTTCCGATATACAGACTCGCGCGCTGGAGATCAAAAATGTGTTGTTCCGTACAGTTTTGCCATTGCTAGCTTTGAAATCGTTGAATTTGTTAATCAAAAATTCGTTACAGTTTAAAAAAAATTAAAATAGATAATAAAACAAATTCGAAATTCAAAATTCGGGCTTGCGAGTGCCCATGTTCAGTTGAAGAACTATGTTATTCAAAATTCGATGGCTCTAGATATCGTTGTTTTTTCACAACGAGAGAAACATTCATGCATATATGCAGAATCTTCATCATTTAGTTTCTTCAAATATGATACATGGCGATAATATTTGGTGGCAGCAGTTTGAAAAGTAAACCAACGCAGAAAGTGTAACAACGCAAAATGCCGTTTCAGACTAATAGCCTTTTGGGTCTAACGCCCCTTTGGGCTAATAATCCTTTATTTGCATTTTTACTTACTTAAGAGCAAACAAATCTCTGCAGTGTGCATCAATTTTGTTGGATAGGAAAGTTAAATTATTTCTCAATATAGCAACATTTGTTCATCAGTTTAAGGTCTAGAATACAAGTAAAAAACGAACGCAGTCAATATTTTACTTTGCGAATGCATAATGGTTGCCATAAGGTAATGTTATAATACGTTTTGTAGCTCTACAGCATTACTAATGTATTTTGAATTATTGGTTAATTGAAGATTCCTGGTTTTAAATTAAGATAGTAATCAAAGTAAGATATATTTTCAGGCCAGACAATTTTGGTCATATATTTTGCAACGGTTCCCAAAAATGGTAACTAATAATATCTTAAGTAATCTTCGGTGTCATCTGGTTACTTCCTGAAATTTGCATATGATTCTTGAAGATGTGTGTAGTGATTTTACAGGTGATATATTTATTTTAGAGTTCGATTTCCACGTGACTCAATTATCCTTAATTTATGGTTCTTCGACGACTGTAAACGTGATTTTGGAGCTGTCCTCAGAATACTGGCTAATAAAATGTTTCCATTCTTCATCAAATGTTGCCGTTATTCACTCTAAATCCAAGAACCCTTTAACATGCGTACGAAGAAGAAAAAAAAAAGGTAACAATATAAAGGCAACACTAAGACAGCATAAGATACAACACAAAGCTTCTAATAACGACGGGAAATAAAAGAAATCATATAAAAGATGGTACGCTTTCCATTTGAATGAGCACGAAAGGGCCACAGAATTCCTCCCCCCCCGAAAAAAAAAA
>KK116390.1:20275-69651 GCA_000611955.2 Stegodyphus mimosarum | reverse complement strand
CCTAAAGTTAAACCTTGTTTGTTTGGCCCAAGTGTACCTATGAGTTTGACATCCCTGATCTATAGCATCAATACTTGAAATGAGAGCGTAGCATCGAGGAGTGAGGCGAAGTAGTATGAGACACGTGACTGACGCGAGTTTTTTGATTGGTACGAGCACTGAAAGGGGCAACGTTAAGCTTAGTCTAACAAAATAACTTATTAATTTCTTACTAAAGTCAATAATAAGTAAACAACTGTGACTTTGGAGAGAAAAACTAGTCTAATTTCTTCTAAGACACATGAATTCTTTTAAGTAGTCGAATTTAACTTGTAAAAATTGAATTCAAAGCAGTAGAAGGTTGGGAACATCAAGTGAGGTGCGAGAATCAATGAGGAGATGACGATATAAGTTATGCTATAGTAGGAGTATCCATGAACTAATATTTTTGGTACACATGTTCAAAATAAGCAAAGTTCTACCATTGCAAGTAAAGTAAGTAAAATTGAAAAGTCTTGATTAAATAATGATAGATATGTACAAAACAAAAGTCCTATATTTGCAAGATTAAATAATGGTAATAACACATTCTTAGGTATATTTATAAACTCAAAATGCACAAAAATTATGTATATCATCTGAAGAATTATCTAATCGTTGCCAGACGTTCTATTCAAATGCTATGATAAATCTAAAACGATGTATAAAAGAAATTAAACAAATGAACAAAAAAAGGTTTTTCACAGACGATGCAGTAGTTCTCATTCAATTAATTCAGATCTCACTTCGCGACAAGGCATAAAACTCAAAATAGCTATATTAAAAATCTGTACAGCACATGACTTCCTTGTGCGGAATATTAAATTATACTCAACTTTCCTGCATTTCATTTAAACATATTGCATTAACAGTTAACGAATTTTGAATTACATCTACTTCTTCGAAATAAGCCCATAAACCACAACAGAATAAGTACACTCTTTAAACTTCACTATATTTATTTATCATAGCCACACTTCGGCGCTAGGTTCACTTAACGGCGTTACATCTCATTCATTTTATAACTCAGAGTGCGAAAAAATTATATCATCTGAAGGATTATCACAAGTTCTATTCAAATGCTACAATAAACGCTACAATAAACCTAAAACGATATATAAAAGAAATTAAACAAATAAAAAAGAAACAGTTTTTCAGAGACGATTCAGCGCCGCTTACCTAATGCGCATGCGCTACTAATTATCCAGCTCTTACTTCCCGGCAAGGAAAAAAAATACATAAAAATTCAAAATATTTTCTTTAAAAATTGAAAGATACAGAAAAAAAAACACCAAGTACAGTTACAACAATTAAAAAAACAATTTTTACAATTAAAATTACAGTTTGTACGCAAAAACAAGCTAATAACTTAAATGATAATTCCAGACTTAATTAAGCATAATTTAATTCGCCATAGTAAAAGTAGACGTTACTTTGTTGTTGGGAAGCTTAGTTTCTCCAGATTGGCAACAGATCCACTACCCCTTAAGTTTCAAATGTAAACAAATATGCGCCGTTATCGTAACCAAAAATTAGGCTTAGCTGCACTTAAACAACTTTTAAATTGTTGATAATTCCGCAATTATTGCATGCAGGTTAACTAACGGCATAAAAATCTTAACCGATAGATAATAACAATATAATTCAACCATTTTTAAAGCAAAAAATGCACAATTTACAAACATATAAAAATAAAAAAAACTGAGCTCACTGAGACGAGTAACAGAATGGATATATATATATATATATATATATACATATATTTATATACTTTTGGTGCTGCCGATTGCAACCAAAATACGAGGTCTGCATCTTATAACAGTCCTATATACAAAATTTAAACGTTATGAGCCTACTCGTTTTATACTTATGCGAGATACATACGTACATACGTACGAACGTACAGATGCCACAAAAAATCTTTTCAGAATTAATTTTAAATCAGTTTTATAATTTTTCTGGGGAAAATGAGTCCTTTCTTCTGTCCTTAAGTACAGATGTCATGCAAAAACATGGTTAAATTGCATTCGACAGCGGTCAAAAGGGATATTCTCGTTGAAATATGACACTTTCCCGATTATAATACTTCCTTTTTACTTTGTACAAAAAGTAGAAGTAAAAATTATGAAGTAAATCTTAAACACTTATTTCCTCGAATAAATTCTAGAATTGATTAAGCAATAACAAAAGAATTAATTCGCAATAACAAAAGAAGGCGTTATCTTTGTTGTTGCGAAGCTTAGTTTCTCTGGATTGGCAACAAATCCACTATTCTCCTAAGTTTCAAATGCAAACAAATATGGCCGCCATTAAAAAAATTATTAGTCTTGGCCGCACTTAAACAATTTTTAAATTGTTGATAATTCTGTAGTTATAACATGCAGACTAATTAAAGTCTTAAAAACCTTAACCGGAAGATAAGAACAACATAGTTCAATCATTTTGAAAGCAAAAACTGCACAAAAAAGCGGCATATAAGAATAAAAACCTGAGCTCACTGAGCCGAGTAACAGAGCGGATATATATACACTTATATTTATATACTTTTGGTGCAGCCGATTGCAACCAAAATAGGAGGTGCACATCTGCATGTTATAGCAGTGCCACATACAAAATTTTAGCTTTCTGAGGCTACTCATTTTTGAGTTATGCGAGGTACATACATACGTACGCACAGACGCCACGAAAAAATCTCTTCAGAATCCATTTTAAATCAGTCTTATATTTTTTTTTGGGGGGAAAAAGAGTCTTTTATTCTGTCCTTACGTACGAATGCCACTCAGAAATATCGTTAAATTGCATTTCGCGATTACAATACTTCCTTTTTTACTTCAAATTTTCAAATGTAAAGAAATATGGCCGCTACGGCCAAAAACCAAAATAGGAGATGCCCATATTATAGCAGTCCTGTATACAAAATTTGAACGTTCTAACCCTACTCGTTTTTGAGCTATGCCAGATAGATACCCACATCCGTACACAGTGGGGGAGGGGGAAAGAAAAAAAAAAGCCAGTTCTATATCTCCCGTTCTACTGGGCCGATTGACGAAATTCAAATTGCGTTTTTCATGTCTTGAAAGTGTGATTTAGGATATTAGATTTATATATAGCATTGTTCTAACATCGGTATTTTGGCACAAAATGGGACCTTTCCCTGAAATAGCATACCAATTTGTTTCCATATTTCGATTCTACTACTCATGTTATGCCTAAATATTAAATTTTGTAAAATTTGGTGCAAAATTTACGGAGAACTTCCAACATTTATTTTGGAACAATTTTGTTTAAGTTTGCGTCAAGAATAATTCACGTGACGAACTTCTGAATATATGGCAACCTATTTTCGTTTCCCTTCCATTGTGCAGGAGCGAAAAAAAGGTCACATCGTTCCTGTCTTTTTACAGTGTGTATGAGCGGAAGAAAAGTCACATCGTTCTACTTTCAAAAAATTTTAACAAAGTGCCTAAACCACATTTGATGTTGTTATCGCTTTAAAAAAATATGCCAAATTTCAAAATGCGCCAATATATAAATTCAAGTATATCCTCGGAAATTTTGAATAAAAAATTCTAAATTTTTGCAGATATGCTTAGAAATACATCTACTTTAAGATGATGGTAAAAATTTTATATATATTATAATTCAAAATTGTTTTCGAAAAATTTATAAAAATTATTTAAAAATACAAATTTTAAAAATAAATCATAAAAATGGGCGATTGTTATTTGGAATGAACCTTAATTTCGAAATGTGAAAGGAAGAATCGAATAAGTTTAACAAAAAAGAGATATTAATAAATATATACCAAACTCAATTAGCATTGAGGAACTAAAATTTTGAAAACTAATTTTTTAAAAATTACTGCGAGTTTTACAAAACTTGGCAGTTTGGCATAATTTGAATCGTAGAATCGGAAAATGGAAAATATTGGCGTAATTTCAGAAAAATAGTCCGCTTTTGTGTCAAAACACCTGTATAAGAACAATGCTATATATAAAAATAATACATATCCTAAGCCGCGCTTTCGAGACATGAAAAATGCAAGTTGAATTTCGTCAATAGCCCCATCAGAACGGGAGATATAGAACTGTCCCATTTTTTTGTGCAGTGTATATTAAAATTTATTTTTAATTTAAGAAATAACATTTTTAAAATGTTAAAATTATTAGCTAAATTTTTAAATAACACTTTTTGTTTTGAACTTCATAAAAAATCATACACATACGCAAAGTATGGGAAAAAAAACCGTTCACGATGACGATAACCCGATTAAATCTTCTTAGGCTTTATTCTGAATATATTTTTTTAATGACCCTGTTTTATTTAAAAGCTATTAGCATTGCACCACAACATGGGCTGGAAGTGCTGATCATTTGATTATGCAAGTGCCTAATCACTAATCACTATACCGGCTGGGTGGACTATTCTGAATGTAAGAAATGCCATTGTTTTATTGTGGTAAAGCACGAGCGGGCTATCTGTCCAAGAGCACCTCGGTGGAGCACTTTATGAGAAAAACTTGTTCATATCCACGTTACATATAGTAAAAAAAAATCAAGGAAACATCCATATAATCAACCTGTTGTCCGTGATTTGAACTAATAGTGTTCAAAGACATTAAGCCACCTGTTGACTCATACTTGATTATATACTGACACATTATTCACAAAAATATACAGTTAGCTATGTATAATTTTCTAACCTAACACATAAGATTTTCAGACCTAATTAATAAGTCTAATTGTTAAAAGTTTTTAGCTTTTAATTCCGGAGAATTTTCATAAATAAACTACTAAAGTTTGGATTAACAAAGACAAGTAATAAGGAGAAAACAAAAGAAAATAATTATCTTTACATTAAACGATTTTTTAAACAGTTATAGTTGCTTTATTTGAACTGTAAGGGAGTTGAGGAGCAAAATTAGCCAAATTACAAAAAAAAAGTATTTAATAAGTAAAGCCAAAAACCAATCCACAGTTACAAAACGTCATTTAAAATGAAACTGTTTTTATATTCTTCGCATAATTTAAACAAAAGCTACGATTTTAAAAAATAAACCTACCTTAAACATCGTTTTCTGGACATAATTTGCTCTAGTCTTTTTGTAGTCATCCTGAGGAAAGATAAAAGAATTTTTAAATAATTTGAGTCATTCTTACTATTACTACTAATAACAATAATAATAGCAACAACAACAATATACTCTTTAAAACGCACTGATTTACCATTGATCACTAAAATGAATTTTCCAACGATTTCAAAAAGAGTAAAATCATAACCTAACGCTTATATCACTTAACACTCAGTCGACGAAGATAGAACAGGCCTTTATGATAAATGTCTTGAACAAAATTTACCTACACTAGATTATTGTTTTTAAGTAATTAGCGTCAGTCTTACTACTAACACTAACAACAACAACAACAATATACTCATAAAAACAATCTGATTTACTTTTTAATCCCTCAGTCAATTGTGTAATCCACCGATATATGGCATTGTAGCATTGTAAGAAAGCTGCCATTAGAGGGCGCAGATTGAGAAGCGTCAGTTAGAGCGCAGGTGTGTGCAGACGATGAGTTGTGTTTGAACTGTGATTCCCCAGCATGTGGCTGAATGTACATGATGAATGCAATTTATTTCGTTAATAAATCAAAAGTAATAATATCTTGCACCATTCTTATGAGTCAAGCCAGAAAGAATATCTAATAGTTGAAATAAATGTATTAATGTTCTGTTGTTTTGCTGCTGTGACAAAATGTTATTTTCGAAAGAAAAATTTGTGCAGCTTTTCTTTCATGTGTTACAACATAAGTACTAAATGCAGTATTTTACATATATTTTTTTGTTTCTGGGATGTGGATGTTCACTTTCTTTTTTAGTTGATGTATTCCTAAACAGCAACATATTTTTTTATTTATTTACTGCAAAAGAATTGGTAGATAGTTGAAAAGAATTGGTAGATAGTGACAAACAATATTAATTACAACATTATTTTACAAAAATAACGATATTATAACAAAAATAAACAATATTAATTTAAAAATTGTATCATTTATTAAAATATACAATAGTAATTTTAATATTTTCTACAGATTTGTCGGTAACAAGGTGGACAAAATTCAAATTGAATATTGCGTACTTATACATCAATTGACTAAAAGGAAATGCCAACGTAAATTTCCGCTACTTCATATACTAAATTTTAAACAAAGATTTATTTTCATTCTTGCTAAACTAATTAAAATCAAAGAAACGATTCATGTAAATTTCAACATTTGTCAGAATTCAAACACATTAATTATTAGTAAAAACGAAAATATCTCACGAGACTGTGATTTACTTACCACCCAAAAGCCATCGTGGAGAAACTGAAGTCTCACTTTGAATAATGATATATCCAGCACATATATGATGTCAGCAACATAGTCGAACAGGAGAAAAATAGGAATATTCTCAGCAGTTTGATAGGGAAATACAGCGCGTAAAACGATGGACCAAGCGTTATAAACATAACTCACCATAACAAAGAATAGCCAAGAGATATATATTTTGCCTAAAGAGAGTAAAAAAGTTATTAATAGTATCACAAAAAAAACGTTCACTGTGCAATAAACCTTAAAAATGGTTCATGATTAAATGTCAATTAAATAAATTTGACTGCCCAGAAATTGCGTCTAATTTTACTATGTAAACTAAAGATAAGTATGAAAGAATTCAAATTAAACATTAACCGCATTTTAGAGTTTTCTGATGATTTATTAAAAACCATTTATAATGCTTCGAGTCAATAAAGCAAATAAAAAAACTTTTAATTTCAGCGAGATGAGAGGAAAAGAAACTTATAGAATATGACTTCGCATGCTTACAGTTTTTTTTCTCGTGTTGCCATCTGCTATTTAAAAATATGAATAAAAAGAAGCTATTCGTATGTCAGAAAACAGTGTAATCGCCGCAATTAAGCGAAAAAAATATGTTTTGGCACAAGACATGACTTCCTTGTAAGCCATATTAAATTATACATATTTTTGGCTGCACTTCATTTAAATTTATTTCTCGAATTATTCTAACTTAAGTAACCAATCACTCAAGGCAAGCTGAAAATGACTTCAAAAATTGAAAATTTTGAAATTAGATTTTAAAACGCGAGTTATCTAAGCACCGCTTTATACGGTTCATCGCCTAAAAAGAATTATCTTACTTTGAGGATCAATAACATTGGGAAAAGTTGGGATGAACTTTCTTTTGATTCTGCAGCAACAGAGGTTCATATACGGGCTTAATTTATCAAGTTCCGACTTTTCATCTTCATGGTGAATGAGGGACTGCAGTCGAGGCCGAGAATTGGGTTCAGGTGTTTGACCTGTGTCACTGGAATTTTCTAATGGAGGGGCTGAAATGATGAAAAGTAATAACTAAAACATGAAAATTATATATTGCTTACATGTACTGATCAGTGAATCAGAAACTTGTGTTTAAAAACATATTTGGCTCTTTTCAACCCAAACATCACGATTGCATGCTTCTACGAAATGTGTAAGAGCAATTTGATCGAGATTCTGAATTATTTTTTAATACTGATCTAGAGTATGTTTTAAATATTGATACAGATTATTTTCCAAGCAATGATAAAAATTGACGTTTAGCTTCAAATAAAGGATACTAGAATTTAAAAAATGTTTAATGGTTTTACTTCATTTCTCAGTTAAATGATTTTTCAATTCAGTACAAATATCAAAATTTTCAACTGATAAGCTAGGGGTCATCAACCGGGGGGAATTTCATACTATCGGGGGGGGAGAATGCGGTCAGTGTTTTATTTACGTGTTAAGTATTTAGTATAAAAAACTGCTTTTATTCAAGTTTTGGTATTTATCAACATAAGTTAGCAATTTAAGAATGTAAAATGCATGAAGTATAGTAACAGATGCACATATCAGAGAAGCTATCGCATACTAAAAGCGAAAGGCGTCTTTTATTTGCAACTGCTAGTCTACAGCAGTGCTTAATAACTGTTTTTGTTTCCGACTAAAGTTTCATTAATTCATTTGATTAGTTTTGAGCCTCTCTAACAGACTAAAAACATAATTTATTGAACATTATAATATATCTATAAAGCTTTGTTATGGCTAGTTGATTAATTGAATACGGCGACGCAGGGTTATCTGGCTTATGACAAATGGAGGACTTAGTTTACTCATAAAATTATTCTTTTAGTATTCCATTTTCTAAAATTACATTAATTGTCATTACTTATTACATAGCAGAATAAATCTTTCTGGGCGCAATAATGTATCATTTTGATGCTGAAGAAAAACTGCAACGCAGTAGTTATTACTCTTGATTTACAGAATATTGTTTCACTTCTTCTGCAGATATTCCTAATTCTAATTTTCATCGGGAGAGGGGTGGAGGAAAGAGAGACTAATATTTTCTCTTTTGTCAACAGATCATTCCACAAAATTAATAATCAAGTCATACAAGAAGCATTGCAATTTTGTGTAGAATAAAAATTAATACGTACATGCAAAATACTTGTATGAATATGAATTACCATAACAATAAGAATATGAATTACCACAACAATAAACTAAACCAAAAATAAAGCAAACAGAGCATAATATTCTCTTTTGTTACATAAAACAAATGAAGAGAAAAGGATCAACTTCATACGAGAATAAATGTAAGGAATCCATGATTAGATTCTTTAAAAGAGTTATCAACTGAATGTTGAAATAAATTCTCCTAAAACAGACGTGTATGGTTCTTCATGCATGTTGTATTTGTTCTTAAAAATGCATTTAAAATATCAATGTATCAAATAAAACGGAAAAGTATTATATAAGGAATTTCGTTTAAATGCTTGCAAAAAAAGTATGAAGTATGATTTAATGTGAAGATCAATATAACCGAATGGCGAAAGCTTCTAAGTATTTACACTGACTCGAAATGATGCAAGAATAAGGCATTTGGATACTCATAAAAATGATTTAATATTTTACATTAATCTCTTAAAATACTTTTCTTGAAAAAACGTTTTTTAAATAAAAAATATAAATGTATTCAAGAATAAATAACACAATTAAAACAAAGATATCGACATCAGAATTTGAACTAAGGGCATCTAACTTTCAACACCTAAACGTAATATCGTCAGCTAACGCAACAAGAAAAGAAACTTACTTCCTGTTCCGTGGTTGTAGACTGCCATACATGTGGGCTCAGGTTCGAAACCCGGAGAAGGCACCAGTATTTGTAAATATATAGTATTTTTCTTGCATGAAGGCATTTAAAAATATTGTCAGGCCAACAGTCCTGTTGGGGGTTAATGAAAGTAGTGAAGAGAGATATGATATTCTCCGAACCATTCTCTGGGAAATTCTTCTTCAAAACTGGGACAAAAGTGGGTAAATTTCTGTTGGCACTAGCCGAATGAATATTTATCTGATTGAAGATGGCAGATTTGAGAGTAAATAATTTTCACAGCAAAGAAACAAGTCCTTTGCTGCTAAAGGAAAGGATATTTTCGTTGAGGACTTCTTAAAGAGAACTTGCTCGTAATTACGGAGAAAACTGTATGTCCATAACCCAACTATTCATCATTTGGTGTTAGGGAAACAGTTAAATTATGTAGCATATCTAGTTAAATAAGCCAGTGGTTAAACTAGGAAAGTTCGGCAGTTACTTGACCCGCATGAGCTTAATGTAACAATTCGTTATGTAGCAATAATATATGCTTTCATTTTACTCAAATTATTTCACGTTAAATTATGATTTACTAAGCAGCTACTACTAAGCTTTACTAAGCTAATGCCATTTATTGTGTTACTCACATGGAGAAGGAGTTGGAGGCTGTACTAATCTTTCTTTGACCTTCTCTGTTCTGGCCTGAAATGCTTGGACTAAATCTTGAATCCTTTGTGATATGAAAGCAGTACGATCTGTTTCCATCCTAAAAATATTGTAAAACAATAATGATGATAATTGTATTAATACCAATTAATAATTTTGGCACAGATGGGTGAATACTGATAATGATTAACTAGTGTTCAACGCTGGTTAGTATTGATAAATACAATTCTATTTCATGGCTCTGCCGAATAAACAAATTTCTTGTTGACTTTGAGAAAAATACAGTGTTTCTAGCAAAGGAGACCCTAATTTAAAAATTAAAAATTTCGAAAACAAAAATCGATAAAGGAATACAACAAACGGTATATTTATTTTGAAAACTGTAAAATTTATACAAAAGTTTCCGAATAACAATTACAAAAGCTGCAAACAGGAAGCTCCCATGGATCTATACAATTTTAATTACTAATATTATTAACGCCTGTATCAGACTTAATTATTATCTGCAACAGTGGAAGCATACCACAGTTATTACATTCTTTAAGGCCGGAAAGAACTGAATTCCTATCAACCAATCAGCTTGCTTCCCTTCGTGGGAAAAGTTTTAAATGCGTTCTCTAAAGACGACTGGTCGGTAAGTTTTGAAAATCACAACCTTTTGGATAAAGACCAATACGGATTCGCTCAAGGCATAACACAGTCCACCAGATCCTAAATGGCACAGAATTTGTTTGCGAGGCCTTTACAAAGAAACACACAGTTGTACGTTGCTTCCTAGACTTGGAAAAGGCCTTCAACAAAGTATGGCACGGAAGTCTTCTCTTCAAGCTACGTCAATCACTATTTACCATGAGCTTTATCCAACTCTTTAAATCATATCTCAAAAACATAAACTTTCAAGTCCGCATTGGTAATTCACTTTCCTCCAAGAAAATCTGTAGGCATCCCAAAAGGCCTTAAGCCCAAGCCTTTTTAATGTTTATATCAATGGTGTGCCTAAGCCCTTAAAAACGAAGGTTGTCAAATATGCAGACGACAACCATCATAATTACTAAATCTCTGAAACCCCATTTTGCAGTTGACAAGCTGGAAATAGCGGTAAGCATCATATCCCATTGATGTAGATGCTGGAAGTTAAAACTAAACCCCAATGAATGTAATATAAGGTTCTTTAGACAACACAGGAAATACACGCGATTATCAATATTAAATGTTCTACTTTTTCCACTCACAAATACTATAAAATATCTGGGAATCAACTCTGATCCAGAACTATTCTTTAAAGAATAAACAGATTATGCCCTCAGAAAAGCCACTGCTGCCAAATTTGCTTTAGAACTCACAGGAAAAAAATCAAAACTTCATATTCGTACCAAAAGGAAAATCTATTTCTATCTTTATTCGCCCCATATTGCTTTATGCAATACCAACCTGGGCTACAGTTTGCAAAATATACAGGGAAAAACTAGACACATTTCAAAATAAAATTCTCTTGTGAAATTACAGACGCACCCTGGTTCGTAAGAAACCGGCAAATACATAAAGGGCTAAAACTTTTAAAAATATATAACCAAATCCTAACTATCAGTCACAACGTTTTTGAAAGAATAAGGAAATCTCGTTTTGAATACATCCAGAAGCTGGGTGGACTAAACCAGGGGTGAACTAAACTTCACTATCATAGGAACCGCATGGTAAATTTCAAGAAAGTTCGAGAGCCGCAGTTGTATTTTCCAAGAGCCTCAAATCCATATTTAGATTAAAAAATAATGAATATTTGAATAATGAGAACTTCGCATTTTTATGAAATTAATTAGTCTGCAGAAATTTTATGTCTGCAGAAAACTCGAAAATTTATTTCTCCTACTTTGTGTTCAGAAACCAAATTATAAATTTAGGATTACTGTACGATGTATTTGAGCATTCTTCTTTTAGGTAGAAAGCAAGCATTTTCTTTTGGTTTCCTTTATGCCTCTTCGTTCATAATTGTTGACAGCAAGTCGCATTTAATGCGCCAAAGAGCCGGAAGGTCGCGAGCCGCAGGTAAGTTGTCGAGACCTGCATGCGTAAAATTTAAAATTAGACAAAAAAGCAATCTTAATAGTTTGGTGTAGGTTTCAAATAAAACTCTATTGATTTCAATGGTGATCAAGCATAGGTCCCTCTTCTTCAGGAGCAAAAACATCCTTTTATACCTTTTTCTTTTTTTATTCCTGAAGGATAAGCACATATGATTGATCGCCTCCGAAATCGAAAGTTTAAATCAAAATCTACGTCAAAGTAAGTTTGACTTCTTACACAATAAGTTAAATATGCTTAAAATGTTACTATAATGAACTAACTAAGAATAATTCAAGATTTGTCCCACTAAAATACAATTTACAAGCAAAAAGATAAGACAGAAATTCGAATTGGTCAAGCAGAATTAGGGCAAAGTTTTTCGTTTGTTAAAAAGTGCTTTGGACTAACAAAATGCCATATACGACTTTCGAACCTAGATCATAACAACATTCAGAACCTAATTTTACCATCTTAAAGAAAATACATAACACCAACAAGCAAAAACAAAATAAAATTACAATACAAAAGAGAGTATAACATTAATAAACTATAGCTTATAAGACACTACGTTGTGTATATCATTATTTGCATAGTAAAATATGTTAAAGAATTAATTCCTCTCCCTAACACTTTCTCTATGCATAATAATATTATATAATAAAAAAAAATCTGAAAGGTTTCGTATTTTAATTACGTCCAAAGGTGCGTTTATTTAACATTTTGTGTGTTACCTTTATTTATAAATACCATGTTCTTCGCACTTAAACCATAAAATTCAGTTCAACAACAATATCGCAAAATAATTTTAAATTGAGCACATCTTTAGAAATTTTGGTACACACTTTCACGCCCTGGAGATAAAAATGTTTTTCTGTACAACGTTGGTATTGATGACTTTGAAATCTTTGAGTTTGTTAATGAAAAATTCGTTAAAGTCTTAGAGAATATTGTTACGAATTTCACATTTATTTGGCTATTAAAAAAAAAAAAAAAAGCAGTAAATTGAAAAGTTAAACGACGCAAAATGCCAAAACGAAAGTAATAGTTCTTCGGGATTCAAATCCCCTTTGGACTAATAATATATTAATAATATTAATTCCATTAATCTTTGTATATAAGACATTATTTGACGTTAAAATCATTAGTATTAAAAATAAATTATTTGCATTTTGTTTATATTTCACATTTTTAATTTTCAGAATAATAATTTCCATTGAGGATTCAAAATATTTTTAAACCATTAAAAACAATAATTACTTTGTATCAATCAAAATTTCTATCCTTAATTGAAGGCAGAATTAAATGTAGTATGTTAAATTAAAGTTAACTGATTATTTCCCAAGAAGCGGATTCTGAATTTTTTGTTAAGCAGTCTAAAGCCGTTTAAAGTTAATTAAGAATTGTATAAGCTTATTTAAGACTATTTTTCTACTTGATTTCTATTTTCTTATTAGATTTAATTTTCTACTTGATTGCTGCTAAATTAAGAAATCCCTAATTAAGAAACTTATCTCCACCTCTATTTGTTAGAAGATTGATATTCTTGGAAAAAGAAACCTTCAGGTAGATTATAAGAATTAGTGCCAGAAGGAATTGTCGCATTTCCTTCGTGTATTCTTTGAGATGTAAGTATTTAACATATCTAATTAGTAGCTGGAAAAGCCATGATTCGAATCTTATATTTCCTTCTTTTTGCTCAGAAGAGATTAATACTTCATACAAAGTTATCTTTTTCATATTTATATGCTTAAAGATTAAAACCCTAAACAAAGGCAAACTTAGAAGGTGTCAATAAAAATAGTTACTTCTGTTTAATCATTGCCAGGAACAAAACACAACAGCAAAAGCAAGGTAAATAACGACAAGGATATATACATGAAAAAGTAAATCTCTTAAGCGACTCTGATTTTAAACCACGTTTCACAAAACTGTAATTTAGGCAAAGTGCTTCCCGATCACAATGAAAAAACACTAAAAATTATAATCTTTAGAAATTTCATTATGATGAAAAAGTTTTGCTTTGGTAATCTTTTTAATAAATAAATCTAGCGAAGAAGATTTAAAACGCAAAGATATTTGCAAAATAAATTGAAAGAGATACGAAACTTTAGAGAGCATATAAATCAAAGCTGCTAAAAGGAAATATTTCAAACTTCGGAACCTTGCCAGTTTGAGCTTAGATATAATTTGTGCACTGGAAAGCTTATGGAAGCCTTCGCTGATCATCTTCATATTATTTTCTCCCACCTTCTAAATTTACTTGGGTTCGGCTTTAGCTTAACTAGCCATATTTGCTCGCGTGAGTTGAAGGCCAAAACTAAAACTTGTAGGCATGCGCTGTATCGTGAATCTCATATTTTAAATACCTAAATTTTACCTCACTTTGTTAACATAGACTGTTTCTGTTATGGTACAGATTGTTATTGTACAGAAACTGATAAGGAACTAATACAAAGGTTTATTTTAAACCTTATTGTTACTTCACTGGAAGATTAAGACGGGGTGGTAAGTTACTTGACTTTCTTCACGGAGCCAGAGTTAGCAGTTAAAGCAATTAAGTTCCGTACAGTTTTTTTACTAGATTCTAATTCCCACAGTAAAATCGAAAAGCAATTATAACTGATGCATATATTTTATTAAACGAAAATTAGACAGCTATAAACTTCAGTGTTATTCATCAATTAGGAAAAAATGGTAGCTGTTAAGGCATAAACTTAACAGTTTTTGTACTTACCAAGAATGATCTTCAGGTACAGAAAGTGACTGCATCGGCGGCTTCCCTTTGATTGGCATTTCTGGATCTGTAACTGAACTGAAGAAGATGCCTTTTTCTTCCTTGTTCAGATAGTTAAGATCCGGAGGATGCAAAGGAAATCCGGGGCTAAGTGTTTCTTCCGCCAATCCTTGAAATGTGAGCATTAGCAATTTTTACCAAGAATAATTGAGTAGGATAGCATATACTTAAAATAAATTAGGTAAATATAGTTATGCTAGCCAATCGACAGCCGAGTAATTTGCTGTATACAAAGCTACGTAAACAATATGTATAAAATATTTGGTAGGTATACAATAATTTTTATATACAAGGATGCATATACCTATGCTGTATACAAGGCTACAAAACTACTTATTTTTATGTGGGTAGAACATTTATTTACCTTTCTAGTAAAACATTTCTCATCAAGTATATTCTTTTTGATGAAATAATGTTTATAGGGGATGTAAGCATTGAAATTATCACTATCACAGATACGTAATATTTTTAACTTAGTGTTTCTGAAAGATTAAATATAGTTTTCTTCTTTTCGCTTCAAATAAAGAAAACATATCCATAGTTAAGTACTGGGCTTTTCTTTTGCTTTCCTCACTTTACTTATACATTGCTATAAAGCATGTTTAAGCTCTGTAAAGGACAGGTACTCTTCTATAAAGATGGTATTCTTCCCGTTTACCCTGTCGGGATGTAAAGAGATCAGCAGATTTAGGTAGTAACTAGAAGATCAATGATTGAATCGCAGTGAGGACACAGTTGAAGATTCTCATTAAAAAAATTAATGTCCTTTACAGCATTTTTAATTGTACAAACATCAGATAGTGTTTTTCTTTAAGGGAAGGGGCATTTCAAAGGCAAAAGGAAAATTCAATTTAAATGCTCTGCATTTGTAATTTTTAAATGTGGTATAAATTAAGACAACATTCAATTTGGATTAATATATGCTTTATTAAAATCTTTATGAGCGAGGAGAGAGGTAGTAGGTGCGATTTATTTCTTCTTCCCCCCCAAAAAATCTGCAAAATATTCCTTTGAAGAGCAGGGGTTCTAAGCTTGTCTTCCTTGAAATTCGTTGTGTTTTAATACAAAATCAGCGTCGGTCTAAGATTAAATTTTGTAGAAATTAGCCTCAAGAATTAAAAATTTGTCACGGAGATTCTTGAGGGAATAAAATAATTTTCTTACGGAAGTATTTCTTTCCTTTTATTTAAAATTTTCTCTTAAGACATACATGAATAAAGTTTAATTAAAATAGGAAAAATTAAAATTCGAAATGTAAATTCTTAACATCTATGATACTAAAAAGCATAGAATTTAAAAGAATTATCAACACTCGGTAATTATTTTAATTACTGTTTATAAAAACCAAATAAGATTAGTCTCAAACTGAAAATTGTGGAAGGGTGCCAAATTATGAATGAATAAAGCTTGAACGTTTAGCATTATTAGAGATAGAAAAACATTTATATTAGTATTCCTCAGCAAGAGTTTTTTAAAATAACTTGACATAAACATTTAACCATTAATTAAAAAAAAGAAACATTAGATGTTTTAGAAATTAGCTCACACACCAGTTTTTGAATAACATGGAAATATTGTAATGAGTTCTCTTGAAGAAAATCTGGAAAATAAATGCATCTTTTAGTTGTGGTCAGCAATATGAATTACTGAATAATATTAAACAATTTTAACAGAGATTTAGAATGAAAGAAGGATTTCAAAAAAATCTTAATGAAATTTTGAATGCAACCATCTATACAATAATTGCTTAATATTCGTGATAAAATAATTTTGCACGATGCAATTGCTCAAAGAATTTTAATAATTTAAGAAGAGTTAGACTGCGTTAGTTTTTAAGGAAAACATTAAACGAATCATGTTTTTGGAATACATTGCGTGTTTGAGAATTTGGAAGCATTAAATTTCTACGGATTAGAGGTAAACATATTTTGAGACAACTGGAAATGACAAGAAGGGCCAGTAAGTTGAAGATAAATGTAAACAGACAACGGGCACAAATATTTTCCAGGGAAAAGATAAAAAAATGATTGAAGTAGCCAAAACTTGATGCCGGATACCTGTAATAGAGTTACTGCTACTTGTAATAAACAGATAATTCCTAATATAAAATGTATAAACATTATATCAACTGATACTTCAACGGATATTTTAACACACATCCTCATATTTTGCTAAATGGTTTTGGATAGAGCCTGTTTTGAGGAAACCGAGGGGAAAAACACTTTTAAATATTACGCTGTTTTACATTCGGTAAGGGAAAAACGCGGTTCAAACGACGGAAAAGATCTGAGGTGTGCATAATGAGGATCATTAGTTAACTAATGAATACTTTAAGGAGTTATATAGTTCAAGAAGTTTCACAATGACAGTTTATTTATCCAACTGCAAATGCTCTGGTACATTTACTGAGATTGACAATGGGGAGTGAAAATGATCTGTATAACACGATACCGCCGACTAGTGATATATTTGCAAAATCCAGCGCTGAGAAAGATTTCCACCAATTTGAAAATATTGCAATCGGACAATAACTTTTGAAGGATTCAATAATTCTCACATACTTTAGAAGTGGATTCTCGGGGAAACACTTACGTTGAAATAAGTTGTAACAATAAATGTAATGAAAAAAATTAAACTTCAAAGATATACATAATTTTTTTTATTTCAAAACTAAGCAACATTGATTGCAACATGTTAGGATTTTAAATGTGTTTAAGGAAGACTAAAAATAGAAAAACCCTCAATTGATTTAAAAAGTAATTTTTTAGATTTATTCTATATGCCTAGAGAATACGCAGAATTTAATCAACATTAATTTTTTATCAAAGTAATTTAAAATTACTTATACTTTTTTATTTTTTTGATTAACTGTATTTTTATTTCCTATTATTTAAATACTAAAAATTTATATTGCACCTAAGAGGTATTGTATGAACATATTTGCACGTAAGTTCCTGCTCATATATAAAAAGTAAATTAAATTATAAGAGTGTCATTTTTAGGAAGGTGATTTTTCTTTCAAATCTAATACATAAAAATATATTTAGTAACTGTTATTGTTGATTAATGCATGAAAACCGGAACATTATGCATTATACAACTTGAAGCTATGAAATGTATTTTTTAGCTAACATTTTGAAAATTACTTTGTGGATGAATATGAAAATCTTTAAAATACTTTGAAACTGAAAATTTTGAAATATGAAAAATTTTGATGTTAATTTTAGCATATACAACCAATCACAACTGTAGAAGAGGCAAACGAATTACATCAACTTTTACGAATGGCGAACTTTTCTTTCATTCACACTGATATAAGAGCCGAGAATACTTTTTTGAAGAATAATTTGATTCTGAAATAGGAAATTACTTTTTTTAACGGGGGCTGAAATCAGACTCTTCGTTTCCATCAATATAAAACAAAGGAATAATTTTGTAATGGAATTCATTAGAAGAATTTGTGATATAATGATAAAACTCTGTTAAATGAAAATCAATGAATACCTAGATATCTACATCTTCAAGGGTAAATTTATTATATTTAACACGTAACTAAATTTGTTTTAAACTTAGACTTAGTAGTTGACTTTTATTTAAAGATTTTATGTTGCTAAATATTTTAAAACTAAGACGTTATCATTTAAAGTTTTGTGCATGCTGAGATTGAACTAAACCAGCCTGTAGAATACATTTATTCCATTTAATGTTTATTAAAATGTTGTGCGCATAATTTTATAAATGAATTAGCTAGTTATTTCACATCTCAGATTTATATCAGCTGCAAATAATAAAACGTAAGAAAACGTACATAACGCTTTAATCTAAATCTTGCTTTAATCTGTTGCTAAACATTTTCCTTTTGTTTATTTATAATGAAGTTTTATATTACAAATAAATTAACATCATTTTCAGACTATTAGAAATGAAATGCTAAAATCTCAAGTCATGTTTCACTTTGATGAATTACACGTTTTCAGAGCAATTATAGGGTTGTAAACAACATGTCAAAATGAAGAAAAATAAAATGATATTCCCTTTTTGAAATGCCTCATGTTCATGTTCCCATTATCACACTTCGCTAAATACAGAAAACCACGAGAAATTTCGTAAAGATCTTTTTTATATTTGAGATAAGCTAGAAAATACACAGAATTTCAGCAATTTAAAAAACAAAGTTCTATCGATAGCGTTTGCTCTTGTTTCGATACATTATTGATTTCAGCGATACTGAAGATAGAGGTCACAGTGCAAGAAGCGTGACCTTTGGTCATCAGCTAAAAAATAAGCAATTAAAATTCTCCAGTCAGAACGTAACTAATGCTGTAAATGTTAATTTATAAACAGAAATATCTGATCACAGCGTAACAACAGTTCTCTCGTTTCATTTATTTCAATCGTTGAGTAATGTTCCAAAGCTAAGCACACGATAATAAATTTTCCTTACCTATGTATTTCAGGATAAACGAACTGATCTTGTGAACGCTTCGATAGAAGGTGGACAAAGAGTGACCAACCATACAGCACATTTCTGAAGGACGGAGGAACGGTAAATAAACTAATAGTTTTTCCTCCGTTCTCACTACAAACTCTCTGCGGATCTCTTAATGTTCGAAGAAAGCCATCTTGTAACCCTACGCGATCGATAGGGGCTGTAAAGCGGTTGGCGCTAGTTGCACAGCTACGCCGAATAAAAAAAGTGCTTCGAGATAACTTTACGAATCACTTAAAGGATTAGCTTTCAATGCCTTGAATGAAAAAGAGGATCTGTAAACAAGGGAAAAAGAAAATGTCAAGTGGAAGTCACACGATTATTTTAAATTAAATTTATGAGACAATAATCGGTGTTCACTGTCATTTTGTTTATTGACAATAATCAGATTTGGAACAAAGTAATTTTGTAACAAAATTAACACACCGGTTATGTCATTGTTATACTTTTCGCGCTGAAAAGAGAGCTCTCTCTTTCTCTCTAAGCTCTTTCCTTTTTTTAAATGGAAGCAATTAAAATTTAACATCTATGAAGAAAAAAATCGAAAGGAAGATAAATTTGACTGAACGGCAAAAATTATTACACTCGGAATGAATATTAATTTCCTAAAACCTTCTGCGTTATTTTACTTTAAATTTATAAAGAAGCAAATGAAAGTCCGAAAAATGGCATTTCATTTAATTTTAATAGTAAAAATATTTTCACCATATTACTTATTAAGTTTTTGGATCAATTTATTTAATTTAATTTAGCCACGGTTTTTAATTGTCCTATACTGAAAAATAAAGAGTTGAAGTTACAAGGAATTACCGCCTTTCGCCGTACGTGCTTTTGTGATGTAATTGATAGTATGCCCGGCTAGCAGTCGAAAGATCCAAAGTTTGAATCCTGTTCAGGGCATAGTTGAATTCTCAATTTTCGGCTTCGGGAAAAAGTACTAATGGTTTTGCACTGTCTGGAAACAAATATATGATTCTGAATGTTTCAAAGAGAGGTATTATTATTTTCACCAAGCGAATTTCTTGCCTTTTTAACATAAAGTCTCTTGCCGCTTCACTTGCAGGAAACATTTGCTACAAATCTGAAGCGCAATCTATTCATTTTAAAATTCCGACTTTAATAAATAAGGCTTTTCTTTATTAAATATATGCAAAATTCTTCACATGTTATCAGTTTATGATAGAATTATGTCAAAGCAAGCCTTTGTTTTGCCATTTGGCATTGAAGTTTTATCAGCTTCTTTATGACTTTTATTTTATAGCTATCGTAACTGTTTAATGTACAGTTATTTCAGGTATTAAACTGAAATTTGAAAACCAAGGTCAGATTACAGTTCTTTTTAATCTCATTTTTGTATTCTTTAATTTTGTAAACACCGTTTTTAAAAATTTTTCAAACTTTAATGTAAACTCTAATAGGTGTTATACTGCAGTCTGAAAAACTTCAAAATTGCAGTTACTACTTTTTAATATTCATTTAAGTATTTTGCTTTAGTTTTATTGGTTTAGGTATCAGCTTTTCAAATATCAGGTAGTTTCATAGTTTTTAACTGAGATATATTACAGCAAAAATTCTAATAACTTTCAGCAACAAATACATATATTAATATATTATTTCTGCAGAAAATAACCTTTTTCATTTTAATTATATAACGAATTGTGTTCTCTGAGAACACAGAAAAAGCAGAGAACGGAGTTTAACCATTCTTTTTAAACATATATATATATTAGACAAATGAGATGGATCATACATAATGGAGATTAAAAAAAGTATGTTTGCATTATTCAAACAGTTTCAACTTGTAGTATAAACCATAAAATAAACAAAATTTTCAGTTAGGGAAAACTAGTGAAAAAACTTCACTTCTTGGCCCCAGCTTGCATCTCATACGTGTGATTCACTGTACAGTATTAAACTACAGTTTACGAGAACTCAGGTTTTATTTGAAGATTCGTTCACCGATTCCTTTCGTGGCGTAAGAAAGCAGTATCGCGGAGAAAATGATTTTACAGTCCTTAGATAAATGCGTCACGAACAATATGGAAAAACAAAGATCTTTTCCATCAAACATAGTTCTATTAATTCGTTCTACATATAAAGCCATTGCTATAGCATCTAAAGCCAACTGTTTGCTCCAAAATATTGCTAAAAAAAAGAAAGAAAAGGAAAAAAAATCTGAAAGTTTTCAGATTTTAAATTACCTCCAAAGGTGCGCTTTTTTAACATTTTGTGTGTTACCTTTATTTATTAAATATCATGTTTTTCGCACTTAAACCATAAAATTCAGTTCAACAACAATATCGCAAAATAATTTTAAATTGAGCACATCTTTAGAATTTCCGATACACAGTCTCACGCGCTGGAGATAAAAATGTTTTTTCTGTACAACGTTGCCATTGCTCACTTTGAAATCCTTCAGTTTGCTAATCAAAAATTCGTTAAAGTTACACAAAATATGAAATTGATAACAAAACAAAATTCCAGATTTCAAATTTGGGCTTCCAAATGCCCATATTCGTACTAAGATTACGTCATTCAAAACTCGATGGCTCTAGGTACCGTCGTTTTATCACAATGCGAGAAATATCCATACATTTATGTACATTCTTCATTATTTAATTTCTTTAAATATAATACAGGGCTGCAATATTTGGTGGCAAAGTTTGAAAAGTGAACCGACATTTAATGTTTCCGACGCAAAATGCCGAAACGAAAACAATAGTCCTTCAGGGACAAAGCCCCTTTGGACTAAAAATAATTCAAGAAAAGTGTCGCAAAAGAAGTTCAAAATTACCGAAAGATATGATAATATATATGATTTAAGAATTGAAAGATATATAAAATTTATGAATGAAAATATAGAAGACCGAACACATCAGAAGTAAAGTTACCGTTAAAAATCATAATTACAGCTTTAAAGGGAGGGCGAAGGAGGCAAGCTAAGGTGACTGCCCAAGGTGCTGCTCGAATAATGAAAAGTCATTGAGAACATCAAAAAGCATGGGCGCAGAAAGCCTATTCGCTCGGACATTTCTTTCTCAAACTTATGTTTATTAAATACAGAGCTACTCTTTCGTCAACATCACCTAAATAAATACTTCAGATGAAATAGCTCTTATAGCAGATCTCCAACAGGTCTAACAGATCCTATAGCAGATCAAGACGATAACTATTTTTACAAATGAAGGACAAGAAGCTACAAATAGATCAAGTAAAAGCTAATGATGGCTCCAAAATTCTCCTCTAAACAAGTACGAATATCGCACTTTATGAAATCTGTTACAGAGCAAAAGTATTTTTTCCAACTGATAAATTTATTCAGTGGATTTTAATGAACCGGTAGCATGTGACAAAAATTGGCGTAATTGAAGTAAGGATCGTTTTAAGAGCCCTTTGTTGGAAAACTTAAAACGAAAATGGTAATGCGGACATGATTGCTGGTAGGTGTTATGGATAAACAATAGAATATGACAGAAAACGATGTTATGGATATGATTGCTGGCAGCAAGAAAGAAGCTTCTATGAACAACTCTTAAAATGAAAGAATTCACTTTATGGTAGCGAATGCCGATTTCTATTACTTTTGACAAGAAGAAAAGTTTTATATTGTATGCAAATATGAAAGTTCAAGTTCAGAGGAAATATTTGAGAATGAGATAGTCATTTTCATTGATGAAATCAATAAAAGTAAAAATATCAATTAATTAAGGAACTTCTTCTATGTTTCTATTAATTCCAACCTGAATATAGAAATTGCCGTAAATAACGAAAGATTAGAAGAGGAGACACAAATATTTAAAATCTAGAACTCTTGCTACAACGAGTGTTGCAAATCATGTCTCAGCCCTCTTTTCGTCTCGTTATTAAATTCTCGGCTTGTGATGAAACATCATTTTGGAAGACACACAAAATTTTAAATTGCAATATGAAACTATAGACAAATTACAGATATTACAGACGAATCAATACGATTATATTTGAAAAGCTATACAACATTACGAGACAAGATCAGACATATTACAGTCGTTTCCAGCCGTAATACAAATAAGGCTTATCACAGACACTTGGTGTGGCGAAAACTTCTTCAAATAGTTCTAAAAAAAGGATCACTTGGAGATGTCGCAACCGACCAGCGACAGAGTGATAAAATCACAGAACCGTAGTAGTTAGATCTGTTTCGATTTCATACAAAATGCTGCATAAGCGGTTTCGTGGTTTTCGCGTGTAACGTGGATACGAGCCAGTTTCCCTTAGAAAGTCCTTCACAAATGCCTCCATTCTCTTAGACATATACAAATTATACTACAAAAAGTTTCTATTAGCTAATAAAATTATTATAGACACTGAAATTGGACAAAACGTACTCACAAGTAAGGCCTTTCAACGAGAGAATGAGGATATTACTCACCCAATGACACGATTTGGATTATTTTATGATCTTGATTTTCCTTCTGGTGGCGAAATATACGTTTTTACAGATGGTTCTGAAATCGATGGGGAAGTGAGTAGCGCTGTGGTAATTTATTTTTATGGAGTGGAGACAGACAGTGTGAGAATAAAACTTAAACCAATGAATTCAGTTTATCAAGCAGAACTATACGCATTGACAGAGGCTTCCAATTGGATTAATAAAAAAAATAACAGCTCGATGTTTTATAAATATTTATACTGATGCCCTATCTGAACTACCGGCACTTGCCCAACCAGATCATAAAAATTGACTGATTAATAAAATAAAAGATTGGTTTAAAAAGGCTGAAAGAAAACATATTGTTAAATTACACTGGGCGAAAGCACACAGTGGAATTGTCGAAAATGAGAGGGCGGACATCAATTAGAACTAGCTAGTTTCATATAATTTAGTTGCCAATGAAACTACAAGAAAGTTCTGTACAGTTAACCTTATGTTCCAGGCAAATATTTTTGAAAGAAGTTTAAAATATTTGAAAGAATGACTTACCTTCATCATCAACAAATCCACGATTGACAAAACCTCCGCAACTTAAAGATTCTCCTGGATAGGACAGTGATCTAAAAGGTACGTTGGGATGGTTGAATTGCTCATCTTCTGTAGGTAACTCTAATGAAGTGCTACCGGAATTTGTTTGGGATGATAGCTCTTCAGTTTCCGTGATATCATCATCATCGGAAGTAAATTCTGCCTGCTTCAACGCCGGCATCTTCTTCTGGAAAAAAATAAAGGGAACAAATGTTACTTTACTAACACCTAAACTGTTATCAAATTAGTTTTCATATTTATATCAGATAGCTTCTGAGCACCACAGTGTTCAAGAACTCCGTATGTCAAAAATGTAAGCAGTGCTATTATACATCTGCTTACATTTTCGACACCCTGAAAATGTATTATTGATCGGAAGTCTTTACGATAGTAGATTTTAGGTATCACATACATATTATACAGGTGACAGGTGACGGAGGACGGGGACGCCTGACGTGTGACATAGGCAAACAGGCATGTGTCCCGCGCCCTCCCCTATTTAGAAGCAACAGCTCCCTGGAGCCGCAGAAGGCCGCACCGGGAGCCATACATATTATACAATGGTATTTTGTCAATAGTATGCTAAAGGGAAAAAGTATTATTAAGGAAACCATGAGAAAGAGGAAGTAAATTTATAATACTGAAGCGAAGCCCTTCTTGAACTGTGGTATGCCTCTTGTTAGAAGTAATCTCCAGACTTTCTGGGGAGATTATAGACTTTCGAAGGAAACATTAGGAAAATGGCAAGGAAACGTGATGGGAAATTTTCTTCTTTTGTTATGAAATAAACGTGTTTACCTGTATCATCAGACTGTTATTTTCCTTTCAAATCATATTTTAGTTTTAAACATGAGGCATGTTGTTTAAGCAAGTAGTGTTTTAGTATGACGTAAACGCCAGTACAGTTGGTTTTATAAAATTGCCTTTTTATATTAAAAACTGAGCTTTAATCTGATTTTGAACTTAATTTTGTTTCTACGTTAAGACCTTTACGCACAGCACGACCAGCTCTTGATTCCATCTTCAAAGAGGTTTGCTGCCCGATTTGATAACATTTTCGGCATCCATCGCGAGCGCAGCTTAAGATCACTTCAACGTTCTGTCGCAATTTCATAGCAGTGCACATGATATTAGCCATATCCAAACCAAATCAACCAAAACTAAAACCAAATACGCATGATTTCTCATTAATTTCAAATTTATGTTCTTAAATATTAATTTTAAAGTTTATAAAATTCCATTATGTTATTCTAACCAGCTATTATGATTTTGAGATTTACCTTTACGTTTAATTGCAGCAGAAGAAATTTTGCATATCAATGAATTGAATACAAATCATTGAATTGAATGCAAATTTTGCATGCCAATGAATTGAATGCAAATCAGTTAAGGTTCTTCGCCTATAAGCCACAGAGCGTCTTTCTGCCTCTCGAGGCCACATTACTACATTTCGCTAACTTATAATTCTTCGGGTTTGCGTTACAGCTGAAGACATTTTAATTATTTCGTCAATGAGAAGTTTTGAGCCAATTTCGCGTTCATTTGTGTTTACCTTTCTTGTTTTAGATTTAATGACCTTTGCCTGATTTAAGGGTATAAGGTAAGGTTTTTCGATTGTAAGACAGAGCGTGTTTCAACCTCTCAAGGCCACATTACTACGTTTCGCTAGCTTATAATTCTTAGGCTTTGTGTTACAGCTGAAGACAGCTGATTTTTAGGCTTTGTGTTACAGCTTTAATTATTATGACGTGAGAAGTTTTGAGCGAACTTCGCGTTAAATCTATTTTTGCCGCCTTAGTTTAAATTCTGAAATTAATGTTATTTTAAGTTACATCGTCACAAGTGGTTGGCTGATCTTCTCAACCACAAGATGTGCATTTATGTTCCAGTTCTGATTTAATAAACAGGTTGTCTTAAAAACCTTTTCAAGATTTTGTAGTTCTTTTTTAAGCGAAGCGATAATTCACTCTGTACCTGTTAGGAGTTTAAACTCAGTTTACGCTACCAAAGAATACCAAATTCTACACGTTCCTTTACTCCTTTAGCTCATATTAATACCCAGCTTCATAACTATTTTCCGACTTAAATTTAAACAACTTATTATTGTCTTTGAATATATCAAGTAATCTCTGGCTCGAACTTTCATATTTAAAACTATCATTATAATTATGTGCCATAATACCACTGCATACATAGTCTTACCAATTTAAAGAACCAAAAATCACAGAGAATTAAATCTTCTTCATCTTTTTTTAAAATTTTAGCAAATACTAAAATTTACGTCTTGTTTTTAGATCCGTGGTAAAATACTCATGTATGTAATTTTATTCATATTTTCCCACATTTCTTTATCTTTTATATCTCGATCTGCCTCAAATGAAAATAAATAGAGCATTATGTCCTTATGTGTTTCAGTATCTCATTGACATGCAAAATTTCTTCTCCTACAATTTCAGAATAAAGTTAGTATAAACATCCGTTACAAATTAGAACACATTTGTAAATAGCACGAACACAAATTTTAAATGCAAATTCTTTATGAAATGTTTATGTTTTATGAAGTTTACGTTCATGAAATGTTTATGTTTTATTTTTTGTGTTTTGTTGTTAATTTTTTTATCACCAGATAAATATAATCGCAATGTAACCTCGAATCACGAATGTCTCCATTACAAATAAATCGTTTCACGAATAAATTATCTGAACAGAAACGTCTAGGGCGATGAATGATGCATCAAGTTATGGACATTCAAGTCATCAATATATGATTTTTAAAGGTTTTTGAATTTTTGAGGTGACCTTGTAAGGATTTTAAGTTTTACTAACGTTTATATTATTTTGAACCTTTGCTATCTTCTCTTATTTTCCATTTCTGGCCAGAATAAAAGCGAATAGATTTTGTCTATGCAAAGGAGGTTGAGAACTGTAGAAGTATTTAAGACATGGCTTTTATCCAAGAAAAAAAAAGAGATATTTCTCGCTGTCTTTACCACGCGTGTGCTTTTCATGTCTGCCTTTAAGGCCAGAACTTAGTTCTCACTGATATTTGAAGCCGTATTGTAAGCCTTCGCATTCTGCTCACTACATACGTAGCTTTAAAGGGCCAGTCTCCGCGTTACTACTCTCTATAAAGCATCTTAGTTCTTATTTAGTTAGTTTGTTTCTTATTTTCTACGTTTTAGACCAAAAGTGTTGTCTTCGTATCCCAAAGTGTGGGAGCGCCTATACGCTGTGAGAAATAAAGGGTGAGGTTATTATTTGTGTTGTCTGTTCCACGAACACACGAACATAGCTTTGAGTAAGCTTCCTGTTCTTATGCAGGACTCCAGTTACGTTTGTAAAATCAACTAGAAGGAACAGTAGTCTTGACAACCTCTGACAAAAAATTAACATTTAGGAACTTCTTGAAACACCATTTTAATATTTTCTTTGTTTAACTCTCATAAACAAAGCCTGGTAACAAGGGACTCGCAGGCCTTTGAATTCAGCTTGGAGGAAATTATGGGCAAATTCCATTGCAGGCAAAGATTTTGAGGGTTTGACACTGACGATGTTTTGTTATCTATCATATTGTGTCTGTAGGCAAACGGATCAGCTTGGAATGTAACGTGTGGGGAAAAAAGCGACCTGAACAAAAAGAATAGCAACTCCCAAGCAGCAACAAAAGGGGTTATGGATGAAGTGTTTTCAGTAACAATGCGATCGAGAAATATGTTAAATTGCAGACACTAACAAATCATATCGGACAAATTTTGAGTGAAACGAAAGCCCAGTGAGTGGAGTGGCGCTAAGAAATAAATAAAAGATAACGTACGGAAGGAACGTACTACGGAAGGATAGAAGAACGTACTTGCGGAAAGACAGGACCTGATGATTCTAAGGAAAAAGAGAAATTACCTAAACAATGACAGCCTTTTCGTATAACTTTCTACTTCCACAATTCACTATCCTTCGTATGAGTACGGCAAAATTAAATTTTCATCTAGTGTGTTTATCTTTTTTATCTTAGATGTAATGACTTTTGCCTGATTTTGTGTAATGAGCTTGTATACAAAAGTACCATTTTAAATTTTAAGCAAACAGTCTTCTACGGTCCAGGAATGGATTAATCCATTTTACAATCATTCCTACAAGAAACTTAGTTCAGTTTACGAACATTTCTGATGACAAATGGCCGTAAAAACGCACTGAATTCACGAATCGAGGTTTCAACGTATTTAAAATACTTTTCTATAAATTTAATGACGGACGTAGAAACATAAAGAGAATTGAGATTTAGAATAAATGCGAATTTTGTTTCATAAAAATTGCGTTCTTAAAATTAATTCTATTGCTTATAGAAATATTTAGCCACTCATTACTCATTTCAAAATAAAAATGTTCAAAACCTTCTGAATATACAGATAACTTGAATAGACATTATCATATTATTTATACACATGATTTCAAAGAGATTTCAGTGTTAAGTGAAGTTCTATGATCATTACTTAAGCAGATCAAAATGCTACTTAAAAGCAAACTAGAGAAATCCTAACGAAAAATGGTCTTTCAGATAAATATTCAAAAGACTGGTGAAAGTAGTAAGTACTGAAACTTTAACACTGTTAAAAGCAAGTTATATGAAAATTCAAATTTAATATAACATGAGCGTAAAGCTTTAAAAACGTTTTAGCAAGCTAGGTATTAAGTGTACTCAAACTGCAAGCTAAAAAACTAGGAAAATCCATCAGCTCTATGCGATGAAAATATCTTCTAGAAAATTAATCAGGCTTCTGCATGCTGCGGCTAATAATCACGCAAAACTAACAGCATATTCTGAAATCTCATAAACAAACAAACATAAACAGATCTCATAAACAGACATACGTTCAGAATGGAGAAAAAATATGCACATTAAGTAAACACTAACAGATAATTGTTACAGATGAACGTTGTATATGTATTGGTTGTATTAATAATACAATATCACGAGTTTGGAGGGGGAAAAAATAAAATATTCACAGAAAATATATTACTACCCCCGTTAAGCACCTAATCTTATACCATCCACGGTAGCTGGCAAACATTTTGTTTATCTATAGTTATAAATAGCGAGACGTTCAACATATTTACTTCTAACTGATGGGAACAACGTACTGGTGGCCGATATAGGTCTGAAGCCTATTCACATAGATCTCTAATGTTTAAATGGATCTCAAAATCTCAAATTACCAAGATGTCATTGTTACAAGAAAAACTTCGAAATATTTTTAAATAAAATTATGCTTAAGCTAAGTCCTAAGCTGGAAAAGAGTGAAAGCAAGTGCTGACGTAAAATTATAATAAAATATATAAAAAATTAATATGTTCGATGCCAAAATGAATGATTTCTTACCAGCATGAAAGTTAAAAGTGATTAAGTAAAAATCTAATATTTTGATCTTGAAATTTGCCCGATATTACCACCTAAAAATTTAATGACTTATTTATTCTATCATTACATTATTTTACGAATATAGATTTTAAAAAATAAAATTCCCATTTTATTCTAAAACAATTATTTCTTTATTGTTGCCATATATTATTAACAGCTAACACTAATTGTGACATTAATTTTAAATAAATATATTTGTCGCATAATAAATGGTTCGCATTAAAATATGCAGCTTTTTTCCTTGTTCATTATACATGTGGTCTTATAACAGAATTTTATGTATTTATGGACAAATTTTAATTAACTGCAAAAATTAAATTAACAAAAAAGTATCCTATCGGTTTCATTCATGATGTAAGATTTTTTAAAGCTTCACAATTTTCTATTAGTTCCAATGAAAGGATCGTTTGTTGTTTCGTTTATAAGTTTTCATCAGGCCCTATAGCATATATTTATTCAATAAAAACTAGCTATTCTAGAAATTAATCACAAATATGCCAGTTAGTTATATGGTTACCTTCACAGTTTTTCGAAAGAGATTGTTCTTTTGCCGCACGGGCTTTTGCAGTCAAGATAAAGACATGAATTTTCAATTTCATTTTTGAATTTCATAGTATTCTCATCATTGTTTACCCACGGACTAAATACATGGAGACAAAAGATTACGTGATCTTAAACCATGGTAAAATGCTCGATTACGAATATACTGAAGGAAACCTTTAAGCTTGTAAGGTATATTTTAATTTGATAACAGTTAGTTTAAGTTTAAAGTACTTTTTTTATCAATTTTTGTTTCCACTTACAACTCCCTACCAGAATAAGGTTTTAGAATCACGTTGAATGCAAATGAGTTAGAAGTTAGAAGCCTACTTTAAATAAGGCTCAACTTACTTAGAGAAAAAGAAAGAGCTAGGAATTCTGAGTAGCGCGTGTTTGCCTTCAGGCTAAATCTCTCTTGAAGCTAGGCTCGGTCGTATATTACGCACCTTTTGATAGTCGCCGACTAGTTTAAATTGAAGGCCAACTACGTTAGATACTTGAGTTAGCTTCGGCTAAGTCCCTTTTAGTTAATCATAATTTAGTTCTTATTTTTTGTTCTGAGTTTAAGCCCGAGTGGAGGCTTTGTTGTAAGCCCGAGAAAGGAGCCAGATATTCTTATTTTGAGTGAAATTAGGAGTATTTTAACCCTTCTTGAGTCTGCATCTTTAGCTACTTGAATTCAGCGATAAGTCACTAACAGTTCACTAGGTTCCTCGACGTTTACTTAAGGCAAAAAGAGTGAGGAACCTTACAAGCTTACGAAAAGAAATTAAAAAGACACACTCAGAAATGTTTGCTGTTGGACAAGAGTACAAGATAGAAGAAAAATACGCACACGTAATTTTTTCCCTTTCTCCGTAAAAGAAGTTCTTTATTTCTTTAGAAGACGATACCTCATTTATGCAGTCTTAGAATTTACCTGTAACAGTATATTTCAGTTTGAAGTATTCCGTGTACAGTGTGCGATTAGGTTATGGAAAACTGAAAAATTTCTTCTTCCACTACTTAACCGAACATTTACTGTTTTCCAAGTACATGTAATTATTTAGTTTTATTTTGTATCTTTCCATTTACGTTTGATACTGGACCAACACGAATAACGATTTCACTTTTATTGTCGGTATTCATACTATTCAATATCAATATTTTGTCGATCGCCCGCGCTATTTTAGAAATTTTAAATAACTCTGAACCATAATCCCTCACAAGACATTGATTTATGATATAATATATGTACTGGATTCATACACATCACCGAATTTTCTCACATTTTCTCATGCTAAACCAGAATGTTTTTTCCTATGTAAATTCTACGTTTACGTATAGAATTCTGGACTTCTGGTTGGATAGCTATAAATTTTCAAAAGGATTCCGTGTTAAAAGTTAAATTTTCTTTTGTAATTTAAAACAAAACACGGCAAAATATTTTTATTCAATTTTGGATGCATAAAATTAAATATACGGGACAAAATGTTTATTTTATTTCAATAACCATAATACTGTTTGAAAGTGCTTCTATATATATCTTGAGATTTGAAAACTCAAGTTTGAATTTTGTTGAATTAACCTAGAGAAAAAAAGACCTAGAATTGTGTCATTAACATTCTGAGGACAGAGAACAAAATTTAATTCCATAGAAAAGCAAACATAAAATTTCATTCATTGCAACAAACTCAAGTTACACATACTGGCATATCATGCATTTTGAAAAGCAAGTGTAAAATTTTATGCACTGTAACAAACTCAAATTACACTTAGTGGCAATCATGTATTTTGATTAGAGCAGTAGGAAATCTGGGAGCTGTATTCGATTATGACTTCCATTGGCTCTCGAATACGTTAATATTAATACTACTATTAACTATTATTATTAATTGTGTTAATTCTTTTCTATATCTTGTAAGATCTGTCTTTACTACTCCACATAAAATAGCTCTAGATTCCCACAATGAACCTGGCGATTTTTCGCACAGGCGTGAATAAATTACCAGCACAGAAGAAAGGTGAAAAGTAACACTTCATTAATTTAAAGTTCAACAGAACGGCACGATCTTCGTGCGTTACAAAAATCCGTCAACTTGCGGTGAGAAACTTAACTATAGAATATACACTCACTTCCAAAAGTTAAGCACGGAGAGGAAAATACTAATTTCCGGAAGCCAATCAGAATTGAAGAGGATGCAATTCGCTGCAGTGGTAGATGGAAGTATGCAAATATGTCAAGTAACAGCCAATCGCGCTTTCATGTCAAGAAATGCAAAAAAGGTAGCCAGCTTTATGAAGGGTTACAGAAGTTGATTGTAGGTGCTGATAGAAGGTGTTTAAAACTTTTGTGCAATTTGTTTTCAAGACATACGTGTTTCTATGACTTCCAGAAGACGAATGGAAGATTCTGAGAGCTGGCGTGCTGTGGGGCGCATTGAAGCAGGACAGTCGATCACAGATGTTGCTCTTTTCTTCGGCGTTCATCAATCTGTAATTTCATGTTTATGGAAACAATTCCAAACCACAGAGACAGTTATCCGAAGGCCCATAGCCGGTCGTCCAAGGGTTACAATCCCCGCGGAAGATCGATATACTGCTATTGTAGCCCAAGCGGAAACGCAGAGCGACCTCCACACGTGTGACATCTATGGTTACAGCTTCCATTGGTAAGGCGATATCTGCAGCTACTGTACGCCGAAAATTACGTATGAATGGACTGTACGCTCGGGTATCTCAAGTTTGTGTTCCTCTATCCGTCCAATCAAGAGGAGCACGAATACAGTGGTGTCAGGAACATGTCAATTGGAATGTGTCTGACTGGGGTAATGTCATGTTTACTGATGAGTCAAGATTTGCTCTGGAGCCAGATGACAAGCGTATAAAGATATGGCGTGAACAAAGAACACGCAATCAGTCTCAAAACATCACCGAACATCACGCAATCCGAGGCGGACGCATTATGGTGTGGGGAGGGATTTCATTAGGATACCGCACTGACCTGCACATCTTTAAACGGGGTTCTTTGACGGCTGTCCGGTATCGAGATGAAGTCCTAGAATCCATTGTGAGATTGTACGCTGCAGCAGTTGGCTCTACTTTTGTTTTAATGGACGATAACGCACGTCCCCATAGAGCTGACATCGTCGATGACTACCTGGAGAATGAAAGGATTGCGCGTTTGGCGTGGCCAGCATATTCGCCCGACCTTAGTCCCACGGCACTTTAAATATGCGGTGAGTCGAAAGTCCTATTGTGTGGTTTGGTGGAAGGGGAGAGGGATGGGAGACCCTCGGACCCGTCCCCCCCGGGGTACTCTTCATCAAAATTGGGGCGGAACTGAGCCAAATAGCAGTGCCACCTGTCAGGTGCTCACTTCATCACGCTCCTTGCCAGGAGAAATTTCGTGGACTTGGGCTGACTATACGTCAGACAAGTAAGCATAAGCAGCAGCAACAACAAAATAAAATCATGTTCTTTAAAGTTTGGTATAGAAATGTATTCGTGAAACATGAAACATCAATATGTAATGGAGAGAAATAGCAGTCCATCTAAACTTCTGAACGTTATATGGGAATGATTGTGACGATATTAATGAAGTATGTTGAAATTATAAGGAAAATATATTCCAAATAAGTTTTAATTGCGCTGTTAGATGTCCTTGAAACCCAAATATTTTATAATTTGAATATTTTTATGAAGAATATCATCCTTTTGATTGTAAATAAATATATGGATATATGCAGAGTTAAAATATATAAAAATTATCTTTCATATCAGATTTATTTTTCGCATTACTTAGAAACAGTTTTCATAAATAAACGTTTCTTTAAAGTAAAAAATAAAAAAAAAGAATCAAGAAGAATTAATAATACTAGAGTTATCGGTTTCGGCATTCGGAATGACACAAAATTTGTATAGTAGACAGCAGGCGAAGGGACCAGTGTATTATCGTGGGACGAATAGGTGCTGTCCTTTGACTGCAACTTTCAGTGAGTTAAATGCTTTTTCAGTGCGCGGCACATGTCCAATATCACAGCAGATTTGTGAGAACAAATTCGTAGTATATATGAGGCCCTTTCATTTTTTTATAATTATTTACCTACAATACAGTTTATGAGGAAACCTTTAAATGAAAGCTAAGAATTTAATGCATTTTACGCAGTTGAAAGAATTGAAGTAAAAGTATAAAAGGACATAAACCTGTTAGCACACTGGAAGTTTTTCTCAGATAGAAAAATTCTCCATCAAAGATGACATAAATCTGTGCTACTACGGTCATTATTTTGATATTGTTTCTTCTGTGTTCTTTCCTTTTTCTAATGAATGATATATATTTTGGAGTTATTTGTGATAGATGACGAATGTGGAAGTATTGGGCGTTTGAATTGACCATACGCACTGTCTTCTGATTCATCGCAAAGCCAGTTATCAATTGATGAAACGCTTCTGGAGAAAAAGTAGCTAGGAAATGGTCCATGACCTGATTGAATCTAGTTTATTTGTGGAGAATCGATTAGTCTATTGACATCACAGTTTGGAAATGTATTGCAAATCGTCCTTCCTTTTTGTATGAGGTTCTATTCTTCTTGCCATTGCTATTTGTTGCAGATTATTAATGCGATGAGTTCTTGGCTATGGTATGTGTTGTAAGTCGCTGAGTATTGTTGCTATGAATAGTGCAGCGTCTTTTGCAAGTTTATCGGCTCTTTCGTTTCTATCATTTACTTCATGCTCTTTGATCTACGGAATAATAACGCGATTTTATTTGAAATTTCTTAAGATTTGTAAAATTCTGCTCATTACCGTAGAATTGCGTTCTGTATTTCTAATAACATGTAAGGATGATTGGCAGTCTCACCGGATATCCAATTCGTTGATATTGATTCTCCTTGCATATTCTAGTGCCTTCTACTTGGAATATAGTGTTTTCATTTGCTAGGTGTCCTTTCCATAATTTAATAACTTGGTTATGCCTCATCAGCACATATGCACAGCCTGTAATATCTTCTATATTGGAACCACTCGTGAATGCTAAGTAGAATGTGATAAATTTACTAATGTTTCAATGATGACGGGAGTTCGTAGTTTTGAACTGGGTGACAGCCATGAATTCCTCTGTTTGTAGTTGGCTGCGTTGAAAGTGTTACCAAAGTCATTTGTCAAGACATCAAATTTAGGGCTTGGGGTCTAGTTGCTTCAACTCGTGGGCTGTAATATGCAGTGGTATTATTTTCGATAATATTTTCTATGCGAAGGCAGAAGTAGTTCTATACGTTCTTCATATATTGATAAGGAATGGTACTGTATCCTGTTACTGAGCAGGATTTTCTCTTTTGTCGTAGAATTCCCCCAAGATGGTTTTTTCTTTCATGAACTTCTCTTCTTTAAAGCATTTTTAACTCTTGAAACATTTCAAACATTTTTCATAAAATTACTTTGACATTAAAACGTAATATCTGCACCATTGGTTGAAGTAACAGAAAAAATCTCACATAGTTGATTTTAAACTAAAATTTGGAATGATTAGATATATAAAGCGCTGAAACAAGCTAAAAACGAAACTACTTGCTTCCCACAGAAGAGATAAGACAACATATCCTATAAAGAGGCTGGTTGTGAACGAAAAAGGAAAGTTCTTAAAGAAAATTAAAACTATAGTTAAGAAAGCGCACAAATTAAAATAAATTGAAAAAACATTTTGATTTTATATTTCGATATGCAAATACTTAGAAATAACATAACCTATATTCGTATTTCGGAGACACATTCATGCACACGTTTTATAGTTTATTACTGTGGAGTAAAATTGCAGTAACTAGTAGTATGCGTCCATTTCAGAAAAAAAATTAATTCAATAAATCATACATAAACATTAAAAATTATGCAAGTCTTCCAATATTAATATTTATTTAACATCTTCAAAGAAATATCTTTCAAGATGTTCATTGTTTTCAGTATTCATATTTGGAGCCATAGGTGGACAGAAAAAAAGAATTGATGTGGATACTACATGATATCCTTGTAGGGCGTATTAAAATGTACACATTTTTTGCTGCACTTCTGTTAAACTTTATTCCTCGAATTATTCTAACTTGATTAATCGATCCCTCAAGAAACGTTGAAAATGACATCAAAAACTGCAAATAAATATCACGTTCAATTTTAAACTTCTAATAATGTTATTTTTTATAACGCCTATAAAATGTTTCCAGATATAAGAACCGGGAGATAGCATTAAAAGTTAGATTTTCTCATTTGTCTAAAATGATGTTTTCTTTAAATTTGACAATGCCAAAACATGAATATCTTCTTCATTTAAAAAACTTCTGTCATTGTTTTACGCACGTACGACGTACAGACGTAATGAAAAACTCCCTTTGGAATCCACGTCAAATATACTTTACAGTCAGTTTTGGAAAATATAGTCTTTTATTCTGTCCGTACGTACAAACGTCGCGTCGTTCATACGGATGCCGGAACGGTCAGAACGGATACTTCTGTTGAAATAAGATACCGGAAGATTTTCGCGATTACAATACTTCCTCTATTTCATAGAGGAAGTAAAAATTGTTTAAACTTTTTAAAATTTTAATGGTAAACTGTCTGAGGTATTTTTAGATTACGATCTAAAGTTTTCACATTGCAGTTATATTTTTGTATATTAGTGTTCCATTTATATTATTAAAATTATCTAGTATAGAATTTTTTAAACAGTTATGATTATTCTGTGTGAAACCCGAAGAAAAGTATTATAATATAAATCATATCAGGAATTCGAGATGACAAAGTAGTTCAAACAAAGTAATTTTTATAATTCTTATAAATATATGAAACACAATAAAGTAAAGATATTAACATATCTTTTATTTTATTGCAAGTAATTTGCGGAACTGTAATAAAGCTTTATAGCATGCCATTACGTTATAATAACGTCAGTATGACATACTAGAGTTTAATAACAAATAAGTTACGAAATGACAAACTATAACTTCTTTGCAGGCAACTAAATTTCCCGGATACTAATTGCTAATATAAAGCACTGTCAACAGAAAATATACGCAGAATGACTATGGGAAATGCACTAAAGTGAGAAGTTAAGGTTTTCTCGCGACACAGAATTATACCATAATTCATAAGTAACATATTACACTGTTAACACCTGTCACATACAACTTTTGTCACCATGACAACATTTAACATCTCCACCCTAATGCAAATATCCTTTGCGAATGCACTTACCTTTATATTTCGGAGAACAGCAAAACCAATAGAGAAGACAAACCTTTAAGAATTAAGTGAATAGTGAGTAAATGGGCGTTGATCACATATAAGAGTTCGCTTTTATTAGCTTCATGTAAAGTGCAGGTGGGATCTTGGGAAGCATATTTAGGGTTACTACCTGTTACATCCATACTGGACCTCACCATGGCAACATATCGTTAGGTATCGATTGCTGAATCTTAACCGAGAATGACGTCACTCAGTCAGCTTTTCGAGTTTCGATTTCGCAATTTGTTTCGTTATGAAATATCCCATTTAAAAGAAACGACTCTGATAACTAATAATTGCAGATTTTATTTGCTTTTGTTCCACATTGCGCATCTTTTGCTACATATATATTAGTATATTTATAATTTTAACGAAGACAATTTATGTAGATTTGGATAAAATCTATCTTCTAATCTTTATCTTCTGTAATTCGTTTTCACTGTCTTCACATTTGAAACTCTTAAATTAAATTCTATTTCGTAAATACTCATCTTCACTTGTAAGCGAAATATTGGTCGAATTGAATTAATTAGTTTAAAATTACACTGCACAAGAATCAACTAGAATCCGAAATAAAATACGTAAGATTTACTACTTTTGACGTATTAAAAACAAGTATGACAGTTAAAATTATTTATTAAGTGAAGTTTTGAATTTCCATGAGAGAAAGTGCTCTTAATGCTCATACAATGCGAATATTTTTATCCCCCTTACAAGTATTAATTTTAATATATATATATATATAACATATTCTTAATTCTTCTAAGTTAAGGTCTAATTTAACAAAAATAGTTTTTGAAACCTGTAAGAATATTAATTACACATGCAAATACCAGAGGAACCAATTTTGTAACCTCGTGTTCTAATTTGGCTCTAAAAGTAAGTTTCCCAAACTCTTAATTTAATTTAATTGATCAGATTTCAAATTTCTAATTAACGTAAGAAATGACACTAATCGTTCAATTTTTTATAGCTATTTTCCTTCCTTAAATTAAATAAAAAGAAGTATTTGGAATTAGTGATACAGAAAATTTATTATTAGTGATATTTATAATTAGTGGCATTAGTGATACAGGATATTATTTCTGATCAGACAAGGCCGTCGTTTGGATTCACAAGCAAATAACCTCTAATCTTAAATATTTTCAGGTGTCATTTTCCATGATGATAACTATTGGAAGAATTAATACAAAATATACAGTTAATAGATTTCTGTTTTAAAAAAAGTGTACCACTGATAAACAACTTACTTTGTTACTAAAATGCAATTGCTGAAATACAATATAGTTTAATTTTTGATGATTTGTTTTCATATATTCTTAAAAAGCATTTTCAGCAATACGCAATTCTGTATATATGTTCAAACATTTAACTCTGTATTTGTTCTCTATGCGAATAGCAAAACATTTCCAAAATTACACTTTTTAAAATTGCAATACTTTGTTAAGTCATTAGGTTATTTTAGAAGCAGAAGACATGAATAATGTGCAAAGCCCTCGCCGGGACTCGAAATTCTCGAATATGCGGCAAATGTGCTACCGTTACACCACGAAGGCGTGCTAAAAGCAGGGAGAACATGCCTAATATACTCGCCTTTCTAGAGGGCGACTGGGAATGACTGAACCCAGTTGCCAAATCCTGATGGTGATGAATTATCGTCCACCACCATTTAGTTCAGGTGCCATTGTAGAGTCATTAGTTTTTTTTTTGGAAGAAGGGCATGTAAAAAATGAGCAATGCTTTCGACGGAAGTCGAGCCTGGACCTCTTGAATACGCACCAGGCATGCTTGAAGGAGAACACACTTTATAACATGAACCGTTTAAATTAATTTTAGAAGGAATATTTTCAGTTAACCTTTTGCAATTATGAAGATGAACACGCTTACAAGTAGCACGCTTATAAAGCGGCGAACTGCGCTTTTAATGTACGCAGGAGGACTACAATAAAGTTGTTTTAAAGAAATTACAGATAGTTTAACCTCCTTACGTTGCTTAAAATGTTAATATATTAGTTTGAGTATAAATAATCCATAGAATAGGATGCAATTTTCAATCTATAAAGAAATACATTTATAGTCGAAATGCATAGTACTTAGCTTCAATGTTTTATTAATTATGTTAATGCCATAAATACTCAATATATTTATAAATATATTCATATGTTTGTACCGGAATACTTTATTTATGGTATTCTTATAAGAACTATGTATATATATGTAAGAAGAACGGGAACTGAACTTCAAATGTTTGGGTATTTAAAGAAAGTTCACAACAAATATATATGTTATATAATATATAATATCGTATATATAATACTTCGCAAAATATTTATAAACCTTGTGTTGGTAATATTATTTAAAAACAAGAAAGCGATAAACTAGAACAACTCGCGAGAAGAACGTATCTTATATGTATCATACTGAGAGAATAGAAAATGTCTCATTAAAGAAGTTTCGAATGCCAAAATGGCTCAGTTATTTTAAAACTGTAATGTTTTAGAAGTGTAATGTGCGCTGAAAACGTATTCTAATTTTGTTTTTACATTTTTCTTTTAACCAAAAAGGAGCACATAATACGTTCTAAAAGAAACTTATTTCTTAGACGTGTAAGTTTGAATTCGTATATGTCTGCTGGCCATAATTTATGGCAATAATTTCAATTTATTTATCGTAGAATAAATTGTGAAAGACAGAATGGAGAAGATGTGAGAGCATTATCGTGCTAAGATTTTCTATGATTTTAAAATTAGGCTCAATCAAAAAGAATGCTTTCAGTGCCTACAGTTAGCCCATAGAAATGAAGCTCCATCTCATGTCACTGCATTCATATGGCTTACATAGAGGTCGAATTCTCTCCTGGATGATGAACACACAGGAATTCATTTGATATCTAGTATGTTTCGCTATTTTAAAATGGTAACTAGATCTACTTGAATGTTAAACCCTGCAAACTGACTTGAAGATAAATACAAGAGGGAAAGGGAGTAAAAGATCCTTTTACTTATCGGAAACTAATTAACAGATGGCACAGACTTGCGTGCTTACAACCATAACATCGTCCAACTTGCGGTGAGAACTGAAACGGTAATGTAACAGTAAATTTAAAAGGTAAAGATGCAATGCTAAACCACACAATTCAATACAATATATCAGGCTGACTCAGAAACTTACACCGGCGGTATACTAACTAGACGGCCAAAATGCGCAGCCGCTGCTGCGATTAACAGCTGGAGAAGAAACCAGCAAATGTACGCTTTCACTAACGAAATCCAGCTCTGTATTCTTTTCGTTCCAACAGTTTAAATATTCTCATTCATCTACTTCATTCGCATCTTGGCGAGGAAATGGAAGGGAAAATCAGAGAATTCAGGAAAGGCTCGCAAATTACTCTTCACATCTATTTAAATTTCATATGAAAGAATCATTAATACTGAAACGATGATGTCAGTTTAAATCTCAGAGAAGACATAGATGTCCGTAAGTGTATAGTGTCTTTGCGGCATAGAACACTTAAAGTTAAGCCAAACGTCCTCTCGAATGGCTGATGTTAGAAAAAGAGGCTGTAGAGGCCCTCGGGTCTGTCTCCCGAATTGTTCTACGTCATACTTAGGACGAAGCTTCCCATTTCTTGTTGGTGTAAATCTTCCCTGTGGTTCATTCTGGGCAACGTTCTCGGCCATTAGACATCTAAATGATAGGTTTTGGTCATTCCCGACAAATGTATTCAGTAGCAAGTGTTCCGCCATACGAAACAACAGCAACAACAATAATATATTAAAGTTATTCTTATAAAGGTTCTGTAGCGAGACGTATTATGTTAGCAACGCAGTAAACCCTTGCCGAACGCGCACTTGCGGAAGGCCTTTATACCCTTGCGTATACGCTTTATCGTAATTATTACCAATGCAGAGCGTCGACCGCTTTGCAATAGTTCTCTTTAATGAATTGTTTGGAAGTTCATTCATTAATGAGAACAAGAATTACTCAGAACAGCAAAACATGAGATGCAAAAATTTTCGAACTCTCTATAATGCTTCAGAACACGGTGTTGAAGTCCTCATAAAATTGCATCCAAATGTAAAGGTTTTATTCCTTCCACCGAACACCACTTACTTAATCCAGCCAATGGATCAAGGTATCAGAAAAACATTTAAAGCCCTCAATGTGCACATCTACGCAAATAAAGCACTAGATGAAGGAAAGAACGGCACAGTAATGGCATTTCGGAAGCAGTTCAACATAAGACACTGCACAGATATGATTAAACTCCTATGGGAACAAGTGAATACATCATCAATGAGTGCTTGCTGAAATCAGCAAAAATTTTAAAGGATTTCCGTCAGTTTAAAATAAAATCAAAGAAATAGCACTAATTGCAAAAGCAACAGGCAGGGAAGGATTTTCAGGTATGAAAGAAGGAGAAATTAAAGAATTAATCGACATTGACGATCGTGAAATGACAAATAAAGAAATCATCTTATAATACCAGCCGACGGTGAAAATAATGATAGAGAAGAAATAAAGGGTCTTTAATGTTCAAAAATTTAAACCAATTGATAAAAAAGGCGCAGGAACTGTCTTAGTTTGTAATGGAAATTGACCCGAATGAAGAAAGAAGAAGGTCACTTTATGAGAGGTATTAAAAAATTTTGCACTTCTTACCGCAAAATGTTTAATAAGTTGAGTCAGACACTGTCCGAAGCAAAAATTACCAGTCAGTTAAAAAATAGTTGCGTGATTTACCTACTTGTTAAGCAGTAACAGAAATCTTTTCAGTTAATATTTGTTCTAGTTTCCCTTTTCAATTACAATAATATTTAGATTTGTATAAATTATACATACTTTCTGAATCTGAAATACACTTATCAAGTTTTTTTCTATATAAAGTTAATTTTGTGGAACATGTTTTGCCGTACGCGCTGTGAGTCTGACGTAACCCCCGCGTTTGGCAAGGCTTTAGATTATACCCATTATTCGCATAAGAAAAAAAAAAGAAACGTAGTTCCTTACGAAATACAAAATATTACAAAAGTTCATAGACGTTTTAAGAAAATAAAAATCAGTTATCAAAAAATAAATAAACCATTAGTCACAAGAAAGAAATATGTAATGCTATACCGTTTATGAAGGAAAGGGAAAGGTCCTTCTTGAAATGTCCTGCAGTTTATTTGTTGTGCCATCAATGTCACCGAAAAATTAAAGCCGAAAGTACTAATGAAAATTCCTATCTTTGACCTTAATATCGATATCAGAATGAAATGAATATTTTAACGTTATTTTAAGACCTAACTACTACTTCTGTAATAATTCTTTCCAATATTATTTTCATCTCAACTTAATGAGACATTAAAACGGCAAAAGAAGAGCATAATGCATTTTGTAGTTAATTCTTGATGTTCGCACTTAATTACAAAATGCAATATGCAATACATGAATGCACAGTTTCTTTAAATTCTGCTAATACTATCATTAATTTTTAATAAAAATTATCATGTGAAAAAAATAAGATCAATAAAAAAATCGTATTAAATGCAAAAATCTATCATGCAATAAAAAGAGTACGCGTACACGTACTCTTTTTACAGGAATTTTTATAGTTATAAAATGAATTATTTACATACTTATAAAATTTAGTACACTAAATTTCGTTCCAAATAATTCTAAAAAACAAAAAACGTTTTAGAAGAAAATTTAAGCCTAGAAAAATCAGTCAATATTGATATAGTCAAAAGTGAAAAAGTAAAATGGGAGAATCAAATGCTATGAAAAATTAATTCTTAAAATGAAATGCTTGGAGATATTTATGTGGACGCATTGCAACAAGTCTAAAATATCAGGTTAATTACAGAATACTAGACAATTTTCCATTTAGCTGGTCGAGTTGCAAAAGGATGAGGATCTTTGCAAAAAGCCCGATCTTACAATAAACCTATGACATACACCAGGGATGGTCAAGCTTCATGACATTACGAGCCAAATTTTAGACTTCAAGAAGGTCCAAAAGGCGCAACCAGCATTTTCAAAAATCGCGGGTTTGCTTTTATACCGTTTTAAAAATAACGGAACTGTTTTGAATTAAAAGAAACATTGAAGTAAATTAATGGAAATTTCGCTTTTTTATGTAATTATTTTGGTTGCATATAAATATAAATAAATAATTCATATTTCGAAATGAATGTTCATGCACAAGCTATGGTCACTTCAAGCTATGATACGATGAAACCGAACGATTATTTTCAGCTAGGAATATCAGGCACTTTCCCCCCTCTCTTTATATTCATAAATAATGATTGGGTTTAGCAGAAGTAACTGAAAATTAGACTAGAATGCTATAAAAATTCAAATTTTGTGAAAAGGAGATTAAACAGTTTGTGTAAGAAAAAAACGATGTTATGATAGTATTACAAATGAATTCTTGATTCGTTGCTGAAGCACTTCGGGTAGCAGTGAGGCTGTTCGTGAGCTGCTGTTCTCCGTGATTCTGAGATTCTTTCTAGAAGTAACCAGTTATGGATGTACGTGTTCCGCATCTCATTGAAAGATGCACTACGAGACTTACCTAACTGTTACTATGTATTTTATTCCCCGGTGACGAGGTTGCTAGAATACAGATCTCTGACCGCACACTAGTCGACCCCCAGGGGTTGTGCAATGACGTCGCCGGGATTCAAACTACGGACTTTCCGATTACGTGTCGGACGTGCTATCCAGTGACATCACGAAGACATTTTCTAGGAGTAAGTAGGATTAGCTGTTTAGTGGCTAGTGTAAAACTCCAGATATTTTCAGTGTCTACTGTGCTATGTCTTCTGTGTACTTTTTAAAGCATCCAGGTCACTGTGAATCCATGTTTCAAGTAACGCAATTTTTGTGTTGCATGTTGTATTTAATTCGAGTTACAAAATGGGACTTTAATAAATTTCAGTTAACTGATACTTAATTGTTTATAAATCGTATTTCTTATCTAAGTGATAACACTTTAGGTAGCACACACTATCTATTAGATTAAGCCTTAGACCAATGATCAGAGAACATTTAGTTAAAAACTTCACATTTAATTTTGTTTAAATAAAATTGCATACCCAATTAATATACTCATATAAAAATTATCTTCCCATACTTAAAAATTATGATACTCCCTGAAATATCCAATCAATGCAATACATTTTTGCTGAGAATGTGTGTAAGACAAGCCTAATGTCCAATCAAAATTGATCAGATAGTTCCTTATATGCAAATCAAGGCGTTACGTCATCTGATCGTGAATCATGCGCTTTGCGTTAAGTGGATATCTGAGTGAATTTCTGCAGCACGATTTCAGCGTGTAAGGACTCAAAGGGGCTTGTTATGGCTTTGAAGTATCATTTGGAAGCGTCTGTGAACCGGCGAGTGATCGGCCGATTAGAATTAGGACAAACAACCATGGAAGCAGAGAGATGTGTGATTATTTCAAGACAGATGGCCTGTACACTATGGGAACATTTTAGAACTTTGGAATTGTGATAAGGAGGCCTGTGCAATGGTCTAAAGAAATAACAACTACTTCCCAAGATCGGTACTTAGTAGTGTCTGCCTTCATAACAGGAAGTCAACTGCTCTGTAATTAATGAACCCGTTTTGCCTTCGAAATCGAATGGGACTTTACAAAATCTACGCCGAATACAAGGTTGTCGATTTGCCTATTTCATTTTCCATGTCGGCATGTTTCTCTCTCGTCTTGCTCTGCGATAAGTTCAGCAGAGCTTGCAGCCGCCACTGGAGTTGTTGTATCACGAGATGCTATATACAGAAAGCTTAATGAAAAAGGTAAATAGAGGTAAATAAATAAATAGAAAAAGGTAAAGCAGAGCTTGCAGCCGCCACTGGAGCTGTTGTGTTACGAGATACTATATACAGAAAGCTTAATGAAGCTTAATGGCTTTATGCAGAAAGTCAAAGTTATGTGTTTCGCAGTCTTCACAACAAAAGAGGAATCGCTTTAATTGGTGCAGGTCCGATTTTCCCTTTATTGATGAGTCGAAGTTTAGTTTAACATATGATTCTAAACGCGTTTGAATCTAGTGCGAATCAAGAACGCAAAATCTTTCTTCGAACAGTATGGAATGTATGACTCCGAACTTTGAACAGTATGACTACTTCTATAATGCAGTTGAGATGGTATGGGAAGGAAAAATAATCGGTGGATCGACACCCTTGCATGTTTTCAACAGCAGATCTGTGGCCAAGCAGAGATTTGAATGAGGTCACAGAATCTTCTAAGACTTTTCAGAGATGCATATGGATATAATGGTTTATTTATGGACGATGATGCTCGTCCACATCAAGGAAACCTCATTAACGAATTTCTTGAAAGTGAAGATTTTAAGCGAATACCATGGCCAGTATAAACTCCTGATCTAAACCTAATAAAGAACTCATGGGACTGTCTTGGAAAAGCATTTACACGAAGATGTCTTCCTTGCAGACACATAAATGCTCCGAGGACAGCATTGTAGGAGATATGGAATTCAATTCTCTAAACTGCATTCAATAACATTATTGCCAGCATGACACTTCGGGGTATGTGTATATAAGTCAGGGTCAAGGAAGGTCACATTCCATATTAAATTCATAAGCTGTAATTTTTGAGTTTTTCTTTCTTTTCTGAACTTTCTTGGTAACATATTATTATATTTTTAAATGTTTTTGTCTAGAGTTTTTCTTTATATGCAGTGCATCAACTGTGGCGATCTGTTCTTGCATCAACTGTGGCGATGCAAGAACATATCTGGTACCTTGTCTACCCTGCAGACAAGGTACCAGATATGACTTCCGACACCCTGCTTATGCATCGGAATGCCCTTTGTACCAACGAGCAGCCGATGCAGTCAGAAGCATCACAGAATATTAACGAGTACTCATCCAGCACCAGCCCAGCAAAGGACACCAGGCAGCAGAGTACACATCCACCATCTTCCGCTATAATGAACATAGTGCATTCGGAACAACATCCCGAAGTGAAGTGCCTCCAGATTAATCTCCAGAGAGCACAGGCCGCTACCTCACAGACAGCGCACTACGCCGTGGAGGAGAATATCGATATCATCCTTGGCCAAGAGCCATATCATAGGGAAGGTTCAGTAGTGGGTCTCCCACTACAATGGAACACCTTTAAAAAAGCGGACCCACTGTACCCGCCTAGAGCCTTCATCACGGTGTGCAACCCGACATGGTCCCCGTTAGTTCTAATGGCGGAAAGAGATCATGTGGCCATTTTACTAGAAGTACATAACTTAATGGTTCTCCTGACCTCCATATACTCACCTCCATCAGAGGAAGCTGACCCAACAATCGAAAGAATACAGCGAATGCTACGATCCTTTAAAGGGGCATACCTGTTACTAGCAGGCGACTTTAACGCCCACAGTACTTTTTGGGGCTACGCCGATACATCGCCAAAAGGACGATGCTTCGAAGACTACTTCAACAGCCAAAATTTCGTCTTACATAACAGCGCAGACTCGCCACCAACTTTTGACAGGGTACACTCGCGCGGCTGGCCAGATCTTACAGTCACTTCACATCAGTTGGCACCGCTTCTACAGGACTGGTCAGTCGTCGAGGGTCTGAGCTTGTCAGATCACAATTACATACGTTTCACCATAGCAAAAAGCACGGCCGTACAAGTAATCAGAAGATATAACCTCCCAGGACGGAAGGTCAGCTCCTTTGCAGCAACTATCAGCAATAGATTGACACCCCTCGCAGCCGTCCTACAACAGACCAGAGACAGTAATGCACTCCAAGAAATTACTCAGGATATCCTTGCCACAATACAAAGCGTGTGCGATGAGCAACTTCCAAAACGATCAGCCAGGCGTACCACCAAGATTCATTGGTGGGATGGTGCGTTACGCACTCAGCAACAGAAGTGTCGCGCTCTGCGACGCCGTCTCAAAAGCGAAAGAAAACAAGAAAAGGATACCACCAACATTCTGCAATTCTATCAGCGAGAACGAGCGCAATATAAGCGCATGATCTTGACTGCTAAAGTAAATAGTTGGAGGAGGTTCTGCTCCGAAAATACGGAGACATACGGCCTTCACCACAAGATAGCAGCAGGAAAGCTATTCAAACCGGCAGCACTGTATATTCAACCAACGATGGAGTCCAACGACCACCTAACAGAAGCAACAATGAAGACTATTCTCAATACCATCTTCACGGTAGATAATCCACAGGATGACAGCCCAGAGCAAACTCACATCCGTACCCAGTCAACAACTATTAACACGGAGGATGATCCGGAATTCACTAATAGAGAAATTCTGCAAGTCCTTAGGGAACTACCGCAACGCAAGGCACCCGGCCCTGATGGGATTGATTATAGAATAATTAAACTGGTCATACGTACCAACATTAACATCTTCAATACCCTGTTCAATCGGTTTCTGCAAGCTGGCTCCTTCCCAAAGTGCTTCAAGGTGGGCCAAGTTGTGCTATTTGTCAAGAAAAACAAAGACCCCAAGCAGCCAGAGTCATATAGACCCATTTGTCTGCTCTCTGCGTTGGGGAAAGTCTTTGAGAAACTACTGATAGCAAGGTTTAGGCAGCATCTACTAATCTCAGAATACTTGAGCCCAATCCAGTATGGCTTCACCCCGGGCAAGTCCACGCTTCATGCACTAAAGGCGGTGAGGGATCAGATCATCGACAACAGATCTACTGGCTACCACACAGCGTTTGTTTCGATCGATTTGAAGAGCGCCTTCGATACGCTGTGGTGGCCGGCGATCCTTCAAGCTTTACGAGAGGCTAAATGCCCGAAGAATATATATCAAACCATCCAGCACTACCTATCAAATAGGCATTTAGTCATGCCATATAATAGCGGCTTTGTGGAAAAAGAGCAGACGCAAGGATGCCCGCAGGGATCATGCGCCGGGCCGTTCCTATGGAACGTGACCTATAATAGAGTCTTAGCACAAACATGGCCAGAGCACACGCGCGTCATCGCATATGCTGATGACACAGCACTCGTAGTGCGGGGCCATACGAGAGACGAGCTACAAAATAATGCTATAGAGTCGTGTACTCTGCTTCAAAGACGCTGCACAGTACTCAAATTAAAAATAGCAGAGTCGAAATCCCAAATTCTCTTAATCCCCAAGAAAGGTGGATCCTTGGCAAGACAGCCGAGAATCACGATTAACGGCCAAAGACTGAAAATCACAAAGGAGCTCAGATACCTAGGCATTACGTTTGACAGTAAACTGAATTGGATACCCCACGTCATGGAACTTAGGAAGAAAACCATGCACATGGCACAACAACTGAAATTCATGAAAGGGCATCAGTGGGGTCTCAACCCCCATATTCAGAAGACTCTCTACAAAACGGTGACAGAAAAGATCGTCACGTATGGAGCCGCCATTTGGTCTGCTCCGATGCAGGCCCGCAAGGTACAACATCTCACCAGAATACAGAGGCCGTTCTTGCTCAATTTGACTAAAGCTTTTAGAACAGCACCAACAAACGCGCTTAATGTACTGGCAGGTCTTCCGCCATTACATTTAAGTGTCGAGAAAGAGGCTACCTACCAGCAGGTAACACAATTGAGACAAATAGCGGAGTTCCATGATGAAATTTACAATCCAACGGATCTAGAAGATAAGCTTATCCGATTACGAGATCATCCCTCAAATCAAGGGAAAGGTGTTTACGCCAGAATAAAACAAACAACCCACGCTACGGCTGCGGACATGTCCTACTATACCGACGGCTCAAAGCAAGAAGACAATACGGGATGTGCCTACGTATCACTCAAGCACAATGAAATCGTTGAGCAATGGAAGGGTCACCTGGACACACGGAATAGTGTGTTCCAGAGTGAAGCTCTGGCAATAGAGCGAGCACTCACCAGAATAATACAGCAACAGAATGAGAAAAGCTACATTATAACAGCACTCACCAGAAT